>CAJNOI010000009.1:319271-349275 GCA_905250115.1 Adineta steineri | reverse complement strand
CAATTGAATTTTAAACTAAAGTAAAAAAATATAATATATTTCAAATAAATAACGTTATTTACCATTATGAATAATTTGATATAGACCTACTCGTACGAGTAGTAAGATGTAGTCGACATGTTTACATACATCAATGCGTCACCTATATATATATTTCTTCAAGGTGAAATGTTTCCTTTCCTTTAAGTTCTCTTCCGTTAAAGAAAAAAGAATGTACTCTGATGCACATATGATGGTAACTTTTTCTTCCTATGTCATGTTTTTTTTTGCATATTTGAACAAACAGAACGGTAAAATTTCTTTGTTCTTGAAAGATTTGGATGTATATAATTATATTTTTATTACCTGATATATCAAATATAACCTTAAAAAAACGTGGAAGTTATTTTTCTTCTATGAAGAAAGTAAACAATTAACGTGAAAAATGATAAAAAGAGCCTCAAGACATTGGCAACGTAAGATGTTATTTTTTTCAAGGAGGTAATAGCTTTTTATTAAAATAACATGTGTCATTCATCAACTCTATAAATCATTAATAATGCATTTGACTTCTACTTTGGATATTTATTTTTATTTTAATGAAAATAATTGAAAATTTTATATTAAAAAAAAAGAGAAGATTATTATTTCTTGATTTTAAGTTTTTCTTTGTCATCTAATAAAATAAATACAAAATTAGAAGATAATATAAATTTTCAAATTACTTTTTAATAATGGTCTTGCGTCGTATTCTTTTGTATCATCATTATCATCTGTATCGGAACTTTGTTCTAAATTATAATTATACGAAGAAGAAAAAATATTTAATATTCTATACTAACCATATGTTGTATAATAGTCTGGATCACTATTAAATTCATTTTGTATTTTATTAACTAAATGAAATGAATAAAAATTCTTTCGAAGATTGTTTTTCTAATTTTAAACATACACTTGGATACTTGAGGAACTTTCGTATCGGATAAATGATAAGATAATGATGCTTTTTGCTTGACAAACGTCTTCATTTCAGATTCTGAGACAAGAAGTAGATATACAAAAAAATATTGATTGAGAGATAAATATCATACCGAAAGTAATTGGTAATATATTTGTTTCTGTTGTTGAAAAGACTTTATTGAATTCTTGTTGTCGAATAAGATAATAAGTAAGAGGATAACGAGTTTTAAGTAGATTATCAAGTAAACGTGCTTGAGCTGTTTTAGTCATGATAATAACTGATTATTTTGAATTGAATTTTTTGAATGCGCTACTATCGTTGACTTAAAATGAACTTTCTATTGGTAATAAAACAGATCTTTGTTCTTCTATTATCTGTTCTATGACATATCCATCAAGAGAATTAGATTTTATTCTTATAAAAAACAAAACTGTATACTTCATTATGAAATTATAAGAATATTAATATTTTTATTTATCTCTAAGAAAATAATGGCAAAAAGAACAAAAAAAAAGAAACCATTAAAATAAAATTAATCGTAATCATAATATTAAATTTTATGCATACGTATGTCATTTTTTGTTGATACAGCCAATATATTTGGACCGAATAGACTAACATGATAAGGATCTGGAGCGTATTCAATAGTTTTTTTTACTTTACCATCTTTTGTTATGTACATTAGACGTTTTGTTTCATAATCAGCTACAAGCCATTCATCCGAACGAAGTGCACAACAACCAAATTTTCTATTTTGATTACAGACAATATCAAGTTTAAGAGACCAAATTCGATTTAATGTTTCGGCATCTCTCGATTCAATACGTAATGTTTTCTTTGTTATATTCACAATTATTAAAGCAAGTTTTCCATTATTGTAAACAACACCACTAATAACTTCATCACGTGAACATGTATGAGGAGTTTTCAATTCTCTAACCAATTGTATTGTAGGTAATAATCGATATTCCTTTATTGATGAAGCTCGTTCACCTGTCGACAAAAATAGAGATGTATTAGAACATGTACATGATAACCAAAGACCCGTTTCAATTGTTTGTACATTATCAATTGTCATTGTATTTTCATCGATAAGTAATACATCATTTTCTTCAATAACAATAAAACGATTTAATGTTGATGACCAACACATATCATATATTGCATCATATGACCATAATGTTTGTTTGACTATGTTCATTTCTTGATCAACTAAACATAGATTTGGTTGTTGATGTATTAATAGATATCGATCGTTACTAGCCAATGCATAACTTCCAGCAGAACGATTTATTGTTTTGTACACAGGTGAAAGAGTCGATACACAAGGTTCTTGATCAGCCTTTTCTTTAATTACAACTAATGTATTATCGATTACTAATGGACGAGTAGAAATTGTAAAACATGTTTGTTCGATTTTATCGATTGTTCTTCCAAGTTGACGAACTGTTGATGTTAATGCAACAATATCTTTACGTGTTGTTTCTTGTGCACGAATAAGTTCAGCAACTTTTGTCTGTATTCGATTAAGTTTTTCACGTTGTTCAGCTACTTTTTCATGAACAAGTCGATCGAGTTCTTGAAATTTTTGATTAAAAAATGTATCAATTTTTTCATAACAATCATCACGCCATTTTTCAAGTTTTCGACGACAATCACCAAGTGCATGTTGTGTATGTATTGATTTGAGACGATCATCAAGAACATTGATTTCATCAGCTAAAGGATTTAATTGTGAAATAAGTGCAGCATTATGTTCATTTATATGTTGTAAACAGAGATTTTCTTGACAACAATCACATAGCCAACGTGATTGACGATGACATTTCGGCACTGCACATTGCTGAGACATGTTGCAGATGTACAAGACTATTTTGTTCGTTACTCGCTTCGTTAAACAACGAAGGAAGACACTTTTTTTTTCAACCAAGGTAATAGCGCATATTGATAGAGAAGAACAAATATACGCTGAACATTGAATCTAAATGGAAGGTGTACTATAGATATTAGGCAGTTGAATTTCCGCATGAACAGAAAAAAAGCATTTTCATACTTTTATATATAGAAAATTATTCCTTTTCGAATAATACTTGAATTTATTGTTCTACAACGATAAATGAATAAAAATCTATGTATATCAGAATAGAATTACAAACAATATATATGAGAACCTTGAAGAGTTCAATATGAACGTCCTCTCTCTAATGCAGTTCGTCATATTAATTCAATGATTCATCAAACTCAATCTATTTTGATGAAGCCTTGTTAAACAAGGCCGACAGACATGAACCAAACATATAAATCAAAGGTCATAGTCTCACTGATATAGATGTAACAACCCTATCAAATGAAAATGTTATGTTTTATCATACAAAACTAATTCATAAATTATTATCATTTCTTCATAGTTTTTTTTACATGCTAATCTTTCATTGATTTTCACCAAAAAATTTTCGAAAGTAAAACGAACAAACAAAATCTATATTATAATGTACAAGATTCAGTTCCGTAACAAAGAACGGAAAGAAAATATATACATATACATATATGATTAGCCGACGATGACCATCTGTATACATTGTCCTATCATTCTATATTATTATTATTATTATCTGCCCATTCATTAAAATAAAAGAATAAGACAAAAGGAAAAAATAAGACATAATAAAATAAAAATACCTATATTAAAATTTACAAGTTTTCTTCTGAGACTTTTTCTTTTATCCAAACTTTTATACGTATGCCACACCTCATACTTGAACTTAAATATTCAATTATCCATCTACAAGAAGGTAACAGCGGAGGGGAGAGTGAACCGAGAGCATAGGTGAGCATAGAGCACAGGGAGAATATGATTAACGGGAACAGGAGTAACTGGGCAAGCAGAACACCAGTGATGATGAAAGAAAGAGAGATACAAAAAGAGAATAGTTTAATACTCGAAGCGAACAACTAAATTCAACTTTCAACTTTGTCACCACTCACTTTCTATTGAGCCAGTTTTCTCTATAAAATGAAATCTTGACTCTTCACAGGGGCCTCTAGTATATTGAATAATGTTTAATTAATATAGAATATCTTCACTTCTATTAAATTCTAATTTTTTGTTTGTTACGTTTAAAAATATTGTACCAGATGTATATTAAAAACACATTAATGATAAAATCTCTCAAACAATATATATATAATTTATTGTTCATGATGTTCTCACTATTCTGATGAGAAAGTATTGCTAAATAAATAGTGAAAAGCAATCAAGTATATCAGTCATAAGAAAGGCGAAAGATTACACGTATGAATAATGATTGAATATGAATAAAATAATTGCAAGGTTGATAAAGTGAAGACGATAAAGATATTATATTTATGAAGTGAATATACATTGTATGTACAATTTGTCAAGAATATTAAGTTATTATTTTATGAAGGATACTCTACAGGTTATTGACCTTAATGATAGTTTTGTCATTTCTGTCAATATATTTCTAAATGTAAGACATCTATATTGACATAGGTGTACATATCAATGGAATATTAAAAGAAAAAAATTATTTGATGAACAAAGAAAATCGAATTTCATTTAATATGAAAAATAAGGTATACATTTCGTTTCTCAAGCATGCGTCACTTGTACAGATGAATGCTAGATTTTATTCTGTTTAAGTATAAAGTGTAGGTAGTAAGTTTTTCCCCTGAGAATATTTTTATTGAATAATCTAACTGTTAAAAATCATTATAAATCTCATATGACAAAGATAATTAAAAAAAAACAATTTTAGTCATAGATTAGAGTTTATGTAAGTTAACTCCATCGTTTCTTGATATAGCTAACATATGTCCAAATAGATTAGCACGATAAGGAATTGCATTGTAAGTAATTGCTTTCTTTACTTTTCCATTTTCTGTAATATGTAATAGACGTCTTGTTTCATAATCAGATACAAGCCATTGATCACAAGTCAATGAACAACAACGAAATGCTATACTTTGAGTGCATACAATATCAAGTCGAAGAGACCAAATTCGATCGAGTGTTTTTACATGTCTTAATTCAATACGTAATGATTTCTCAGTTTCACTCATAATCATCAAAGCAAGTTTTTCATCATTGTAAACAGTACCACTAATAACTTCATCTTGAGCACATGTAAGAGGATATTTCCATTCTTTAATAAGTTTTATCGATGGTAAAAGTCTAAATTCAACAATAGATGATGTATATTCATTTGTTGATAAAAATAATGATGTTTCAGAACATGTACATGATTGCCAATATCGATCTTTTGGTATTTTCATATTATCAATTGCCATTGTATTTTCATCAATTAAAAATATAATTTTACCTCCAATAACAATAAATTTCTTTAATGTTGATGACCAACACATATCATAGATTGCATCATTTGTCCATAGAATTTGTTTAACTATTTTCATCTCTCGATCAAGTATAGTAAGATTTGGATGTTGATGTATCAATAAATATCGATCATTACTCGCCAATGATGCAAAACTACCATCAGGACGATCAATTGTTTTACAGACAAGTGAAAGACTTGTTAGATCAAGTTCATGTTTATGTGCTTTCTTAATAAATATTATATGATCATTGAGTAATAATGGACGAGTATGAATCATAAAACATGTATCTTCAATATTCTTTAAACTTTTTTCAAGTGCTCGAATATGTGTTGTCAATGAATCGATATCTTGACAAGTAATTTCTTGTGCACGAATAAATTCCATCATTTTTACTTGTAATCGATTGAGTCTTTCACGTTGTTGACTTACTTTCTCATTCACAAGTTGATCAAATTCATGACATTTTCGTTCGAAAATCTCTTCAATCTCTTCATGACAATAATCTCGCCATTGCTCAAGTTTTCGACGACAATCGCCAATGATCTCGTCGATATCTATTGTTTTGAGACGGTCACCGAGTGCATTTATTTCATCAGTTAAAGGATTTAACTGTGAGATAAGTGCACTATTATGTTCATTTAAATGTTGAAGACAAAGATTTTGTTGACAACAATCACATAGACCACGAAATACACGATTACATTTCGGTGCTGCACACTCATGCGACATTTTGTGCATGTATAATATTGTTTTGTTTGTTAGAAACTTCGATAACAAATAAACAGGATACGCTTTTTTCGTTCAAGGTAAACATCTGTATGTGAAGGTAATGAAAAAATTATTTTCGTACTGATATGAATGGAGTGGGAGTCGAATCTAAAAGCAAAATTAACGGAAGATGTCGTATAGAGAATGACTGAGCAACAAGAACTGATAATATTTTGTATAAAAGATTATCATAAGAATTTGTTAGATATTCATTTTATTCGAAATACTATAGATATTGTATTATTGCCATATTTCATGATTGTCAGATCAATAGATCATGAAGGACGATTTGTACCATAAAATTTCGATAAAATTCTGTATTATTAAAAATTTTATTCTATATTACAAAGTTTGTCTTTTTAAAATATCCTTGTCATGGGTTGAAGTTCTATTATACAAACAATTATTGAACCGCGTAATAATTGGTATTTTTTTCTTAATATTCAATGAATTTGAATGTGCTTAAATTCTACCTGACTTTAACCGTTCTATGCATATTATCTTAAATATTTTAATACCAGCTGCTCACTACTTTTCTTTTAAATAACAAATAATTTGTTATTTTCACGGATTTAATTCCATCTCGTATACATGTATAAGGAGTTTTCCATTCTCTAACCAATTGTATATGTACATGATAACCAACACATATCATATGACCATAATGTTTGTTTGCCTATGTTCATCTCTTGATCAACTAAACGTAGATTTGATTGTTGGTATACACTATACTATCATCGAGTAATAGGAGATGAGTATGAATCATAAAACATGTGTCTGCAATGACCCTCATATACTTTTCGGATGATCGATCATGACAATCATTAGGTGAGTTAATTTTACTATCTCAAGAATTTAGCTGAAAGATAAATAATAGTTTTTTAGCGATATGACAAAGAAAAAAGTTCTTTTATTGTTAAATTCAATAGCAAAATATCATTTAGCTTATCACTAAATAATAACAAATATTAATTTTTTTAACAAAAGAATTTTTGTTTTATATTTGATATTACAAATTGTATGCGTCAATAGATATTTATTAAGTATATGTAGCTTATTCATGTAAAATTATCTCATTTAATCTCAATAACATTTTATTAAAGAACACGAGAAAAAAAAAGAATACAAAATATCTGACAAAAATATTCCTATGATTAAGATGAATTCATTTGTTGTTCAAGTAATAAACGGGCCATTTGCGCAAATGTTGGTGCTGCCATAGCTACTGATTCATCTAATTCTCCATTGACTGGTGGCTAAAAAGAAATTTCAATAACTATTAATATATCGATAGATATTTATGAAATCATTTACCATTGGGATAAATTTAATAGAATCTTGACTACATATTGGTCTTTGGCTTGAACCATTTCTTGCTGCAAGAGTATGTGCAACAACTTCTTCATTTGAACTATTTGAAAAAGTCTATTGAAGAAAAAAAAACACGAGATTATTGACAAAAACTAATATTTGAATTTACACTAAATGGAATTGAAATACTTGAACCATCATGAACATCATCAGTATCAATTTTTGCAAGAAGAATGTTTGTTATTGAACCTTAATTAAATAATAAATAAAATAACGACAAAATAAAACAAATTTCTTCATACTCGAACATGATTTTTTAAAACGTATTTGTCCTGATGATAAATCCCACATAACACAATCTTTATCTAAACTACCAGAATATAAAATTTGTTCATCTGCACTTAATCGAAGTGCTACAACTGAACCTCTAGAGAGAGAACAAAAAAAAGAACATTTTTTCTATCAATTCATGATTTTTATTTACTGATGATGAACGAATTGTTTTGAATTATTACTATCAATTGTAATCGTTGGATTTTGATGTAGAAAACCTCCAAACTAAAATATTATTGTTTTAAAACATATACACAAATATCTTGTAATTTACTTGTGTTGTTAATGTTCGTAATGGAACACTAAAAATTGTACCAACATCTGTTCCACAATAGATTGTTGTTGCAAATGATGATGTACATATCGAATGTATTTCATTAGGAAATAAAAATGTACATAAACATTTGCCTGTAATAATATCCCATAACTAAATATTGAATTAGTTTTTTTGTTTGTTTAAAATAAATGAATATTAAAACATACTCGAACACTTAGATCACTTGATGCAGTTAATATTAAATGAAATTTACCAATTGATATTTGACAAACATCATGAATAGGACCTGTATGACCTTGAAATGATTTTGTTGGAGATACATCAATATTTCGATCGAGATTTATACTGAAATATAAATATCATAGAGGAAAAAGAAAAGAAATGTTTTTTATTTACTCTTCAATATTCCATCGATGAATAAGATTATCTTCACCAGCTGATATTAAACAATCTTGATCTTCATCAAATAATAAATGATTTATCGTACGAATATGTGCGGAAAGTGTTATCAAATGTTGACCATTATCAAGCTAAAAATTATAAACTAAATAAGATATGTGTTTGTATAAAAATAATACTTTACTTTATAAAGAAAGATTTTATTGCCAATTGCACATGCTAAGACAGTTGAATCTCGAATAAATGTCATGCAACTGATAGGTCCTGCAACTGTCATTTTTTTATAATCTCGATTCTAGATTTTAAAAAATATATGTATACATCATTTATTATGTAGAGAATAATTACTCGACTGTTTAAATTCCAAACATAAATTGAAGGACGATCAATAGCAGCAGCATAGATATGATCTCGAGAGCATAACAGACCATGAGATACAACAGGTGCATCACATTTAAATGTAAGAAGAACATTTCCATTTAATCCATTAAAACCACTGATTGTCCACGGATGAGCATGTTGTGTAGTAATTAAAACAGTTGGTTGATACTGAGACGTTGTCGTTGTTTTCGAAGATAACATGATTGTAATAGTATTAGAAAGTGTTTTATTCTAAATTGAATTGAATTGAAATAGCTAAATCGATTCGAAGAGAAATAAACTTATTGGTTAATAGAATAGATGTCACTGTGAAGAAATTTTTATTAAAATATTTTGAAAAAATATAACAATTAAATATTTCAACGTTTATTAGTAATCACAAAAATATAGGATGTTACATAAGAATGAAAACTTTTCTTTAAAGAACCTTGTGTCAATGTTATATAAAACATACATAGCATATATTATGGACTTGGAATAATATGGCTGTTAGCAAAAGCATTAAAATTATTGCCAGTACTTTGTTGAGGAGCATTCTTGCCTTCCGACCACCATACTTTATCATCAGGACCAACCAATGAAATAGTTACATACCCAGGACTAGCTGGATAAGGTATACATTCGGTCTGTTCAAGTTGAGTTATTCTGTAACTACTCTTTACACCATTCAAATCAACTAATACAGTATATAGTCCACCATTAGGTCTAATACTTTTAACAATAGAATGAATAGCAACACAATCTTGAGCATCATTACGATATTGAGGAACATCACCATTAACATTGTTCTTAGGATGAGTACGATACCACCAATAAAATTGATCATTAGTAACAGTAGGTCGAGCATTATTTTTATACCATTGAATATAATGTTTTGATAATTCTAACCAAGCATCATGATGCATAGGTTGCGGACTATTAATCATATTACTAATACCACCCATATCAGTTGGTAAATCACTGCTAATAGAACATAAATAGGAAGATTCAGAGTAATCATTCCATGTAATAATTTGAACAAAATCAGGTTGTAATGATACAATTTGTTGCCATCTATCGGGAAGAAGTCTTTCAGAACCATAGATCCAATTTTTACTCCATCCTGATCCCCAAACACGAGTATAAAACCATGGAGCCATAGGAGCCATATATGTTTTACCAGTGGCTTTGGCACTAGCAAGTAAATTTCTATCACCAGTCGTATCGAAATGAGCACCTGGTCCAGAATTGCCAGCAGGCCAAGCATTCCAAGTAAAGATACAATCAGCAACTGGATGTGATTGAAGTAAATTAGCCGTAGCATAATTAGGCCAACTTGGACAAAAGTAAGGATTTAAGCCACTAGCAGTTTTCCAATTTGCCCAAAATGAATCTTGATTTTCACCAGCAAAAGTAGAATATAATGGTCGACCATTTACTTTAAAATAATTAGGATGACTACCGGCAAAATGAAACCGACTGAGAACACCATTATCAAAAGTAAGAGATGACATATCCAATGAAATAAACATAGTAAAATCACCATTGTCTTTAGCAGCAGCTAGAGCCTTAGCTACACGATCAGGTTGCCATTCATCAATACCAACATTGAGTGCAAATCCATCGATTCCTGCTGATCTTGCTCGTTTGATTTGAGCATCAAAGAAGCTCTGATCTGATGGATAAGCAAATCCAACCATATAATGAGCAAATACTTTTTTGTCAGATTTAGAACCAGATGGTTGACCAGGAGTCGTAGTAGGAGTTGTTGGTGAATTAATAACTTGAAAAGTTAGAGGATAAGCAAAAGAACCTACAATCTTGAGACGAACAGAACCAGATGATGTGGAAAATTGACAATCAGGTCCACCCATTCCAACACAACCCCAAACAACGTCCCATGTATTTCCAATAGATACTTTCCAATTGTATACCTTATGAGGTACAAGTCCATGAACATCAACAGCATATTCGCATGATTGAGCGTAAGTAGCGATCATAAGACCTTTGGGTTCAGCAGGATTCCAATTAGAACTAGATCCAGCATCAACAGCCCAATCACCGATAGCTCGAAATTGTTGAGTATGCCATCCACAGTTAGGATCAGTGTATTGAGCCAAGATAACGACACTACAATATAATAGTGTAAACACCAGCAATTGAATTCTGCTGATGATCATCTATACAAAATACAAAGTTTATTTAGAGTATTAGAAAAAAAAAGAAATACTCAATTTACCGTATTTGTGTTAATTTATTAAAATAGATTCTGTATTCACACGAAAATATTACCAATTGAAATGTCTGAGTATATATATCAGTAAGCTTACTCTTATTCGTTGCACTTTGTATTCTTTATGTGTTAATCAACATCAGGTGTATTTTGTTATTAGATTTTTTCAGTTGGATGCCGTATTTCTATTTTAGTAAATTGAATTTCTGATACCTTTCGTACTTTTTTTTATAAATCCTTTATACATAGAGCACTCCTTTCTAAATAATTACATTTACTTTTTACTTACTAAAATAAAAGCTTTTAATGTAGTAACTTTAGTCGCAAAACATTTATAATTTGGTCCTTTTTCGTATATAATCTTGTTTTTACCTTTTTTCGATTAAATTAGAAACATTCTATTTGATACTACTGTCAGTTTATTGTATTTATATGAAATCTATGTTCGACTGTATCACAAACGCTTGTTGTTAATATAATGTCTATGGTGTTCATAAATAGAGAATGATACAGAGTATAGTATCAATCGATTAGCAACTTCTAAAGACACTCAAATAGACATCGTTTATTAACTTTTTTTTATAAGAATTTAAATCTCTACTTTGATTTTGCTCCGACAAATTGCTGATTTGGTTCTACATAGAAATCTAATATTCATTTCAAATTTCTGAAAAACGAATATTTGACATAGTCATTTATCGAAAATCTATCCATACATATATCTACAGTCAATAGATGTCATAAGGCAAAATTTGTCTCAAATGATTCGTAAAGATTGGCTAAATAATTTGTCCAATAATAAAGCTACGATACGATATACATGGAATGTAAAAACCGATCACTGATCGAACTTTTTTTAGTTTGTTGCTAACTTCTTGATCATCATTCTAATGTTAGTGTGTTCAAACTGTGCTATCCGTTTATCTCCAGTTCTATACAAATATTTTGCTACATGTTCTCTATCAACTTTATCATCAAAACCATGGTTATCTGCTAATAACGTCCTTGGAAATTCAAATCGAACAAATCTTCCTAACTCATCACAATCAAAAACTATTACTAGTACTTTAAATTTTGATATTTATTTATATATTCTTCTTTTTCTACTCTAGTTTTTCCTCTTTCACATTCACGTTCATTTCATACATCAAATAAACGAGATAAAAAAGATTACTATGATGTGTTAGGCATACAAAAAACAGCCACTGCAAAAGATGTCAAAAAAGCTTATTATACGGTTTGTTTGTTTTTTTCTTTCTTAATAAAATCTATTTGAATTGTTTCTATTTAGTTAGCTAAACAATATCATCCAGATACAACCGATAAGAAAGATGCGGCAACCACAAAAAAGTTTCAAGAAGTTTCAGAAGCTTATGAAGTATTAAGTGATGAAGGAAAACGAAAAAATTATGATACATATGGTATGGGTGGTGATCCATTTAGTGGTGCAGGTACTAGTTCATATCCCGGTGCACGTGGTCGTTCAAGTAGTTCAGGTCAAGGTGACTTCCGTGGTTATGAATCTTATCAATCTCAAGTTGATCCTGAAGAATTATTTCGAAAAATTTTTGGTGATGCATTTAGTCGAGGAGGATTTGGTAATCATGAATGGATGAATGATGCACAAGGGAATGATTTTGGTAAACAAGGAATTAGTCAAGTAATACTTTTACAGACGTTTTTCTTTTTATTCTTTCTATTTAGTTATCACTAGATTTAACATTTCAAGAAGCTGTACGCGGTTGTAACAAAGATGTTAATATTAGAATTATTGATACATGTCCAACTTGCAAAGGTAGTCGTTGTGCACCTGGTAGTCAACCACAAAAATGTCGTACGTGTAATGGAACCGGTATGGAAACAATTGAAACTGGCCCATTTTTTATGCGTGCAAGTTGTCGAACATGTCATGGTCGACGTGAAACAATTACAAAACCATGTGTTGAATGTTCAGGAAAAGGAAAAACAGCACAAAAAAAATTTGTATCGATACCCGTACCAGCTGGTAATTATTTACAAAATTGAATTATTGAAAAAAAATAATTTTTGTTTTATTTTTTAGGCATAGAGGATGGACAAACAATGAGAATTAATTTAGGTTCATCTGAAGTATTTGTAACTTTTCGAGTTAAAACAAGTGAAAAATTTCGAAGAGATAAAGAAGATATTCATAGTGAAGTAAATTTATCTATTGTTCAAGCAATACTTGGAGGTGCTATTAAAGTACCAGGAATTTATGAAGATCATCTTTTACAAGTGTGAAAATTTCAACTTTTTTTTTGTTATGAAATAAAATAATTCTATTTTAGATTCCAGCCGGTACACAATCCCATCAACGTTTTCGTTTGATTGGTAAAGGTATTAAACGTCTTCAAAGTCCAGGAACAGGTGATCATTATGTCCATATAAAAATAAAAGTTCCTACGTATGTTAAAAGTTTTTTCTAACAAAGATTTCTTTCTAATTGATCAATTTATAGACGATTAACTGCGGAACAAAAAGCATTAGTATTATCATATGCAGAATTAGACAAAGATATTGATGGAACAATAAATGGATTAACACAAACAAAATCAGGTAAACAAAAAAATCTCTTTCAACATTCAATTTATATGTTTATATTAATAGGGAACCGAGTGATAAATGAGGATGATTATCCATTATTAAAAACCGTACGAAATGCATTATCTAATTTACCGTCAGAGAGTAAAAAAGTAGCCGAAACGATTGATGAAACAGACACGAAACGCAAGGCAACAGCGAAAAAACAAAATTAGTTATTGTTTATGCCAGATAAAATTTGTTTTCTTGTTTTTTTTTGTTAACTTTATAGAATGTTTAGAAAAACATAAATCTGGCAATTGAAATTCAAATCGTATTATAAATGATCATGTCGCTTATCTAGCGATTTTTACATGACAAATGAAATAATATGCGTTATATATCAAAGGTACTAGATTTATCTTAACTATAAATCTATGCGATATATTTATGTAACTAATTTGTTTTGGCCAGACATAAACATAACTAGGGAAGCCTTTATAAGATAAGATGAGTATTATGTATAGACAAATCTTTGTTCCTTGGCTTTAGCTTCATAATCTTTCAAATGAAAACTACATTGAAGATATCAAGTAATTATTTTCTCTTTTTTTTTAATCTTTATGATGAATCAATGAAATAGAAACTTTCAATATATGCCTCATTTATTTAAAAATGAATATTTAGCATTGAGCTCGAAGTACATTCTGATCAAATTGATTCATATAATTTCCTGGTGGTGAATAATTAGTAACAACAACAGCTTTACGTCCATCCTTAGAAAAGGCAACACCAACACCGAGTTGTTTAGAATTTTTCCAAATGACTTGTGTAAAATGACCAACTTTAGCTGAAAAACCTGGTTGATTATAATTATAATCTTTAATTTCATCATACCATGATTGAGTTGCTGCTTTTCCTACAAAAGAAATTGTTTGATAAAAAAAAATATAACAAAAGTATCTATGTACCATGTAAACTTGCTAATGAAGCTGAACTACTCATCATATAAAGATTTTCTCCATGGCCATTATTTGAATGTGCAAATGAATTTGTATTAACAAGTTTTTCAGCATAGCTTTGTGCTATTTTATTCAAATTATCATCAAGTGCAAGATTTGCAGCACAATGACGAGCTCGTAGTGTATTATGATGCACTAATGTTTCTTGTTGAAATCTAATTTGGTCGGCTGTAAAAGCATTAGCTATAAAAAACAAAGTTCGTTACATATATATATATCGTTGATTTATATTTTACCTGATACAATAGCAAACAAAACGAAGGCAATTGTTGAAACTTGAAGCATGGTTTTTCAATGAACTAATTTAAAGACAAAGAACAAGAAATAATCGAATATTGAATCTTTGTATTACTTACTTTTGATAAAGCGAAAAATTGATTTTGAATTTTTTGATCATGATTTTATATACTACAAAACCGTGGGCGAATAAATAGTCTTAATATCTAATTTCCAATTATCGAGGATAAAATATATTCCAGACAATAACAAATCAAAACTAAGCTTTTCGAATATTTGAAAAACGATTCTTTCATATTTCAATTTACTTTGTTATTAACTTTAATTCTTTAGATTACTGATCGTATTTCAGCAAAAACAAAAAAACAATGATTTATTAATAGAAAAGTGCACTATATTATTTATATTCGATGTTAAAATTCTTTGAATTTTCTAGCCTAATATATTTGGTATAGGGAAAAAAACCATTCGATTGAATGTTCTATAATATGATTAGATACGTTAATAAAAAGTATCTATAGAGTGCATTTTATAATTATTCAATAACTTCATGGCCAATAAATTTATCTTATCTGCACTTAGAAATATTTTCCCATTCTCTATAGTTTCGAATTCGAATAGAATTACCCAGGTCAACAAATCTTACGTCAGATCTTACAAAATCTGACAAAAAATCGTGGTTCCTGAAATCTTTTATCAAGTCATACCGCGTTTTTCTTAAAATATCTTACATACATTGTATTTTCTCAGTAATAATTTTAAGTGAGATTTTGAAAAAATATTAATTTTAGTAGAATATTATGGTGACATTGTACTGCATAAGAATCTTATAACAGTTCTTATAGTACGAACTAGTGCAAGAAATCAAGAACCACGATTTTTTGTATGATCCTTGTTTGACTTCATCCGATTACATATGAGCAGAGATACGATTGTTACAAGATCTTGCTCGACCTGGGTAAATAAGGAAAAATATCTTGATATTGCTCATAGATTTAAGTCATTTTTCTCATAAACCTTTAAAGCACAAGTAACTAGTCGATCTGTTGTAAAGATAGTCTCACCAGCAAATGCAAAAAAGAAGTTTTAAATCAGATCTAATACTCATAGAATCTATTACAGCTAGCACTAGATTTATTAGCATAAGTTTTCTATGTATGTTTTTTGACTACTTCTAATCTATCGCAAAGAGCTACATCTTTTAAACAGATATATGAAGTACAATAAATCAAGTGCAAAATTTACTAGACGTTATTTTCCTTTATTCGGACTGACTCTTTGTTTTATAAATCATAATTCGAAATCAATCGATCTCTTTTAGTTTCTACAAATAATCACATGAATATCAATCAATCGAACAAATAAATTACAAAAAGTAAATATTTTTTCGAATCGATAATTCAAAATCTGACCTATATAATAATTAAATAAATCTATTGATCAATAGTGCAAGTCAAAATTTATTTTATCATTCTATGAAAATAATTATCCATGTGTTTCTTTTACTATATTCTTTCGTTTTATTTTATTTGTTCAACTATATTCGTCTATAACGTACATATAAATAAATGCCTGGATAATTCTTTTTCACTGAAGAAAATTAAACATCGAAAATAGTAAATGTAAACATTCGTCTATCCTTTATCATACTTTCATCTTCCTCGGTAGTGATCAGTTCATTGTACATAACTATCTTTTCTGAAAAAAAATACAATGAGTGAATCAAATTCTTGTGTAACATCATCACCGATTCGCGTACATTTTTCTGATGTAACAAATAAAAAGAATATTATTGATGATGATCGTCGATGGAAGTTACCAAATGGTAAAAAAAATTTTAGAAAATAATAAAATCTAATTTTCTTATTTAGCTGCACCAACAATAACAATTGATAATGATGAAAATGAAAATGATGCATGGAATGAATATCGACATTTATTTGAAACAAGTCGTTCACATATGTTAAATTTATCGTCCGTTGATAATTATTTACTTCGACATAGTAGCGCAAATACAAGTTTAAATGAATCAACATCACTTGAACCATTAGTTGATAATCATAATGATATTTTTTCAATGATTGAACATGCAGGAATTACATTCGGTAAGAAATAAATAAAGAAAAATATATATATTATTAAAAATCTCTATTTTTAGAAGCATTAGCTGGATCATCATCAACAGATTTTCTTGGTAGTACAAGTGGTTATCATTCATATGAACCATCGCCATTTAATCAACGTTCAAAACGATCATCTTTACTCGATCCATCCGCAGCTGAATTTAGTATGGAACTTGAAGCAGCTTCAACATCAATTCAGCAATCAATAAATCGATCGTCATTTCAAAGTGATCAACCAGTTCGTCGCTCTTCACGGTCACAAAATTCAACTCTACCACGTATTTCGACTTCATGTAAATATTCATGTTTTTTTGTGTTAAAGAATTTCTGAATCGTTTGTTTTTTTTTAAATAGATGAATATAAATTTGGTGGCTACGGTCGAGGAATTAATGAATTTCTTGAACCAAATGGTATTAGTTTTCTTTCGGATGGTACTATTTCAGTTGTTGATACAAATTCAAGTCAAGTTAAATTATTCGATCCTGTTCGTAGAGAATGTGTACTTAAATTTGGTCAAGCTGGTACAAGACCTGGTGCATTGCTTTATCCATATCGTGTTGCTGTTTTACCTGGACATGATTTAGTAAGAGACAGATACTTTTTTTTCTAATTTAATTAATATTGATAATTATATCATAGCTTGTTATGGTTCAACGATCTCCACGACCAATGATACAAATATTTGATCGTAATGGTCAATTCATTCGCCGTTTTGGTAATGATCTCGAAAGTCCACGAGCTATTTGTATTGATCAACAAGGTCGAATTATTATTATTGAATCAAAAATTATGAAAGGTAAAAAAATTGTTTATTTAAAAGAAATCAAAATAAACAAATTTAACGAGATTGTGGGTTTTCGATTTCTAAGAATTTAACAATTGATGATGATTCATCATAAAATAATCCGTCGTATAGACGAGCAAGAATAATAAGAAAACGGGATCATTGTCTTTTTTTTCTAGTTCATATATATGATGCAACATCAGGTCGTCTTTGGGGTCAATGTGATTTACGTGATCATTTAAGTTTTCCAACAAGTGTCTGTGTCAATGATCGACATGAACTCTATATAAGTGATAATGAATCACATTTTGTACGAGTATTTGATTATAATGGACAGCATTTAAAAAATATTGGTGCTGGTATATCATATCCAATAGCATGTCGTATTGTAAGTTTTATTAATTATTTTTTTTTTGTATACTATCTTCTTCTTTTTAAAGAATCAACCACGTCGTGAACTTATTGTTGTTGATAATCACGAGAATTTTAATATTACAACATATGATTATGATGGAAATAAAAAATATTCACATTATTCAGTAAGAATTTCGATGTTTTTGTTTTGAATAAAATATATATGTATATTCTATTTAGTTAATGAAACATTCTCAATGTTTCGATGTCGCTGTTGGATATAACGATGAATTAGCAATGGCATCTAAAGATTATAAAATTTATGTTTATAAATTAGGTGAAGGTCTTGAAACGCCGGCAAACAGTAGTGATATAAATCATAATTATTATTAAAACAAATTTTTTTTTCTCTTCTCTTTTCTTTGTTCTTAAAATGATCTTTAATTATTATCTTGTTCGTTCTCGTATATTGTACAAATTGGTTTATATCTACCGCGTAATAATATTATAAATATAAATTATCTTTCTTCTCCTTTGTGGTAGACGAATTAATTTTTTTCTCCTTCTTCATGTTAGCATAACTACGTTTGATTTTCTTTTTTTTTTCTTTTCGTTTGTCTTTTATTTGTTATACTTAAACATTCATAAATACATACATATATATTTCTATTATTTTTGGTTTCTTCGCTTTTCTTTTTTTGTTATTTGACCATACATACATGAATATAAATTGAGATATGATGCGTGTGAGTTGAGAAAGAGGAAAAAAAAACACCGAGCTTTATTATTTATTGGGAAAAAAAAGAAGTTTTTTTTTTTTCTTGCATAAAATTCAACAGAGCAAAATCTTTTAATGGAAGAATAGAATTTGTTTAATTCGTTGAAAAAAAAGTCCTTCGATAAAATGTTCATTTTCAAACATGAATTAATTCAACAAGGTTGTATGATTTGTCATTCTAACAGAACGGCAACAGACCGTATTAATTATTATATTCTATACCTATGTGTAACTATTTAGCATATATATGTATATATGCGTGTATGTGTATACAAGCATTTTTTTTCCTTGAAAATGTATATATGATAAATGTCGTTGTCCTTATCTATATAATAATTTATCAAAACGTTATGTAATCATTTACTATTTTCATTATTATTGACATCGGAATATAAATATCGATAGATGTGTCAGTATCTAATTACAATTTTTAAACTATAGAAAACCGTCAAAACCTAATATTCTCATTTAGAAAAAAGACATTAGTTTAAATCTATATGATGCATAGCCAAATAATTAATTATAAATATTTAATCAAGTCATTATTCTTCATATGTTGATTCATTCTCATAAATTTTCTTTCTTCTCTCTCTCTATTCAGCCTTACAAAATAAATGTTTTTTTCTCTTCTCATAGAAATCATAGTAATAAATACTGCTTTTATATTTGCATTTTTACCGGTTTTTTTCCTGTGACGGATCTGAAAAATAAAATTTCATCCAATTGATTAAAAAAGAAAATAATATTTTGTTGGTTATGTTGTGCAAATACATCACTATGTTAAACTTATGGCCTTAATACCCTTGCCAATATGTATGTACATGAAGTGTGTGGTTAAATACCCTTGAAAGGTATTCGTAAAAACATTCGTGCACGATCAAACACCAATTTATGTGTGTACAAGCACGCTTACAAAATCATTCGTTCTTATTTTTTTGTTTTATTTTTGTCAAAAATGGTTAAAAAAAATGTTTATAATGTAAAGAGAAACCTGAAGTTGATAATGTTGTTATTTTGTTTATTCAATATATGAAAAGGGGGTAAAATAAAGAAACGTCCTTTTTTAGCCATTTTCTTTCAAGGCAAAATATCTCGATATCAAAAGTCGATATCACATTTTTCTTTGTCATAAAGGTATATTCCATGTGTATCGTCAATAAGAAAAATAACCGTTTATGAGAGAAAAATGAGGGTTTGTCTCAGAGCCAAGAAAATAGAATAATTGTTAAAAGAAAGAAAAGAGAGAAAAAAACGAGAGAACGCATTCGTTTGCAAATTTTTTTAGGCAAATAATAACAACATCAAAATATAGAATGATGAATTGAATCGAGTAAGGTCTGTTTTTTTTCTATTGAGTCTATAACAATTCAGGATCCATAATACTAATGACATCGACCTTGAAAGTTTTTATATTAGCATTTATATTTATTTGAAAAGTTGTTGGCATATTTTATTATTGGTTAATCATTTATCCTAAAGAAACTTATCTAACCTTACATTTTATTATCTTTTAAAGTGGAAGAAGAAGAAGAAGAAGAAAAATGAATGGTATGTCAAAATTTAAAAAACAAAAGAACACGTGTTAATTACTCATATATAAAAAAGTGTTTTTATTCTTTAGTATAAAAAAGAATAAGAAATTCTTGACACAAGAACAGAAAGAAAACAATAAAATGTATTAAAAAAAAACATACAAACTGCAAAGAAAAATACAGATCATTTGCTTCAGATCAACTTTACATCTATACAATAATGTTATCGAACAATCGTATGTTTTCTTTCATTTAAACACGCGTCTGTCATTAACAATTTTCTTATTGTGTATTACATATGTTTACATTTACTTCGTCAATTTTTTAATTCAATGTCAAACTAAGAAGAGAAAAAAACAGTGCTTCTACTGCATTTCTTTTTTAACAACAAAAATCGAGAAAGAGAAATGTCATACTACTCTTTTTCTTCCTCTCTCTCTCACTTTTTTTTCTTCTTTTTCTCTGAGATATTTTTCAATACTTTCAAGCATTTTGTTTAGTATGTTTACATACAAAGTATTTGAAAGAAAAATACATATATATATAATATTTCCTATTGATATATTCTGAGGTCAAAATATGTTCATTGTTTCTAGATTAATATACGACGACAAAATTATCTAATGGGAAGTTTTTCATGGGATAATCATAGTTATTTACAATATCATAATGGTCGACCATTATCAGTTGCTTTGACAGAACCATGCGACTGTGAATTGTCACCTTTTATTGAAAGTGATTTTGCAGCACAACGTCATCATGCTCGAAGTAATTCATCAGGTCGAAGATTTAAACGAGAATCTTATCGTAAGTTGAAAAAATAAAACATTTTTTTCGAAACTGTTTTGTGTGTGTTTCATTTAAAAACAAAAAAAAGGTATTTATCATCCAAATGTTCAATATACTTCTTATGTTTTTTCGCCACCGTTACCGCGTCGACAACTAGTTCGGAGTTCTTCAGGTGACTTACTCATTGAAAAATTAGGTAAAATAAAGTTTATATGACATGTCATTTATTCATTTGATCGATAAATAATTAGAAACGGTGACAATAGAGGAACAGCAGTGTCTGCCGATTCACACTGGGATTTCATATGTTCGTACACCATCGCCTCCTGTTCGACAAGTTAAAATACGTTCTCGACCTTCATCATGTTATGATCTACATAACAGGGAATCAACAGGTAAACAATTGATGAAAAGTTTTTTTAATATTATTTTCAAGTGTTGTATAAGATCAACGATGGACAAAAGTGGTTGATGAACATCATGAGGAACATTATAACTATAATTATAACTATAATCTACCAATAGATCGTATTGTACCAAGTAAAAAAAAAATTTTTTTTTGTCGTATTTTTGCTTATTTATGAACTAGTTCAACGAGACCCAACACCACCAAGATTTATTCATCAGAATGAAACAGTAACAACAACAGAAGATTTTAATTTTAATATAACAGCAAAACCAGGTTTACATTTTAAAAAAATAGCTCAAAAATTTAATCATTTTTATTAAAAAAATTCCATTAGCTATTCGTCCTTCCATGCGAAGTGTTGGAACAACAACTAAAGATCTTCGCCCTTTAAGTAGATCAGGTAAAAGAAAAATATTTGTAAATATTCTTTTCTCATTTAAATTTTTTATTAAAATAGAAACACAAGTCATCGAACGATATGAAAAAGACGAAAAAATTCGACGTGATTCACTTACAGGTTAATAATAAAAAGAAAACTCATAGAATTAAATTAATATTTTTTTCTTCTATAAAAAATAGAATCAGGTACTAGTATACTAGGATGTCAACGACCATTGCAACATTCGTATGATGGTAATTATTCTTCTTCTTTTTCAAATTCTGCTTTTTAGTACTTGCTCTAATATTATGCTTAATCTATGCTATTAAGTATATTCTTAATCATAGATAATGATGTTCATAACGAACATTATCACCATACTAGTAGAACAAAAAAAAAACTTTGCTAGAACAACTGCATGCTAGACATAGTAATATTCTTTTGAATTCATACTAATTTCATATGTTGATAGATTTTGGTTGAATTATTGATTTTTGTTATTTCTAGTCAAGCCATAGTAAGTAGAGTACAGTAAACAAACTTTCGTAATAAAATAACGCGAGTTTCGATATGAATTTGTAGAGATATATTAGCCATTAATACACAAAACTAGACATAAAAAATCTGTGTACTTACTGATGATTGATCTCCATCTGTTTTCTTTTTTTTGTATTTTTGCAATAAAAATAAGTATCATATAATGATTCATATCGAAAAAAAATTCTTATTTTTTATCTTTATTAATTTTTGACAATTTTAGGTAAAACATCAAAATCATACAATGCATTGAATGTTTATTCGGATCATGGAAGACATGATCTTACTGTTCGACCAACTCATAAACCACGTGAAGCTCTCGTTGATACTTATGAAATAACTGCTCCTCCAAGTAATTCATCCTATTCAATGATACCAATAACTGTTGAAAAAAATTCAAGATCTCGCTATTATTATTAATATACTTGATTTAATCTAAACATCATGATAAAAAACAACGAACAATAATCTTGTACATTCCAAATATTCAATCATATTTTTTTCTGTTGTTCAGATATTGAATTCTCTCGTATTTTTATTCATTCAGAAATATTTCACCACCGAGAGAGAGAGAAAAAGAGATCTTGTAGATAGATTAGTTTATCTAGATTATATATTTTGATTCAAAAAACTCCTTTTACGGTATTTATATAAAAAAAACACAATTGACTTCGAAAAATAATTAATTTTAAATATATTAAAACAAATAATATTGATTATTATTTTTATATTTCCATTGCTTCATGCATATATTTTTTCTTTTCACTCTTATCAATTGATTTCAAACCAGTCGCTGTTGCTGCAGCTGCATCACGTCCAGCATAACTATTTAAATAAACGAATGAAATATGAGAAAAGAATAAATATATATTCGTACTTGATTTCATTAGCACGTTTATCATTCATTTCTCGGAGAACGCTAGCAAGACGTGGTTTACAGAATGAATACTAAATAAAGAATTAACGGATTAGAAAAATATACATAAATAAATTACCGATCCCATATTTTTATGTTCTTCTTGTGCAAAACATACTTTTGCGTTTTTATATTTTTCAAGTTCCATACGAATTGAATCAAATGGAAATGGACATAATTGTTCAATACGTACAATAGCTATTTGAGAATCAAGTTTTTCTCCTGTTCGTTCGTTTATTAAATCATAGTAAGTTTTTCCAGAACAAAAAATAAGTTTTTTGACTTGATCAGGATTAGTCGATGCTACACCATCTTCTGGATAAATAAGTTTAAAACTTGTACCTTAGAAAAATAAATAGAAAAATAAATTTTAGATGTTGATAGATATTATTTTACCATCTATTATTTCATCAAATGATGAACGACATTCAGGTAAACGAAGTAAAGATTTTGGTGACATTATTATTAATGGTTTACGGAATGGAAGTGCTGTTTGACGGCGAAGAATATGAAAAAAATTTGCTGGAGTTGTTACATTTGCTATTATCCAATTTGTTTGATCTAGTTGATACATTGATAGATCATTATATACGCTGTTTTTAATTTCTGGTACATGATCTTCATCTTCAGCTGACATCTAAAGATATGTATTTTATAGAATATAAATATAAGTTAGAGATTATGAAGTTAAAAAAATGTTTACCTGTAAAAATCGTTCTAATCGAGCAGATGAATGTTCTGGTCCTTGTCCTTCGTATCCATGAGGTAGAAGAAGAACAATTCCACTTTGACGAACCCATTTAGCTTGACCACTTGAAATGAATTGATCAATAATACATTGAGCAGTATTAGCAAAATCACCTAGATAGAAAATACAAAATTAATAAAAACTTCCAGAAATTATTGTTTTACCAAATTGTGCTTCCCATATCACAAGTGAATATGGATTTGATGTTGAATATCCAAGTTCAAAACCTAATACTGCAAATTCTGATAATGAACTATTACATATTGTATAATTTCCTTGTGTTTGATGAAGATTATTCAAAGGTATATAAGTAACTAAATCTTTTTCTTGATCATGTAAGACATGATGACGATGTGAGAATGTTCCTCGTTCAACATCTTGTCCACTAAGACGAACATGATGTCCAGAATCTAAAATACTTCCAATTGCTATTGACTCTGCTAATGCCCAATCAATTTGACGTTCTTCTAACATTTTAATACGATTGTCAAATATACGTTTAAGACCTCGATGAAGATTCAAATCTTTTGGTGGTTCATAAGCTTTAATACCGATATTTTTTACTTTATCTTCAGATATACCAGTTTTTGGATAAGGAAAAGGACCGTGTTTATTAAAAAATCCTTTCCATGGTGCATCAATCCAACTTTTGATTTTAACAACAGCAGAATTTTTAGAATTTGTCCATGCAGTATCAATAAATTTCTCATATTTAGTTACTTCAGCCTTAAAGTTCCATGAAGAATATTATAATAACTTACATTAACTCTATCAATACATACTTCATACCATTCTTGTTTGATTATATTGCTTTTAAGTAATTTGTCAATCCACTTTTTCAACACCGGGGTTTGTTCCTTAATTTTACCATACCTTTAAAAACAATACAATTTTAAATTTGGTTTTTCATAAAAAAAACTAACATATGTGGTTGTGTAAACATAGGTTCATCAGCTTCATTATGACCATGACGCCGGTAACCAACCTAAAAATAGTAGAATATTTTTAGAATAAAATTAACTCTAAGACAATGATTTACTAGATCAATAACAACATCTGTTTTAAATTTACATCTCCATTCAGCAGCTACTTTAGCTACATATAAAACTGAATCAACATCATCGGCATTAACATGAAATATTGGTGCATTAACAACTCTTGCTACATCAGTACAATAGGGGCTTGAACGAGCTACACGTGGATCCGTAGTAAAACCAATCTAAGTAATTAAATTGTGAAAAAAGACTTTGTTTTAATCGAAAGTTTTCTGTGAAATACCTGATTGTTACAAATAATATGAACAGTTCCATGAGTTGTATAATCTGGTAAATGAGTTAAATGAAATGTTTCAAAAACTACACCTTGACCAGCAAAAGCTGCATCGCCATGTAATAATATACTCATCACTTTGTCACCTTGTTTATCGTTACGATAAAATTGTTCAGCTCGAGTTCGACCTTGAACAACAGGATTCACAGCTAAATTATATCAAATATGTTATTATTTTTTGTAATGAAAATCGTTCTTAAAATATTACCTTCAAGATGTGATGGATTAGCTAAGAGTATAAATTTAATTTTTGAATTCGTCGCAGAATATAAACGTTCAATATATGTTCCCAAATGATATTTAACATCACCAGTTTCCTACATTGAATTCGAAATCATAACAAAAATTTCTTAATCTGATGTACTTACAGGTTCACCATCCGTTGCTATTTTGTCATTAAATAGACGTAGAAGTTCGTCTAATGCTTTCTTTGTAACATTACTGAGAACATTAAGACGACCACTAATTTAAAAGCAAACTTAGAAAAAAAGAAATTAAACGATTTATTATAATACTAACCGATGTGGCATGCCCATAATAACTGTGTCAACACCTGTACTTGCTACTGTATCAATAACCATTTTCATAGCTGGTATTAATACTTCACATCCTTCAAGGCCGAAACGTTTCTCTGTAGTCCATTTTTTCTTTAAAAATTCTTCAAATCTGATAAAGTATTAGTTTTAAATAAATAAAATAGATATTCTTTTGTTTCCATACTTTGATGCATGAATTAGTCGTCGAGCTGCACGTTCAATTTCTTGTATCTCTAATACTTTCTTTGATGGATCTTCAAATCGTTGACGAATCCAATTACATTTTTCATGACTATTTATGTGCATATATTCAACAGCAACTGTTTGACAATAAATATTCTATTATTAAAATGAAAATTGCATATAATAATGTTCAATAGAAATCTTAAGTAAAGCAGAAAGATCACTGTAGAATTTTTTAAAACATAGAACGATTTTGTTCTATGTAATAGCAAGTAAAATCAAATGAATTTAAAAATAAGATTATATTAACTGATCCGAACGAGTAGAACTAGTTCCTAATACTCCCATACAGCCATAAAAGCAAATAAGAAGCAGCATAGAGAAATAAATATACTTTCATTCGAAGTTTTCAAACGATTGTAATTTGCCTGGTATAATATGTACAACTATCTAAATTGCAAGGATGTTCAAACTATGTTTAATCATTAAATATGTACAAAAGAATGATGCATACCAAATAAAATTCTCAAGTATGACTATACCGAGTGTCAATGATTCGATAAAATCTAATAATATCTCGTATGGTTTCGTCGGATCTTACAAGTTCCGATATTCGGTTGCCTCTACCTAAATCTGCACTGAAAGTCGTGATAACAAGTCTATCTATCTGATTTCTAAAACAAATATCGTATCCAATTGATCATTTCTGTTGATGGAATATAATTTAACACTTTCGAATATAAACTTCTTGCTATGATGAAACCTAAGCTATATCTTACTTCTAATCGTCGAATAATTTCACGTAAAGGAAGTTGATTTTCCTCGCCACCAATATAAGTACCAGGTGGTAGAAAAAATGTTCGATCAAGATCAGCTTCAGCTAAAATGACAAAGAAACGCAAAATAGATTTTATTCTATTTCTAAGACAACATTAATCGATTATGTGCAAGCTACTGTTCTATTTGAGATTAAGTGTTTTTCAATATCTATACACACATGTACATATTAATTAAACTCAATTAATTATATTTGAACAAATATAGTTTGATCATAAATATATCGCTTTGAGATGAATTAGTAGAAGCTTAAAGCATTGATTAGTTTTACAAAATCTATGTCTTACTGAAACGATAAAATTTATATGATAAATCAGTTGGTCTTTCCGAATCAAGATCAATTGTTGAGATTTCAAGTGGATCAAGTTTAGCTAATTTATGGCCGCGCACCTATCATGAAAAATGTTTTTGTTAAACAGGAAGTCAAACTAGATAATAATTATATAAACCTGGAAAGATCGAATAAGAGAAGCGACAGCCACGTGATCATCGACAAGTTTACTATTAAATATTTTTCTTTCTCGACTACCATCTGTTTGTATTCGATTAGAAACTGGAAATTGGTTCTCACTAGAATTTATCACTTTATCATATCGTGAGAAACCTGGTGAACATAGAAAAAGGTCTGGTGTTGAAGTTTTTTGTTGATTTTGATTACAAAAATACAAATCCCATGACTGACAAAACAATGAATAAAAGTGTATATTTTATTTTTGAAAAATATTTCAATTATACTTTATGAACTGATTGTGGATCTTTAGACCATTGTTCATACATGCTCTCGATATAGGTGTCAGATGATCCATTAAATGATTTATGTGTTGTACGAGCCAATACAGTTAATTGTGGAATGCATCGAATTGATGCAAGTCTTGGTCGTGAAACCGATGAAAGTAATCGCTCCATTCCAAGTGAAATGGATTTATTAGAAAGGATCAAAAATAAATAATTCACTACTTCCCTCTTGGTAAAAACCCATGGCGTTGCTAAGGAGATGATTCACAGCTGATCGATGACGTCATTATCTATTACACTTCATTAGTTTTTCCTCTTTTCCTCTATCAAACATTTAATTTACGCATTTATCTATTTCTAACCAATATGAATTGATATTTTATTTGAAATAAATAAATAATTTTGAATATTTTCTTTATTATATTTTAAATAAATGTATTAGAAGCGCTAGGTGCAATATGAATCATATATATTTATTACGCAGTGATGTAGAAACAGTGTAATAGAGGAAGAAAGAAATAAAAAAAAAACATTAGATACAACCAACTAGTTCGCTAACAGATGGTTTTCTGTATGTAGATTTAAATTTTGAATGTAGATGTATAATAAATCATAAAATTATTTTTTCCTTATTTGTTTAGTTTTCTAAAATTTTTCTATGTATTTTTCTTTCTATTTCAAAAACTCTTTTTTTATCGCTTCTTTCAAACCGCTTGTCTTTTATCTTATAATAAACATCGATATAATTTAATTCGTCAGAGGCAAAAAAAACTACATTCAATTAATATCATTTTTGTTCAATATTCAATCATCTGACATCGATTGCCCCATAATAACCTGATTTTTTTTCTCTTTCGTTCTCCTTATTTCCCTCTACTGCCCCGCTAAACATCGTCGTCGTCGTCGTCGCCTTTTCTCCCCTATTTATTCTTTTTTTTCTTTACCATGAAGAGGCGAACTTGCGTTCGGCAGCAAATGCTTCTCGCAACCTCTTTCTTTTCGTCGACATTGTTGTCTTCTTGTCCTCCATTAATAACAAAAGAAAAAACGCACATTGGTAAAGATAATAAAAAAAAAAATTTTTTTTTCTAGATCTTTCTCTCTCTCTCTCTTTCCTCAAACTTCCCATACAACAATTTAAATACTCGTCTAATTGCATATAGTATATCTATATATTTGTGTCTGGTAGAATGGCACTGAAACGTATCAATAAAGAATTACTCGAACTTGAAAAAGAGTAAGTTATCAAAGAAATGAAGAAAAAAAACAAAAAATTGAATATTATTTTTTATTGAATATTTTAGTCCACCAGCTAATTGTAGCGCTGGTCCTGTAAATGACGATATGTTTCATTATAAGTATTTGTATTTCGAATTTTCATAAAATGCACGTTTTGTTTATTTATACGGCAGGCAACAATAATGGGACCAGGAGATAGTCCATTCCAAGGTGGTGTATTTTTTCTTTCAATCCATTTCCCGGCCGATTATCCATTTAAACCACCAAAAATCACGTAAAATATATAATTAGATATTTCAATATATATGTCGTTAAACAAAAAAAGTTAATTTAGATTTACAACAAAAATTTTTCATCCAAATATTAATTCCAATGGAGCTATTTGTCTTGATATTCTTCGTTCACAATGGTCACCAGCATTAACTATTTCTAAAGTTTTACTTTCGATTTGTTCACTACTTTGCGATCCAAATCCCGATGTAACAAAAATTGAAATATTTTCAAAAACTAAAGAACCATATGTTCGTTTTTATTTTCTAGGATCCATTAGTACCTGATATTGCGCGTACATATAAAACGGACAAAGAAAAATATAATGCGGTAGAAATTTATTTTAAATAAAAAATACAATTATCTATTTTAAAATTTATGTAGACGGCGCGACAGTGGACTCAGAAATATGCTATGTAAAAATTTCGAGACATGATCAAGTGTGCAACAAATAATCATCAAGAAAAGAGACATCAATGCGTCTATATACACACTCTCTTTTTTTCCTGTTTGTTTGTTCCTTTTCTTTTGAATTTGCACACACACACATATACTTTTTTTTCTCCTTTTTAAGCTCGTCTTTCTTTCTTCTTTTTTCGTGTGTTTGAATGAACATGAAGTGAAAGAGGGAGAGAGTGACATATTAAAAAAAAACCATCACAACATCATCATCATCATCATCTCCTATTGTGTGTATGTATATGTATGTACGATGTGTTTGTGTTTATGTTATGAAAGATGAACA
>CAJNOI010000009.1:300928-319171 GCA_905250115.1 Adineta steineri | reverse complement strand
AATCCCAATCCTATCGGAACGGATATCTCTGTTAAAAATGGGATACAAACTACAGAATCCCGAGAAAATACATTAATGGGTTTTAAGTCTGGATGAATTGTATTCACAGAAAATGGTAACGGTATCAAAAACCCTGGAATATTTTTGCTGGAATCGGGACTTAGACGGATTTCTGTCGAGCGAGAGACGATCGGGATCGGGATGAAAAAACCCACACCCACTCTCGGACTCTACCTGAGGAGATCAATTCCTCACGGTTCGCTCAGTATAAACATAATGATTAGATTCAGGTATGAAATAAAACTTGTATTATACCTGATAATCTCTTTTGATTGAAAGTTTTTCAATATAATTATCAAAACAATAAGATTTTGTATTAATTCCAATATGTTTTGTTTTTGGTAAACGTGTGAATGTTCTTGCTAATTTATCTACACGATATTCACATATAAATAAATCCGTTGATAATATCCGACTACTATATTCACATATTGGTTTTCCTTTACAGAATGTGCTCGTATCTAATACATAACATGGACGAATAATTGTTTTGATTTCAATTGAATCATTTGTTGATGGAAAACGAAAGACTTCATTTGAATAAAATTTTCGATTAACTTCATGAAATGTTTCATATGGACGTAGATAATAAAATCCAGATGCTTTGCCGATATTATTTTCATCCATCCAAAGTCGTTCAATAAAAAATATATCATATTGTGATGATGATGATGTTGGATTTTCTTCTTGTTTTGATACAAAATAACATTCATTTATACGAATTATAAAACCATCTGAACGTGTTATAGTTAAATAACAAGATTGACTATTTTCCAAAATACAAACATTTGTTTTTAAACAATCTGAAGGATTTTGTTCGCATAAAGGATGACATTCAAAACAAAAATAAGGCCGAGATGTATCAGTTATTGTTACACATGAAATATGTTGCCATAGCTAAAATAAACAAAAATATTTTTGTCATCAGTATTCAAAAGGAAGAATTATTGCTATTAAGTTTTTTCTAGGTAAGAAAATAATTATTTTTCTTTCTATGGGTTTATTCTGAGAAAGACGACGTTTATTTCTGTATAGTAAATACTTCGGTACTTCTACACTACAAAATTATGTCTTCTTCCCTCATTGTAAACCCCATTTAAATGACTAAGGAGTTAATGTTCTTACATGACAAGCATAACATTGTACAAGTGCAGTTTCATCATAAAAAGAACCACATCGACAATGTATGATAAACTTATTGATTAAAGTATTTTTTGGTGTTTGATGTGTATTTGCTGGAATTATTATTGGTAAAGAATTATCTATAGTAAAAATAGCATCATAAAGAATTTCTCTACATTGTCCATTGAGAACTTCTTTCTCGTGTAAACGTGTTATAAAATCTTTTAAAATATTTAAATTTCTTTCATTTTTATTTTCTTCATTCATATTATTAAATAAATCAATTGTTGATTGATATTCAATTTTTAAAATATCAAGAAAATAGATTTGTAAATCTTTTACAGCACGTCCAACATCAGAATCTTCACCACAATAAGTCTAGAAAAACAAAAAAAGTTTCATTATTTGAAATAAAATAGAAATTAACATACAATAGCATTTGTAAATAATAATAATAAATCTTGTTCAAATGAATTATATGAAAAATAATCTCCATTATCTAATTTATTACGTATTATTGTTAAATCAATTGGTTTTGATATAATTTCATAATACATTGGAAATAAACGTTTTAACGGACATTTTTTTAAAGCATTTGTTGGATAAATATCACTATTTGGACATTTATAATTTAATAATAAATCAAATATTTCATTTAAAATTAATGTTAATTGTGCTAATTGAGCATAATAACATGTTTTATCAATTAATTCAACAGAACATTGACGAGTTTTACCAAAATGTGATCGACGAATATAATTGTAAAATAAATTTAGTAGATCTAAATATATTTATTCATAGAAGTATTACGTTCATCTTCTCAGTTTTGAATTGATTATAAAGAATGTAAAGTCTCGAGTAGGGATGTACCGACCTCCAGCCTCTCGGGCTCGGGCTCGGGTGTCAGGATGGGTGTGGGAGTGGGTAGATGTTGGTGAGAGTAAAAAGGATAGTATCCACATCCACCCACACCCCTTTTATACTAATGCTTTGCAGTATTTTACCCAGGTTTCTTTTTTCGGATGGGCGGAATGAAAACTCCGTGTGGGCGTCGCTTATCGGTATTTTGTCTAAATCTCGTTTCAGAATGGGCACTGCCTAGTGGTGGGCGATGGGGGTGATCGGCCCTCCTCACCCCGCTCTCTTCAGAACTTGGTTTTGATTTTTTACAACAAAAATAGGTTCACACTACTTCGACTGGACTCAAAAATCGTTTTGAGCCGAAATTGTCCCCGCCCTACTCAGGTATTGCCGCTTCCTTCCAATATCCTAGATTCGCCACTGGCGCCGCCCACTCACTAGATAAAACACTGATGCTTTGTATAAAAATATTTACCTTTATGAGATATATTTAAGCTTTCATTTAAATCATCTGTTTTGTTAATTGTATTTGAATGATAATAATTTTGTGGGAAGAATAATGATGGTACTTGTTCATCTATTTGTTGTTTTTGTTGATTATTATTTTTATCTTTTAATTCTTTTTGGTCTTTTATTCGTTGAAGATTACGTTTTAGAAAAATAGTTGTTTGTAAAATAATTTGTTTTTCTTCAGGAGTTAATTCTTCCATTTTTATTAAATCTTTATTAATATGTTTTTTATTAGAAGATAAAATATTTGATTGAATAGATGGATCTATATAATTATTATTTATAATTCTTTTATTAGGTACTGGTTGTTTTTGTTTTGATTCACTGGATTTTTTCTTCTTATTTTGATTAATAGGTTTTGAAGGTGATATAATTGTATTTCCTTGTTTTTGACTAAACCAATAAATATCATATGGAAGTTGATAATTAATAATAGATAATTTATCATCTTCGGAATGAAATATACCAGTATAGAATGATGGTAATGCACCTAAAGACTGTCGTCGTTGACGTAAGAGACGGTTTTTATTACTGAAAGTAAAACAAAGAAAAAGTTATTTGTTTCTTTTAAAAAAAACATTTTATTAAATGCGAACCTGTTAGATTTAATATCAATATCACTTGTAGTTTTATAATAATTTGAACGAAGGCCATTCTTAATATAAGTTTGTTTTGGTAATTCATCAGGTAATATATCATCATCACTAGAATAGCAATATAAATGTATTTCAAGGTAAAAACTTGACAACCTAATACTAACAATTCTCTATATATTTAACATCGACTGATAAATGATTTATTCGACTCAAATATTTCATCAGGAGTTATTTAATAAAAGAAAAGTCTTTACCGAAGGCAATGCAAGTGTATAAAGTAGTTTTAACATTATTGATCTATACAGTACATGACAAAATGAAGTAATAAGGGCACTAAATCCACAATTCAGTCAAACAATCATAATCTTAAAGAAAACACTTCATGGCATGAAGCTTCATACGAGTTCTATCTACGTAATTAACTTTTGTGATAATTATCAACTGCATGATTTTTCTTTGTTATTGAAATTCCAATAGGAATGATCAAACATAGATCAAAACCGTATTGAATTACTGTATCGGAAATTAACCAAAGCAAAATTTGAATCAAGACTATCAGTCGTACTACATATCTGTTCTCATTCATCTAGATCGTAGAAAATTTCATTTGGTAAATATTTGCGAACGATGTATTATGCAGATTATAATACTATGATTTAATTCTTACCTGTCCGAATATGAAACATCTTGATAATCATTGATAAGAATTTCTGGTGATAATGGTTGTATAATTTTTTTCTTTTTCTTCGTTTCACTTATATTTAAATTCATTGTCATTGATGTTTTACGTTTTCGATTATTCATATTATCATCCACTTCTTTTTCTATTGATAGCGGTGGCGGTGGCGGTAGTGGTGGTGATTTTAAAATAACAACTGGTGGAATTTCTTCACTTACACGACGTTGTGTAAATGCTAATGGTAATGGTTTATCTTTATCTTTCTCTTTCTTATGTTTTCGTTTCCGTCCACGTCTTCGTGATTCTTGTTGAGGAATAGGTAATGGTGAATTAAGTTTAATTGTCATTGTTTCATCAATATCTGTAGGTGATTGTGGATTAATAATAATTGGTACATCATGATGTTTTACTAATATATTTGATTTTGAACCAAAATATTGACCACGTTGAATAGCTGTATGAAAATGTGGATAATATGTCCGTATTAAAAGACTTTTCATTTGTTCATAATGAATATTTTGTTGTTCTTCAATTGTTAAATTTTTTCTAAAATCTTTATTTGTTGTTAAAAATATTTGTTTTGTCGGATTTAATTGTAAAATATGAAAAATATTTTTTGGTTCATGTCGATGTGATGATGAACTACGACGATTAACTGACCAATCGGTTTTAAATGACATTGATGATGATGAATTATTTCCGTTTATTGTTTCTTCATTTTTCTTCGAAGAAGTTTTTTGTGACGCTTTCATATGATCTAATTTAAAGATTTTATTTAATATATTATGACGTGTTTTAAATATATGTTGTCTAGTTAACGATGATAATGAAAAAGATTTTTTATCAATATATAAACATGTATTTAAATGCATCGATAATGTATCAATATCAGAATAATCAACAAAACGTTGATCACGTAATTCATTTTGAATATGTCCAGGTAAAGATTGAAGATCAGTTGCTAATGGAATAACTGAAATATTTAATGATGTATCAGCAGATTGTCGTTTTCGTTGATGTATAATAGAATCATCGGATGTATTAGTAATTGAAGAGAATTCTTTAGATCTAGTTGATTTACGAATTGTAATCTTTTTATGACGAGTTGATGAACGTTTTGAAGCTGAATAAAAAAAAGTCGATAATTAGTACAATAGAGCAAAGATCATTGAATAGGACAAACGACAAAAATATAATATCTTCAGTGTTTTTGCCTAAGAAATATGATATAAACTAGATTTCTCTTCCAATGTATGTCTATTCCTACAGCTTTCGCGAATCATGTATACAGATCAAAACGATCAATTACTGTTTTGACTATTAGATCTTGAAGGTTGTATCAAATTAATATATATTATAGCCAGAAAGTCAGAGTCAAAATATGTATAAAGTATCATATATACTCGTTTAAATAAGATATTCATATAAATCGTATTCTTCTTACTGTCAGGGACATTCATAAGTAAATAGTCTACATTGTAAAAGACATTACATATAACCTTTAACCCACTGTTTATGATATTTTTTTATCAATACAAAACTTTTGGTTTTTATCATAAAGGTTGAAAAAGAATATATGAATGTTTAGTGATATCGTAATTCGAAAGAGATAAATGTGTCCGAAACAATACTATCACAGTTAATCTTATGATTGTTAGAATATAACTCGAATAAAATGACGATGCACACACCGTAGAGAATTATATTCACTTGAACGTATACTAAAGTACAACTCTATTCGTTATTTTGCTAGAAATATTTATTTTCTATTCAATGATTCTTTATATACCTGTTGATTTCGGTGTTGGTTCAGGATGAATTTCAGGTGTATCATCGAATGATTGTATTGGTGTTGATGCTAAAGTATTTTGAGGAGGCGAGGAAATAAGATCTGGTGATTCTGGTAGAAAACTATCCATATGAATTGTTTCAGGAGATTTTGATAAGTGTCCATTTGTATTTGTTATAGTACTGTTCGGTGATGTTTTAAGTATTTCATTTGATGGCGGATCTGTTTTACGAATTGTTTCGATCAATTTAAACCAACCACGCATTTGACCCGATGCATCCATATTAGTCGAAGATAGTTTTGATTTATCCTTGAAATTTACATGATAAATGAAAATTAAAAATCAATAAAAACTAATTACTATATGTTGATGTTCTGTTTCATCGTGTTGGATATTTTATCAATAACATCTAAAAACTGAAGAATAAAAATGATCAGAAAAAGTAAAACATATGAATATTATATATATTTTAATAACTATTACTATCAAAAGTGAATTGAATATTTAGATAGTGATTCTCTTTCTCTCTTCACTTTTGTCAGTAATTGTTTGTTTATTGTATTGTCTATTATTTATTCTCTCTACTATTCTTTGCTATCCTATTGGATAAATGACTCATTTGTCAATTTTTCTTTCTTTCTTCTAAGGTTGACTTTAGAGAAAATAACCAATAGTCAATCAATAATGACAAAGTAGATTTTCTTTATATTTGTATTCGACAAATCGACAAAATCTAATTTTTTAACAACTACATTTCATTGAAAAAGTCTCATCCTTTTTTCAAAGTATTATAGATGTCCCTAGTAACCTATCGAAAATGCATCATAATTACAGATATTTATTTTGGCTCATAGATGTATTTATTATAATCCTTAATAGACATATTATAGTTCTTTCTATAGTAAATATTCAAATATATGCTTTAGACTTGATTTTGTGGTTCTTCTCTTTACAATGTGAGTATTTTACACATAGCATAACAATGGATGAAGGTGAAGAGATGTGAATATTTTAATAAAATATCAATACTCTTGATTATTTAATAATTCGAGAAGCAACTTGATCTTTAGTTAGTATCATATAATTGCTGAAATCGAGTTATGAGATGTTGCGCTCGTATTACTAATGTTTATATTGAATTGAATTTAGTTTAATGATGAGTAGGAATGAATCGAGTACATGTTCATTTAGAGCGTGTATACGTTAGATTTCGATCTATTGAATTATGATCATAAATGAGTAGAAATTCAAAATCGTATAATAAAAAAGAGTAATCATAAACATCAAGTATCTGTTAATAGATTAATATTTCATGATATTATTTAACTGTAGGAAGCATGCAATATGAACATAAATTACCTTGTACATCATTAGATGTTTGATTAGGATGTAACTTTTAGTAATTATTTATTAAATCATCTTGACTTTGAATAAATATGGTCATATATATATATAGCTATATGCTGAAGAATATGAATTTTAGAATTTGAAATTAATTCTAGTTTTTATCAAGAACAACATCAAATAACAAATTCTTTTTTATTCCTTTTCAACGTCTAACCGATGAATACAATTTCTATGTTTATTTACATAATCGATTCAGTAAATTAATTAGGATTATGCATGTGTTAAATGATCGTTGTCGAGCTTATGTTCTTTCATATTCAGTTACTTCAGATGAGCACATACTCGTACGTCAAAAAGAAGCAGCTCTATGTCAATTATGTAAAGGTTTACATACAACTTAAAATCAAAGATGTTTTCAAAAACAATTTGAAAGCTGGATTAGTATGAAAAACTATACTATTATATTTTTTGTTCAATGAACTATTATCAACTAGGATAAGCAGTATTTCATATGAATAAATGATAGTTAATTACTTCATCATGTTCAATATTAAACCATAGCTGTTTAAAAGTAGTTTCAATAAATCAATAGAGATAATTACTTGAAAAGAATACGCTGGAGATTCAATAGGTTAATAAGATTTTGTAAAACTTATTTACTCGCTGTTATCATTCGTGTTAACTTATAACATCATGTTTTGTCTTCGTCAAATCCTCTTCTGTTTATTTCATTGTGATATTAGTTTAAAAAATATTCACTGGACATTACTTTATTAGTGAGCACTGGTTTTCGAACTACCTTTCAATGTATTATCGCAACTTTCGTCTACAGAACCAGTAAGTAGTATGAAACGAACAGCAATAATGACACTTATACTCAAAAATATGAAAAGTAGTTTATAGTAATCATTCCTATGTTTTATTTTTAATATTATAATGCATTTTATTCATTTGTTTATGATTATTTAATTCTAATACATACTTAAGATTGACATCTGATTTGCGCAGAAAAGAGTAGGCCTGGTTTATGATGAAAAGAAAAAATTTGAATATTCAATATCAAATCATTGATATTCCTGAGAGATTTTGTCAACGTAATTAGATCTTATTTTCTTACAATTCAATTCCACTAGTTAGAGATATTCTTCTTTTACTTTTCTATTCGATATTATTCACCTATGATATATACAATTTGTTTTATCTTTTTTATTATTATTAAAAAATACAATTCATGCTTTTGGTGAAAGAGTAAAGCTCTTAATAAATTAACTCTAATAGTAAATGCTAATACTTATCTTCTTACTTTAGAATTATTTTTTTACTCAATTCAAATAATGCATAGCTATTTCAATTAATTTTCATTTGATGATGAAAACTAAAACTGTTTTATCTCTCAAAATCCATGTCATTTCTCATACGCCATTTAGCTGACATCTAACTACGTAATAAATAGTAATACGTCATTTGGAGCTTACCCTATATACGATTTTAATCTTATTCGAATAATATTTCTGACGTAAGGAAGTTTGATTATAAGAAAGTAGGTGGCCATAAGAGAAGCATTCCTATAAATTTGTTTGCGCTAACATACTATTTTCATATATAGTCGTATGACGTTTTGCTATTTCAACTTTGTAATAAAAAAATATTAAAAGACAAAGTTGTTTTAAGCGTTTTCTTAATATCAACGTTTTTTTCTTCCGATATCGTTTTATTTCTCAAATCAAATTACTGTATAAAACATATTCTATTTACTGAAGTGAACTATATAACATTTTCACTTTTCAACATATATCTCACAACATTCCCCAATATTTCTTATGTTTTCATTTTAGAAAATACCTATTAACAATGTCTGCTGCAATCATTATTAACGCTATTAATCTTCAATTCAGTCGATTTGCACCAATCGTAGTATTTATTTTTGGTGTTCCTGGAAATATTTTCAATATTCTCATTTTTACACGTCCAAATCTTATCAAAAATCCATGTTCAACTTATTTTTTCTGCTCGTCATTGGCCAATTTAAATGTTCTTTTCTTCGGTCTCATCCCACGATCACTTGCGGATGGTTTTGGCGTTGATCCTGTTTCAAATAATCTAGCATTCTGTCGATTTCGTTATTTCATGGTTCATCCTTCTATGGTTCTTTCGTCATGGTTTACCATCTTAGCTGGTATTGATCGTTATTGTATTAGTTCAAGAAATGTACATCGTCGTCAACTAAGCAATCTAAAATATTCACGTTACATATCTACTATAACAACATTCATAGGTTTCGCTATATATTCCCATCTTCTTGGTTTATTTGTGATGCAACAACTCAAAACTGGTCCATATTGTTATGCTTTGGTTGGACCTTATCGGGTTTTTTATGATTTCTTATACTTCACTACATTTAGTTTTACACCACCTATAATTATGATTATTGTAGGATTACTAACCTACCATAATGTTCGTCAGACACGTTCTCAAATTGTTCCTGTAGTGACAAATAACACAAATGCTGGCCAGTTAAAAAGACGAGATCGACAGTTACTTAAAATGACATGTATACAATTTATATGTACTGTTATATTAACATTACCTATCGCTGTTCAAAAACTATATTCGACATTCACACAAAATGATGTAAAAGGTATAACTCAAATAGCAATTGAAAGCTTTATAACAATATTGTTGCGAGTATTTGTCTATATTAACGCTAGTACAAGCTTTTATGTGTAAGTAACCGATATATATATATAGTTTAGTACAATTTACTATATACATTTTTTCTTTTTCTTGAAAATATAGATTTACTTTATCTGGAAGTGTGTATCGAAAAGAATTTCTTTGTATAATAAGCAAAATGGTTGGTTGTATCTTTGGTAAAAATAGTTCAATATATCGACGATTTTATGTACGAGTTGAAATGAGCGTGGGTGGACACACAGTAACGACGAATCGAACGATTGCAACGACAGGACGATCCAGAACGAATACCATGATGCTTGAAGTTAACAGAATAGAAAGAGCGTATAACAAAGAAAAACCTCACATATAACATGATGATTATATTTTAGTGTTGTAAGTTTTGATGTTGTCTTGTATTATCTGTTGTATCATAATAAAAAAGAAAATTTCAAATATAATTGTTCTAATATAATGAAATATTGAAATATTTTTTTGAAGAATTTAACTTCAAATAAAGATTTCTTTCGGATATGTAACCATTTAGATGAAATATATATAATATTTTCATGTGTTAAAAATGTATCAATGTAACATCTGAAGTACATTGAACTACGGTATAAATTCAATATTAAATGTTTCTATTGAAGGTATGAAGTTGACGGTGTGGATATCTCTATACAATTATTGGTAATAACATACTGAAAAGAAAATACTGTGATAAAAAGTTGAAATTCTTTATTAGTGATAATGATAATATAATGTTATAAATCATAGAAAATTATTCTGGAATATAGAATACATCAATTCACTTTTCTCGTTTTAATTTTATTGATCTGTTTCAATAGTGAAAATATCTAGAGTTTTAACGATTTTATTCTTTATTGATCTATGGTTCTCTTTCCATGGTTTTCTATCTTAGCTGGTGTTGATAGTCGTCGTGTCAGTTAGTGAAATGTGCACTGTTGTCAACTGAGTAATCTTAAATATAAACATTATTATCATGTTGTTCAGTTATTCACTACTAAATAAGTGGAAGGCGATGTATATTGTTATACTCAAGGTTAAACCTATCAAATCTTTTATAATTTCTTTCACTATGCTAAATTTCTTGTTACATCATCAATAGTTATGGTTATTGTTGAATTAGGAGCATATGAAAATAGATATCAGACACATTTACATTTTATTCCTGTAGTAAAAAATAATACAAACAGTAGTCAATTAAAATGACGAGATTTGTTTTGTATTGTTATATTAACATTATCTTTTGCTATTCAAAAGTTATATGCTATATTTAAACGAAGTGCAGTCAAGAATGTAAACCAAGTAGCAGTTGAGAACTTCACAACACAATTGTTGAGAATAATCATATATACTAACGCTAGTGAAAGTTTCTATATGTAGGTAAAAAAAAGTTTTCCGTAATCTATAAATAATTATTTCTCTAGTTTCTTTTTTTCTCACAGTAGGTTTCCCATATAAATTTAGTCAATTGATAATGAAACTTGTTGGATGCTTATTTAGTGAAAATAATGCCTGTTTGAGAACGGATATTTTTAAAAAACTGACTTTGCACCGCCACAGCATCGAAATGGAAATAAATTTAATCGTGGTGCTGCGATTAATATGGTCATTCAAAAGTGCTGAATGAAAGATACTTTTTTATTTTGAATCATTATATAACTATAATTTCAGACATTATACAGTTTTCGATAAAAATAAAAAACTTTAGAAAAACTCAACGGCTTCCGCGCCAGAACACGATGATTAAAAAAACAAGTTTTTGTTGCCAAGCCGCGACAGTGAAACAAAACTAGCAGCTGCGACGGTAAACAGGAATAGATTGCCAGTGCCGCGCCGCCATGGACATCACTGATATATTACCGAAGTATGTCTAAAGAACCAGTAGGTGATATAAGAAGAGCAGCAACAATGCTTCATCATCATTAGAATAAAATCATGAAACTTCTATTCAAAACTGTTAAAAGGAGTTTATAGCAGTAATCATTCCTCTGTTTTACTATTAATATTACAATGTACTTTTTCCATTTCCTTGTGATTCAATTTTGTTAATGTTTGCTTGATTATAATACATACCTACGGTTAATATCTAATCTGCGCAGAATAGAGTTGATGAAGTTTATTATAATAAAAAATAAGTTCGAATAATCGAGTTCAAATTATAGATATTCTTGGAAGGTTTTGACAACGCAATTAGATCTTATTTTCTTACAATTTGTTTCAACTAGTTAGAGATATTCTTCTTTTACTTTTCTATTCGATATTATTCATCTATAATATATACAATCTATTTTATCTTTTTTATTATTATTAAAAAATACAATCCATGATTTTAGAAGAAGAGTAAAGCTCTGAATAGATTAGCTATGTCGATAAATACTAGCAATTATATTTTTACGCTCAAAGTATTTTGAGAAATTTAAAGAGTTTTTAGCTTTTTTAGTTAGTTTTTAAGTCACTGATGCAAGGTAAAACTGTTTTATTTCACAAAAATCATGTCTTTTATCATACGCCATTCATTGGACATTAAACTTCGTAAAATAATTAACGTGTCGCTTGACAATCATCCTATGTGCTGTTTTGATATTATTTGAATAATATTTCTGACATAAGGCATTTTTACTAGAAGAAACTAGATTGTTATAGAAGAAAAATAAGTAAAAACGTTGCTAAAATTTTTTCTGTCCTAATATCCTATTTTCACATGTAGTCGTATGACGTCTTGCTATTTCAGTTTTTTAATAGAACAATATTAAGAAATGAAATTATTTAAAGCATTCTATTAATATTAGTCTTTTTATGTCTAAAATAAAATCCTTTTTTTTATGACCTGAAAGAATAATTGCACCACACCAATATGTCATATTATCCTACAAGACAAACTACTGAATGAAATATATTCTATTTACAGACGTCTACTATATCACATATTGACTTCTCAAAACACATCTAACAACACTCCCCAGTACTTCCTATCTTTTCATTTTAGAAAATATCCATTAAGAATGTCTGCTGCAACCATAATTAACGCTGTTGGTCTTCAATTCAGTCGATTTGGACCACTCGTAGTATTTATTTTTGGGGTTCCCGGAAATATTTTCAATATTCTCATTTTTACACGTCCACATCTTATCAAAAATCCATGTTCAACTTATTTTTTCTGCGCATCCCTGGTCAATTTAAATGTTCTCTTCTTGGGTTTAATCCCACGTTCGCTTGCGGATGGTTTTGGTATTGATCCTGTTTCAAATAATCTAGCATTCTGTCGATTTCGTTATTTTATTCTTCATCCTTCTTTGGCTCTCTCATCATGGTTTACCATCTTAGCTGGTATTGACCGTTATTGTATCAGTTCAAGAGATGTACATCGTCGCCTACTAAGCAATCTCAAATATTCACGTTATATATCTACTATAACAACATTCATAGGTTTCGCTATATATTCCCATCTTCTTGGTTTATTTGTGATGCAACAACTCAAAACTGGTCCATATTGTTATGCTTTGGTTGGACCATATCGAGTCTTTTATGATTTCTTTTACTTTGCAACATATAGTTTTACACCACCTATAATTATGGTTTTTGTTGGTTTAGCAACCTACTATAATGTTCGTCAGACACGTTCTCAAATTGTTCCTGTAGTGACAAATAATACAAATAGGGGTCAATTAAAAAGACGAGATCGACAACTACTCAAAATGACATGTATACAATTTATTTGTACTATTATATTAACATTACCTGTTGCTATTCAAAAGTTATATGCTACATTCACACAAAATAATGTAAAAGGTACAACTCAAGTAGCAATCGAAAGCTTTATAACAATATTATTGAGAGTATTTTTATATACTAATGCTAGTACAAGTTTCTATATGTAAGTGATCTACATATATATTGTTAAAAATAATGTATTAGAAATATCTTTGTTTATTTTTTTGAAATATAGATTTACTCTATCTGGAAGTGTGTATCGAAAAGAATTTCTTTGTATTATAATTAAAATCATTGGCTGTATCTTTGGTAAACATAGTTCAATATATCGGCGATTTTATGTACGAATTGAACGGAGCTTCAATGGAAACACCGTAGCCATAAATGGACAAACAGTAACCATGAATGAAACGAATGCACCAGTGGGACAATATAGAGGAAATACCATGATGCTTGAAGTTAACGAATAGAAAGATCGTGTTAGAAAGACTATATTAGATGTTTGACATCAAGATTATATTTTGTGTTCTAAGTTTTGACGTTGTCTTGTATTATTTGTTGTATCATAATGAAAATAACATTTGGAAGATATTTCTTCTGCCATTAAGAGCAAGATTATGAATCTTGAAAGTGTATGCGTTTCAATACATTTAGTGGAAATAACATACTCAAAAGAAGATACTAGAGCAAAAAATTGAAGTTTTATGAAGTAGACTATTATAGAAAATAATATAAAAGTGAAATGAAGGAAAAAATATCAGCTAGGATATGATGTCTGAAACGAATATATATATATATATGTAACATTCAACTTTAATAAATCATTCTAATACTTAACAGGCAATCAACTGGGATTTTCTTGAACACACTGAAACATTGTTTTACAGTACAATAAGAAAAAAAGAGACTAGTTCTTTGTCAACTATTCTAATATACAAATATTTTCAGTTGATGACTGTCTTCGATTTCCTTCTATATATATGCCACAGGACAGTGTGAAATCTAGCTCAATTCAGAATTTTCCTATTAAAGATTAGAGTTCTGATTTAAACTAGGATGAATTAGAATCTTTATTATTACTAGTTCAGTATAGAACGATCTCATATTGAACTAGTTGAGTCTGTAATTCTGTTTTGAACTAGGATATTGTGGAATTCTAATGTGTCCTATTCACAGTGGACTAGGACGGATTAGAATCTTAGTTAGAACTAGTTCAGAATGGAATCGGTATATGTAAGATTGTTTAGCAAGTATCAAAAACGGGTCAATTTTTAATATGTGAAATAGTTTAAGTTACGTGCACCACACTGATAAACTTTAAATAGTAGTATTTTATTCGAGAATCAATAAATAAATGATACACATAGATTGAAGAGTGTAAGAGAATGCGTGACATAAATATCAAATATTTATCTTCTGTTATATTTATACAGTCATATCGACTTTAGAGTAATTTCAGAGTTACTAATACATATAGATGCGCTGGTGATTCAACTATAAATCAATGATAGTGCAAACGAAAGAAGGCAAAATGTTGTTTACAATGTTTTAATAGAATCAGTATGAATTATAAAAACTATGACTATAGAAAATTTTGTTGTTGTTTGTCTTGTTAGAAAAATTTTCATTTTTGCGTCAGAAATTTTCGTATGAAATATGTTGAGCCCCAAAATTTATCTTATTTCATTCTATCCTGAACTAGTTCTAATTAAGATTATAATCTTTACTAGTTCTAATCAAAATTCCAATCCGTCCTAGTCCGCTGTGAATAGGACACATTAGAATTCCACAATATCCTAGTTCAAAACAGAATTACAGACTCAACTAGTTCAATACGAGATCGTTCTATACTGAACTAGTAATAATAAAGATTCTAATTCATCCTAGTTTAAATCAGAATTCTAATCTGTAATAGGAAAATTCTAAATTGAACTAGATTTCACACTGTCCTGTGATATATATATATGTATATATACCCATTTGTTTCTTTGACGTTATATTTCAATCTTACATATAGAGTAGTTTTTTTATCATAAAACTTGTTCTTTAAATACAAAGTTACCAAACTATCAAATAAGTTATACTGAACAGTTAAAGATGGTAATTTTTCAATATAATTTATTTTGACGTTTTTTTTTGATTGAGCTATGTAAATATTTTGCTGTCCTGTTATTTTGTTACAGGATTCACATGAGACTCATCATTTTATAATTTATCGGAAACATTTTAAGATATCAAATGCAAATCATCTGACAAATATTGTCCTTCAGATCAGTCGATGTGTCACAATGTTTCATTATTCGATCTAATTCGGTTCATTTACTTTTACACCATCGCTAGTTATGGGTACTGTCGGATTAGGAAAATATTATAATATACATCAGACACGTTCATATATTGTTCCTGTAGCGACATATAACATAACAAATAATCATCTAAAAATGATATTTGTACTGTTATGCTGGCATTATCAATCGTTATTTAGACGTTATTATACGCCACATTCACACAAAATCTAGTAAAAGATGCAAATCAAGTATCAATTGAAAACTTCATAGTACTAGTGTTGAGAGTATGTGTATCTATTAACTCCAGTGTAAGTAAAGAAACGTTTTCCGTAATTTATGAAAACTTATTTTTCTAGCCCTATTTTTTCTCGCAGTAGGTTTTCATATCAATTTAGTCAATCAATAATCAAACTTGTTGAATGATTATTTAGTAAAAACAGTAAGCCGTATAGACGAGTTCAATTTATTATTAGAACTTCGTCTACAGAATCAACAGATACTGTGAAAAGAACAGCAATAATACTTCATTATCATTTACAATATAAATAACGAGACTTCTACTCAAAAATATTAAAAGTAGTTTATATTAGTAATCATTCTTCTGTTTTATTTTTAATATTATAATATATTTTATTAATTTCCTTCTCATTCAAACTTGTTTGTGTTTCTTTGATTATAATACATAATTAACATCAACATGTTATTTTTTACAGAAAAGAGTTGTTGCAGTTCATTAGGAGGGAAAAGGTTTGAATACTCGAGTTCAAATCATAGATATTAATGAAAGACTTTGCTAACGTAATCAGATTTTATTCTCTTTCACTTTGCCCATAGTACTTATAGATGGTTTTAGTATACTTTTTGTTCCATATTATTCACCTATGACATATATAATCTATTCCATATTTTTTTATTATTTACACTATTATTAGAAAATATAATTCACGAGTTTTTTTTACAGAAGTAATGCTATAGACAGATTAGTTCTATCAATAGACACTAATATTTATCTTCTTACCGTCGAATTATTTTTATAAATTCAAACAATGCATAATTATTTCAAATAACTTTCATCTGATGATGGAAACTAAAAGTATTTCATATCTCAAAATTCATGCTTTTCATCATGCGACATTTATCTGACATGAATTCATAAAAAACATTAATATATTACTTTCAGTTTATGTTTGATTTTAATCTTATTTGAATAATGCTCCTGACGTCAGAAGTTTTTCCTAGAAGAAACACGGTTATTATTGGAGAGAAATAAATGAAAGCATTCTTATATTTTTTTTCTATTAGCATACTATTTTTATATAATATCATAGGATGTTTTGTTTTTTTCATTTCAAAATAAAACAAAATGTATAGAAAACATTGTTTAAGTGTTTTCTTAATATCAGTTTTTTCCTTTTTCGATAACTTTTCATGCCTCAAAATCAAACTATCCCTTTTTATGATTTGAAAGAATAGTTATAATTCAGATACAGTGTGTTCTAAAAGTTCTTTTCTAAAAGTTATCTAGTATATCACTGCTATTTCATTTAACTATATGAATAAACTATTTTTTTTGAATTTTGGGTGAGTATACCAAATTCTTATTTATCGGAACGATTTCTCATATTATTGTGCAAAACTATTACCTTCAACGATGATACTGAAAATTTTCCTTTCTTTTAAAGATGCGGATAACTGAGAAATGGACTAAGGTTTTTTCTTTTATATTTGCATGTAGGTAAATACAGTTTGTTGAGTTATAAAAAAATGTGTATATTGAAAAGATTCAAAATCTTTTCTTTGAAATAAAATCTGTAGAAAGCTACCAGAGAACTACGAAATAATCAAAGAAAATACGATACAGATGGTTTTTCTGAAATTAAAATAAAGCAAAATTTCTCGATAATCATCCAAGATAATAGTCTTGCATAGTAATATAGAAGATCTTTTTGATAAATAAAAGTTGAGTACATTAACGAACAATTTATAAAAAAATTATTGATATACTTATATGAAATAGAAAAGATATACTACAGAACTTTTAGGAAGTCACTTTTCAGATACACTGTACATATCATAGTTTGCTATACAACAGTTTAACGAATTGCGTATATCCTGTAAATAGAACTAAACTATCTAACATTTTGACTTTCAGCCATATATCTGACAACACTCGCTAATACTTCTTATCTTTTCATTTTAGAAAATAACTACTTAAGAATGTCTGCTGCAACCATAATTAACGCTGTTACTCTTCAATTTAGTCGATTTGCTCCACTCGCAGTATTTATTTTTGGTGTTCCTGGAAATATTTTCAATATTCTAATTTTTACACGTCCAAATCTTATCAAAAATCCATGTTCAACTTACTTTATCTGCGCATCATTCGCCAATTTTGGTGATCTTTTCTTTGGTCTAGTTTTACGTTCTCTTTCTGATGGTTTTGGCGTTGATCCTGCTTCATATAATGTGACACTTTGTCGATTTCGTTATTTTTTTCTTCATTCTTCATTGGCTCTCTCATCATGGTTTAACATCTTAGCTGGTATTGATCGTTTTTGTATTAGTTCAAGAAATGCACA
>CAJNOI010000009.1:241833-300828 GCA_905250115.1 Adineta steineri | reverse complement strand
TTTATAACAATATTGTTAAGGATATTTGTGCATATTAACGCCAGTACAAGCTTTTATGTGTAAGTGATCTACATGTATATAGTTTAGTATAATTTACTATATATATTTTTTCTTTTTTCGAAATATAGATTTACCCTGTCTGGAAGTGTATATCGAAAAGAATTTCTTTGTATAATAATTAAAATGATGGGTTGTATCTTTGGTAAAAATAGTTCAATATATCGACGATTTCATGCACGCATTGAAATGAACTCGAATGGACAAACGCTGACCATGAATGGAACAAATGCACCAATGGAACGACAAAGAGCAAACACCATGATGCTTGAAATTAACAAAATAGAAAGATCGTGTTAGAAAGAAAAGATGACATTATGATTATATTTTGTGTTGTCAATTTTGATGTTGTCTTGTATTATTTATTATATTAAAGTAAAAATAACGTTTGAAATATAATTGTTGTAGTATTAAGAAAAGGATTATGAATATTGTTCAATATAATTTACTATATATCTTCGATTGTTTTGGAATAGAGATAAAAATACCAAAGCGTTTTTTGGTGTATGAATCAAGAGAGACAATGATATAAGTATATTTCGACGGAAAGGGTCGATTTACCGTGCTTTGCTTTTGCACTACATGGAAGAAATATGACCTATACAGTTTTATGTATACATTTGAACCATCAATTAGTTAAGTGATATTCTAATTGAAACAAATTGAATTTATCGTAGAAAATAGTCCAGTTTGTGTCGTATAACTTTTCTTCAGTTTTGAAACAATTCACTGTAGAATTTGCAGTTAACCTTTCTGGTGTTAAAAAGATATTGAATCGTATGATTAAGAAGATAGTCGCATTCCTTCTCATTCAAATAATATTAGATTAAACACTTCATTTTATTGAATTTAATATATTTTAACTAACTTAATTGCAAAATAAAGTACTATATATTCCATTTAATTTCATCAAGTCTCAGTCAATTATTACGTATACTTGATTATTCATTCCAAAATCTATTTTTCGTAATCTGAATATTAAAATGATTTTCAATTATAAACTTATGCATGTTCACAGTTCATTTTATTTGAGAAAAAAAACTAATAACAATCATATATCATTGAAATAATATATGTATAGTTTCATACTATACATAATAGCCGCAATAATAGGATTTATCAAAATGAAACAAGCAAAAGACGAAGTAGTTAGTGGAACCATCTTATGACAAATGCTCAATAGGAAATAGACAAAACACACACACAAATGTAATTAGCAAGTGAAATAGTAAGCAAACAGGATTATTTTTGAATTTTTAATATTCATTCTCTTGTTTTTCTTTTTGAATGTTTTCGATTTGATTCATCATTTGGAGATCTAATATGAAAATAAATATTAAATTTAAATCAATATTTTCAAATTTACTTTCTTGAACTTGATCGTTTTTCTTCGTCTCCAGAAGATGAACTTGATGATGATTTTCGTTCAGATGTCGAAGCAACGGCATTCGAGCCTGAACGTGTTCTAAAATAATGGAAGAAAATATAATCTCTACGCATTTCTAAATGAAATAGGTGCCTTATTACATTATAGGAATGATTTTATTGTTAGATTTTAATGAAATAATAAAAGAATCCTATCCGCTATTTAATAAGAACTACTAAAAATAAATAATCTTTAATAGAACCTAGTTAAAATGCTTGCATAGAAGTATCATAAATGTTCCAAGCTGCATATAAATTGTTTTTTTTCCGCTGTATTATATTTTAATTCGTTGTAGTAATACAAATTGATATCCTCACCTTTGTCCTAAGCATCTATAGTATACAAAAAATGCTTTAATAAATAAAAGAAATCTTACAACTCATCATTATGAACCGTCAGTATCATAAAAAGAAACTTAGCCATATTGCATTCTAATCCTTATAATCTCATAATCTATAACAAGTAACGTTCGTCTAAGAACTCGCTTAGCTCTCTCTCGTAGAAATGGTGTTCTACAATGCTATGGGACCTCTTGCTTAAATAACTTGCAAACACCAACATCATATTCGTGTTCCCCCGACCTCAAAAACCGTTTCGCCAAATTTTATATCAAAAAACATTTTTTCGTAAAAAAAATTTTTTTTAAAGAATTTTAAAAAACTAACATTAGATTCGAAGTCCCTGCATCGAAATACCTCTAGGAATGTCTTTTTGACCCTGCGGACACACAAGCAAACAATTCATGTTTACTGGACTCTTCTCTACGAGAAAGAGAACATCTCGGTCATTTAAATTTTGCAAAAATGTTATCAATAACACTGATGGAATTTATAAAGCAGTATCAAGATTATGAGAATATTTAATTGTAAAGACAAAGAATGTCAGTATATGGTACCAGTAGAATAACATAAAATTTAATTTCTATTTTATTAATTGTATCTTAATGATACAATTAAAAATAATATCAACTAATAAGAATTTCTCGCTCATATAACTATTACCTTTTACTTGATCGATGTGTTGATGATAGTGGTGGTGTTCGTGGTCCACGTTGCTGTTGAGGAGATGACGAAGATGATGTTCGTCGTTTATGTTTTCTTTCACGACTCGAACGATTTCGACGTGATGGCGAAGTTCTAAACACAAAAATGATACAGATTTTTCCTTTTATAAAAAATTTTGATTTTTAATATATATATATGTTTATAGAAGATCACGAAAAAACAAACCTTCATCTAAATTCCATTAACTGTCAGCTTTGAAAAAGAAAAGAAATTTAGAATGTGAGATGAACGCGATTGTAAAATAGTCGAAACGATGAGTAAATATGATGAGAAGAAAAGAAAAGATGAAGAGCAAACGAACAAGTCGATTTGGATTTGATTACTTTCGTACCTGCGTCGACTACGACTACGACTTCGTTTCGAACGTTGTACTGAAGATAGATGTCCTGTATAACGATCAATATCACCAGAAGATGAATACATATTTCGATATGGACGAGATGATGATGATGATGTTGGAGAAAGAAAAGCAGGTGGCGGAAGTCGTTGCATTAAAAATGGATCACTATATGCTCGATAATATGCTGGATCACTGTACATAGCTGGATGATGATGATAATATAAATCTTGTGATCGTAATGATAGATGAGAATTTTGTTTGAATGATGGTGGTGTTAAAGATCGACCACGAGAAGATAACATCGAAGAATTAGGTATTATTTCTGATGGATATTGTTGATAATAATTTTGACGAAATGCTTGCATAGATGGTAAACGATTAGCTGTTACCTAGAGAGAAAATTTTCATAAAAAAGACTAAGTATTATTCTTGTTTTAAATTAAAACCTGTAAATGATTGTAGAGAACTGATGTTGGCGAACGATCACGAGATAATGGACGTCGATAATTTCGAGATATTTTATCCGATTTAGCATATTCAACACGAATTTTTGAACCATTTATTGTTTTATTATGTGTACGTTCTAATGCACGTTTAGCATCACTCAAAGATTTAAACTCAACAAAACCGAAATGTTTATTTTCATCAATATATATCGTTGAAATCTCTCCATATTTACTAAATAAACGATTTAAATCTGATTTACGATTATCACCTAAATCACCAACATATAATTTAACTGATTCATTCGTCGAACGCATTTAGTTTTTTCGAATTTAATGCTGTTTGATATATATATATATACATTAGAAAAAATAACAAACAATTTATTAACGATTGTAGCGCCGCTCAAATGAATTAATATGTATGAAGGAGGTCGAGACCTATTCGATATTTTACTCCAATCAATATAATGACATTAAAATACCATTTACCATTCAAATTGGATTTTGTTTATCATTTCATATTTTTTTATATGTTCGAGAAGATCTTTTAAATTTATCTCTTTGTAGATTTTCCAATTAACATCATGCCACAACCAAAAAAAGTCGCCGGAGTATGTGTGAAAAAATTCATATTTTCAATTAGTTTTTATGTATTTCTTTCAATGAATATAGAAAAAACAAGCTGAGACAATTAATCAACGTCTCCAACTTGTTATGAAATCCGGTAAATATGTTCTTGGCTATCGTCAAACATTGAAGGCATTACGCAATGGACAAGCCAAATTAATTCTTGTCTCAGCTAATACACCACAAATCAGGTTTGTTTGTCTATCTTTAATTATTTTATCTCTTATTGTTTATTTTTTTGTTTTTAGAAAAAGTGAAATCGAATATTATGCTATGTTAGCTAAAACTGGTGTACATCATTATGGTGGAAATAATATTGAATTAGGTACAGCTTGCGGTAAATATTTCCGTGTTGGTATTCTTGCTATTACTGACCCAGGTGATTCAGACATTATTCGAACAGTACCAGGTGAACAATCGACTGCTATTGCAACATCATAAGCATGCATGTGTTTTGGTTTTTTTTTGTCGTTGCAAGATTTCTCTCGATTGTTTTTGTTTAACAAGAATTACGAAAAAAAAAGAACAATAAGAAAACATCATGAATAAACAAAAATAAGAAAAAAAAATACACAAGGAAAGTTTTGAATACTCATCGAAGTTTTTAATTGATATCTAAAATTCTTTTGTTATATATATATATATATTTGTACGTGTCGACAAGTGTAACAATAAGCATATATATATATATATTCTTTACTTAGTAATTTGAGTAGTATGAATTACTTCAACATGATAGACAAGAATTAAAAGATATCTGATTGAATATACGAATGATTACTCATTTAAACAACCATGTGTCTGCAAACGAAAATATTATTCATACTTGATTTTTGTTTATAAACTATATTAATTTATTTCTAATCATGTTTTTCAAATCTATATCAAATTTCACAATTAACAGGCGAGAAAAAAAAATCGATTTTAGAAGTGCACAGAAGGAAAAAAAGTCTATAATTGTTTATAGAGAATTTTCCTGGAGCATATTTGGATATGCAAAATTTCGTGAATACTACTGATGATAATCAATTCATTTCATTCTCTTCCTATTCATTTAATAAAACCTATCAATATGAAATTAGTACAATGTATATTTTATATCATTTAGCATTAGTAATAGAGTATCTAATGACTTATTAATACAAAATCGATTATGAATGTCTTCAATTGACTCTAATTTTTCTTGGAAATGAAATCATAACAAATTCTTATTAACTACAAACAAAATGCTTAGCTAAATACATATGACATGTGATTTCTCATGAGACTCGTAAGTAGTTTTTAGCGAAATAAATAGAATCTGTCTCATATGATATTATGTGGAACCTTAACAATTACATTAATTCTATCTTCTTTTGTTTTTCCTATTCTTCCATTTTCCTAAACCGAGATATTTATTATACAAATATTGTATATGTTTCTTATTCAACACAATATGCTACATGACCCAATTAAGCAGATACAGTATTTTTGCTTCAAAATATAGTTTATATGCTTACATCTGTTATTTTTTTGCGATAGACGATATGAGTAATTTATATCAGAAAACCTTTTATTTCAATTTCGCTTCACTTGATGATTAAATATATATATATAGTTTTTAACAGAGTACATAAGATATTTTTTTCTTTCTATAGACAAAGAAAGAAAATTTAATTGGTTCGAATTGTATATAGATTTTTTTTTCTTGTTAGCGACTCCATCACCAGCACATGTATTCGTGATTGGGGACGAAATTAGATCACATGTCGCTTGCTATTTTCCTTTCGCATGATAATAAAAGACGAAATGTTTGTCATATAGGATAGTCGACCTATCACAGAATGTCAATAATTATTCATAATAGTTCTAATAAATTCTTTGTTTCTTCATTTTGATAATAACATTTCATTTTGTGTTCTTTTTCTTTCAAAGAAAAATACTTAACGACGACAAGTTTGTTCTTCATTCTCGTAATTTAAATATTGTATTATACATATATTACATCAAAAGAAAGAATACATTCTACCAAGAATATGGCTCGATAAAAGAAGAACATTCTAATCGTCCACACAAATTCATCGCCATAGATAAGAATATATATATTTTTTCAACTTCATACCTGTAACTTATTTGTCAACACATCTTCACGTTCTTTTGTCCTTCGTCGTTACTAATATATATAGTGTGACTACGGCGAAAAAAAATTATGATACATTTTGATGTTTACAGGCTGCTTCTCATCATTCCAGCATATTTTCTCCCGTTCTTTTCGCATGCTGACCACATAAACAAGAATACCATCATATCAAAGTATGACTTTATTCAAAACAAAAAAGCAATATCAATATAAACCATTTCAACGTTCGTCATTACTTACACGTTTTAAATCGTAAAATTTCATTTTATTATTATTGTATCTATGTATATAAATCATTATTTTTTTTCTCTAGTAAATATCGTTTAAAATCTGAATATTGGCCATTAGAAAAACCACAACCAAAATTTCGTTCACGATCTTTGTTTTCTAATCTTCATCGAACATACCGTTCATTATGTTTAAGTGTAACATTTATTGTTCGTTTATTTATAATTATTGATCGTATAACACGAAAAATCTTAAGATTTATTGAAACATTAATTCGAATTATTCATACTGTTCACGGATGGATACAAATGTTAAGATCAATATTTTCTGCTATTCATCTTATAATTGCACGTTTAATGAATTTAACATTTAAAATTTATCAAATATTTTATTTATTATCAATTTTATTTGAACCATTTACAAATCGATCATTTGAAAAGACTGTAAGTTCATTTTCAAATTTTTTCTATAAATATTATTCATCAAATGGAGGTTGTTATACGTTAAAAGCTCGTACATATCATATTATAAATGGAATAAGAATGAGATGGAAGAAACCGAATGTAATAACATGTGATGAAGATATTTATTATGATGCTCTTAATGAAGAATATCAATGAGAAATTTCTTTTTTTTACACAAAAAAGCAGAAGATTATTTCTTTTTTTTTGTATTATTAATTATCTTTATATATGTTTGTAAAGTGATTTTCATTTTCTGTTATATTTTTATTGTTATTTTTTTACTTTTTATGATCAAAAGATATAGTCACAATTGCATGGCTATTCGTTTTTTAATGGTGATGCTCAAGAGAAATATAGATAAATACAGCATGAAGGTTATTTCACATAAATTCATGTAATTTTTAGAATTAATTATTCAATATTTTCGTATTGTGATAGGAATTTAATAGAAGAAAGAGATACGATGTAATACATTTATTTTAGAAGCAGGAAGTGTATAAATAGTTAACAAAAAAGTAAATATTAGTTGAAGAATAAATCAATATAACAGTATTGATCAATTGCTCATTTCTCTTTGTGATGATTGAGTCTACAATCTGATAGCTTTAACGAGTAATATAAAAAGATTCTGAATGAATACTATTCGAAGTATTTACAGAAATGCTTGGTATTCATGATAAATTCCGACCACTTAAGAAGAGTCGTCTCAATGATGAATCAATTTCTCTGGGTACAAAAAACATGGATGATTCTATACAATCTATTGTGCTAGTGCAGATTAGCTAAAAAGTAAATTTGAAAGTAGACAATATAATTAGTTGTAAAGAGCTAAGAATTCTTACGAATCAATATAGAAGTATCAAGTGTAGAAAGAGATCGTAAATAAATGTGTATGGCAATAAAATTTATGCTGATGGCACTATTAAATCGATGAATTAATTCTTTTGATTCATCTATGTTTTATTGATGTGAAGTGTTTGTACAAGCACTGACAGTGACAACATTTAGAATGGTGAAAAAAGATTATATAATTGGTTATTTGATCAGTTCCTTCCGTACTAAAATAAAATCTTGAATTCTATCTAGTTTTAGTGAGAAAAAGCAAGAATTTCTTACTAAAGTAATACTAACTTCATCTGTGAATATTCTTCGATATTCGGAACAATTGGCATGTATTGAGATCATCACAATCTTATATTGTTGAGCTCGGCAAAGAATATAACATTAGTAACGATGTATTAATTCATTAAAGTCATTTATAAATGGTTCCGATAGATTAGTTTTTTTGGGAGAACAAAATGAATAAAAACGTCAAAGAAGTTCATATAGTAGATGAACGCAAAACCACTTCTAAACGTAAATATCATTAACAAAATAATTATCAAATACGGAATATTTATCTTTTTTTATGGCTTCTATTCAATTTATTTGTCATGAAAGTGTTCTTCTTGCGACATCTTATATTAAATTTTAACTTCTAGGTATATCAACTTTCAACGGTGTAATCCAACCAATAATTATGACTTTCATTCGCGTAGAAACCATTTTCATTTCTTCATATTATATTTCTCAGCAGAACAAAGAATTCATAATCGTATATATATAAATGTCTCAACCATGTGGTTTAGTAAAATGCAGTCGTACATCACGTGGTCTATGCGATTGTTGCAAACAAAATCTATGTCTTCAACATTTAAATGAACATAATGCTTTACTAATATCCGAGTTAGATTCTTTGGCAGATGAAATTAATGCATTAGGTAATCGTTTTAAAACATTAAATATTCAAAAAACAAACGAAAGTTATTATGAAAAACTTGACCAGTGGCGTGTGAAATGTCATGAAGAAATCGATCGTTTTTTTGAACTAAAACATCAACAACTTAATGAATGTATGAGTGGAAAAGTTCGAGAACAAGAAAAAGAATATAATCGACTACAATCAAAAGTAGCAGAACTTATTCGTGAACAAGAAACTACCAAACAAGATATTGATTTATTAACATCATCTATTCGTCATCTAGAAGAACAACTGCATAGAATTGATCGAACATATTTTCAAATCAACATACGTCCATTAGTAATAGATGATGATTGTATTTGTATCAACGAAAAAATTGAACATGAGATTGATTTACTAACTTTATCATCTACCTATAAAAAAATTAATTATCCTTTAGAAAGTCGTATGGCATTAACTTGCAATGGTCAACATGTGTTAATACATCGAAAACCAAATTTATGTTTGATTGATCGAGAGATGAACATAGTCAAGCAGACAGTATGGTATTCGGAAAAAATTTATGATTTTTGTTGGTCATCGACATTAAATAAATTCGTTGTGATTGATGAAAATAACGTTTTTCTAATCGATAAAAATACTTTAATGATTGAAAATGTACCTACGATTAAAGAACGTTGGCTTTCGTGTACATGCTCAGATACAACTCTTTTTTTGTCGACAAAACGACGTCCTTCATCTATCGTGCAATATAATCTATTACCTTCGATGAAATTTATTAAAGAATGGAAATCTTCTCATATTTCTTCAAGAGATGAAATAATTCATAATATCGTATATACAAACGAAACACTTGCCCTCATTGTTAAGAATAAATCGGACAAAGTTGTACGAATGGAATTGCGATCAATTGAAACTTTCGATTCTATATGGATACTACAACTTGATATTCCTTGTAATGATAACGCATTCTTTCATTGCTGTTCGCTCATGCACAATGAATGGCTGATAGCCGATCATGAGAATGGACGATTTTTGCACATTACCAATGACGGAAAAATGAAGAAAACATTTGCTTACAATCCAAATCCACATCGCGTTATTCTATTCGAGTTAGATACGTTAGTTGTTTCGACTAAAAATGAAGTCAAATTTCATAAGCTATAGATTGCTTTAATTAGTATCTTGCAATTACAAATAAATCATTATCTTTTGATAGTTTTAATTTATTTATGAATAGAAAATGTATATTTCTCAATAGACAGAAGACCAGAGTTGTTTGTCTTTATTTTTGATATTTTCAATAGTAGCTTCCTTTTACTATCGACAAACTTCTCTTGTGTCAAAAAAAATGAAGAAGATTTTTATGTGATGAGCCCAATGAAGTGTTGATAACATAAAAGACTATTTTATCTAATAATTCAGTCCGACAATGAGAAGATAGTAATGTGAACTTATTATATAAATATACATATATACACGAACAAGCAAGAGAAGAAACGTGCATAAGTTAAAATACAAAAAGTAATTCTTTTCTTTTCATAATTCTTCACATAAACAACAAGCAAAGAGTACATGCAAAATTCAGGGTGAAGATAAAAATTACAATAGTTAAATCTTCAAATGAAATAAATTATGTCTATTTGCTTCCTCGTTGGATAGTCGATTTTCATTGCCTTGCAAATGTTGTTCGTCCTTTCACGTGTGATTAAATTATGAATAATTCTAATGATTCAAGAAACACATTTGTTCGATATTCAAAAATTTCGATTAATCATTTTGTATAAACATTATTCATTATATCTGAATTTATTCCGAGCTGAATCATCATAATACTTTTTAAATATTATTCAATGATTGTTTAATACAAAAAAATAAATAAATGGCCTAGAGAAACTCATTCTACTGCATATATTAAATTATTTATTAACAAATACATTTCTATTACTCATCGTTGACAGTTCTTTAGAAGAAAAAACATTGAAAAAAATTTATTTAAGCTTAAATCACCATCAGAAAATGTGCAATATATATGCGATTCAATGTTTTATAAGCTACGAAAGAAAAAAACATACACCTTTATATTATACATTCTTCTTATTCAAAGAATGTGTGAGTTGAATCATTATTTCGAGGGCAAAAAAAAAGGAGCTGTTTCTTATCATTAACATCAACGACTGCATTTTATTTCGTATGCATACATATATATATAAAGACGTGTAATACGAAAAAAACACATGTTGAGTTACTATAACCAATAGGACGCATAAAAAGCGACTGTCACGCAGCCTTTAATTAACTTATTCTTTTCGTAATATTTTAATTGTATTTATATGTATATCTTTATTAACCAATAGAATATCTTTTGAATTTATTTAATCCATGTTATAGCTATTGTTTCTTCTTTCTTATCAATCGAGATAATAAATAATAGAATGACAGTAACAAATTTTTTCTTTTTGTACATACCAAATCTTTTTATTCAAATCTTTTATTTTTATATTGGGTATTTTTCGAAACAGATGTATGATCAATAATTTATTCATTAAATTCTACATAATTTTTATTTTTATTTAGATCAAACATGAGACGTGTATACATTCCACCTGCTTTGTCACCTAAACCAGCGCTTAATACAACTACTTTACTAAATTCTTCAATTACACCTTCGACTAAAACTAGTTTGGCACCACCAAGATCTTCAATATATCGTCCTGATTCCTTTCGTGAATATATACAACGACAAACAGTAATAAAACCTGTTCGAGGACGTGAACTATTTATTCGTTCCGCTCGTCGTATAATCGAACAAAGTCGAGATAAAAAACAACGTTTAACAAATGATCAACAAAAATTTTCGACATATGAAGAAGCAATTAGCATATTTAATGATTTAACATTTATGAAATGTGTATTATTAAAAAAGAAATTATCAGATTCAAATAATCGAACATGGACAATAGAATTTGCTGAACAAGGTGGTTTACATGCATTACTTACTTATCTTGAACAAATTACAACGAAAGGTTTATCACTTGTTGATGCTATTCTTGTTAATGAAACATTACAATGTCTTCGAGCTATGATGAATATAAGTGAATTATTTGAACATATTGCATCAAATCCACAATATGTTGATTCAATAACGAAAGGTTAAATCATTAATTTAAAAATTATCTTAGCAAAAAAAATAAATTTTTGCATTTTAGTTTTAACTGTTCCATCGATTGAAATTCGTATGCGTGTATTTGAATTATTAACTGCTCTATGTGTGTTTTCACAAACTGGTTATGAATTAGTTCTTAAAGCATTAGAAGATTTTGAGGTAAATAAGCGAATTAATTGTTTTGTTGATATAAACTTTTGATATTTCTTTTTGTAAGGCATTTAATAATCTATCAAATATGTTTGTGGTTATTCTTGAACAACTTAAACATTCTGTTATTCCAAAACATAAATGGTCAGCTATTGCATTACTCAATGGTATTTTATCATCAACTGAAGCAATGGAAAAACGACTTTCTTATCGAAATATTCTTTATTGTAAGTTTATAGTTTTTTTATTCATTATTCTTATTGATAAATGAATGTTTGTAGCAAATGGATTTTTATCAATATTAGAACAAGCTCGAGCTGATGAAGATGAGGATATAGATATTCAAATTGATAGTTTTATTGAAGAACAACAACGGGATGAAGAAGACTTTTTAGGACATTTTGATCAGAATGATAATCAAGCTGTTTGTCAAGCTATTACATTACAGGTTTGTTGTTAAAAGAATTTTATTAATAAGATGTATATATATTTATCTATCTTTGTTTTTATTAGTTAGCAACGGATGAAAAAGATTCAGCTGTGTTTCTTACTGCAATGCAACTCTTATATTCCATGTTATCATATTCAGATTCAGTTGAACGGTATAAAGAAATAAAATTATAAATTAATGTATGATTTTCGATTTTTTTTTAATAGAGAAAAAGTTCTGCAAGATCTTCTTCAATTTATCTCGCAAGCACAAGAGAAAAAAACAGAAAGAAAAACAATCGAAAAAGAAGTACAAACAGATTTCGTACCTCTTGCTGATATTAAATCCTCTTCTACCCATCAAGAAGTTCCTGACATTCCAAAACCAAATCCAGTTCTTACAAATGAACAACCATTACAAAAACTAAATGAAATTCCACCAACATCTATGTTAATTAACACAAAAACAATGACCGATACTGAACTTCGTCTTATCCAGTCATCTGCTCCCGAAGACGTGCCACTATTATTGCCCACTAATTTGAATCAGACTTTTGCAATACCTCAACCTCCACCTCTACCCGCCAATTTACAAACAACTCCTGCTTATATACCACCACCTCCACCTCTACCCGCAAATTTACAAGTTACTCCAACTTTTATACCACCACCACCAGCTCTGCCTGCAAACTTACAAGTAACTCCTTCTGCTATACCACCACCTCCACCTCTACCGGCAAACTTACAAGTAACTCCTTCTGTTATACCACCACCACCTCCATTTCCGGGTAATATGCAAGTAAATTCGCCCAATATACCACCACCACCTCCATTTCCGGGTAATATGCAAGTAAATTCGTCCAATATACCACCACCACCACTACCATCAAGCGGGTTTGGAGGAATACCTCCACCACCACCACTGCCATCAAGTGGGTTTGGAGGAGTGCCTCCACCACCACCACCGCCACTGCCATCCAGCGGATTTGGAGGAGCACCACCTCCTCCACCGCCGCCACCAGGTTTGCCAGGAGCACCACCTCCTCCACCACCACCACCATCAGGTTTTCCAGGAGCGCCTGCACCTCCAATACTAGCACAATTTGGTAACAATACATCTACTACTGGTTTATCCGCTTTAGTCGATAGTATTCCTAAACCAAAAGGTCAAGTACGTCGATTACAGTGGAAAAAATTACCGCAAACTATTCTTGGTATGTTTGATTTCGTTGATACTTTTCCGTACACATATTTTCTTTCAGCTACTAGTCAATTTTGGATGGATGTTAATAAAAAAGTCGATGCTCAAATTAATTTTACGCAACTTGAAAATTGTTTTAAGGTCAATAAAGAGAATAATAATACAACTTTACCGACAAAAGCAAAAGCAACAACTGTAAGAATGAATTTTATTTACGTTCAACATATTTTTCAAATATATTCATAGATTTTACCATGTAATCGATCAATTGCTATAAATGTCTTCTTGAAAAAATTTCATTTTAATGATGCACATACATTTCTTCAATCCCTTCAAGATTCAGAATCAAATCTTAATGGTGAATGTCTTCGTATGTTACTCAAAGTTTTACCAACTAGTGATGAAGTAAACTTCTATAATAAAATAATAATAACTTTATGAAGCTTTTTTTTCTTTCTATTAAAATATAGATTATTCTTGTTCATGATTCTCCACGAGAACAATGGACATTACCAGAAGAATTTATTCACGAAGTTGGTTCTCTATCATCTTATGAATTTCGTACTCGAACACGTATTCTTATCATTGAATTTGATGAAACATTTGATGATTTAAAACGAAAATTTGAAACTGTTATTAAAATAATAACTTTCCTACAAGCTGATTCATCTCTCAAACAATTAGCTCGTTCTCTACTATCAGTTGGCGATTTTCTTAACTATGTAAATATTCATTAAACAATATTCGATAAAAATATATTTTATAAATTATTCAATTAGGGCTCCTATGCTGGTAATGCATTTGGTTTTCGATTAGATATTCTTGATCAACTTCATGATATTCGTTCAACTGAATACCGAAATTTACTTGGTGTTCTTCTTGAAAATGCACCACAAAATTTTAAATTTATCGATGGTTTAAAACCATTGCTTGCTGATGATATACAGTAAAAAAAACACATTTGAAAATTTCTTTCAAAATAAATATTGATTTGTTTTCTTCTCTAGATTTAAACTCGTCAAAGCAGAATATATTGATTGGAAAAAAAAGATTGATGATGGTCTTAAACAAATAAATTTCCTTCAAGATGAACAAATAATAAAACAATACAAATTATTTTACGAAGTAAGAAAAAGAAAAAGCAAGATTTTATATTGATTTTTGTCTTTATCTAAATAGCAATCAAGTTTAAAATTAAATAATACTCTTGATCCATTAGTCAATGAATGTGATAAACAAGAAAAAGAATTAATGAAACAATTTGGTGAAACAGATTTAAATGAATTTAATTATGATAGTTGTTGTACAATATTTCGACATTTAATCGAACATGTTGAAAAAGAAAATAAAGTAGAAATTTTAAATTCTCTAATTTAATTTTTCCCCGTTTTTTTTACTTAGGAACGAGAAAAATCTTTAATATCGACTAAAGTACTATTAAATTCAACCAAAACATTACCGGTGCAGCAAAAAACTAATTTAATTAATGGAAATCTAATGAACAAAACAACAGATAATAATTTTATGGATTCACTTATGACAGAACTTAAACAAAATAAATTTGCAACTACACCACGACGACGACGACCACGTCTAGGCCTTTTTGATGATGGTGATGAACGTGAAATAAAATAACTATTCAGATTCTTTTTTTTCTTCTTCTTCTTTTTGATAATAAATCACACGCCGTTTTTTTTTATGTTTTATATTCTTATCAATAGAATGAATTTCGTTTCATTTATAAATGGATATTTGATACAAGAGTGTTCAATGTGTACTTTTCTATTGAACAGCATCAATTTTCGGGAAAACAATAGTTTTTCTTTACTTTGTTCTGTCCCGTTCGTTTACCCTTTGGGTATATATACATATATCCACTTGAATGATGTTTGCATTTCTGTTCTTCTTCATCTCGTTCTCTTTCTCTTAATGTATACGAACGATATTATTATTGTTTTTACAATATTCGTTAAGCAGAAAGCGAAAAAAATGCACCTATTATTTCAACATATAGACATACGTAATCACGTAATATATATTAGTTAAAAATTGATTATCACACGAATATGTCAATCATTTCGTCCTTCCTCCTTTTATGTTTTCCGGAGGGCTAATTTGATCATCATTATTATCATCATCATCATCATCATCATCATCATCATCGTCGTTGACTGAGGACAAGACATATATGTATGTATATATATATATATATATAACGAAATTGCTAACATTTACTCAAATAAAATCATGAAGACGAAAGAGAGAGAACGACAGTGCATACAACACGAACGAACGTCTCGCATTCGTAATGATGATGAATCGATATCGTCTATAAGCGAAAAAGTGAGAGAGAGATGAAGAGGAAAAGGCGAAAGAGAGCACGAACGAAATATAAAGCAAATAGTCTTTCTACTTAGCTTTTGTGTATGTGTATGTGGAAGGAGGAGCAAGGAAAAAGAAAACACCTTGATAGTATTCGCTCTGGGTAAATAGGCACGTCCGTCAGCAACTATTTCGTCGTCAATTTCACGTTCTCCCTTATTTCGGTTTTTTTTCTCGCCAACGCACAGCCATTTGTTGGTAGAGTGATGATGGCTAAAAGTGTTTCACCGTAACATTTCTCTTTACTCTTCGTATTTATGTGTGTGTTCTTACTCTTCTTTTTCGCTCGGCAAGCAAGTAAAGTAAAAGAACGAGAAAACGACTGTGTAGTGTAGTGTTCCGTCTTTGAGATTCCTTTTCTTCTCTTCGCTTCTCAGCACACATACATGCACAAGCATTTTTCACTCACACAATACAGAGAGATGAAGTGTATATATATATATATACGTATATATATATACATACATATATGTAGAATAGAGGACATCAACGAATGGTAGATTGGCTTAGACTTCGGACATAAACATTTCTTTTCATTCACCTGTGTTTTTTTCGTAAGTAAAAGCTAAGACAGTTACACTTTTCATGAATGAAACATTTTTTGCTTATCAGACTATAATCGTTATCTTATCAATATCAATCATTATTTTTTTTTTATAAAAAGAGATTATCATATTTAATTGGTTTAAAAATTCAAGAAATAAAACTTTTCCATAAATTTTATTTTGATAAAAATTTCCATAAATGAAAATCATCTTGTCAATTTTTGATTTTTATTGGAAATATATAAGTGTTTCTAAGACTTCATAATTGAGAATTTAATCGAAATTTCTAATGAGAAATAAAACGTTTACTTATATGCATATGCACATTTCTTTTCAACCGTTAACTCTCAACTTCTTAGTTTTGTCCTGTCACATCAACGTCCGTTAAAGTTTCATTTTCGGATTCTTTCTTTTTTTCTTCTCCTCTTATTTTACCCTAACAAACCAAACAATATTCGTTGTCGTTCTTTTTCTTTTACTGTATTTTCTTTGAGCAAGCAAAAGTATTATATTCGCATGTATTCAAATGCGAAGAGCACGTCTAGAGAGAAAGAAAGAATGATGAATCTAGATATAGTAAAAGCATATTGAAGCCTATCGTCCATTCGACCACCACCATCATCATCATCAACATATATAAAATTCGTCTTGTGTTCTTTCGCTCATTTTAATGTTCGCTCTGTGTTGAATGAAATAGAGACGAGAGAAAGGTGTACATATATATATTTAAAAGAGAGAAAGGCAAAGGAGGAGAAAAAGAGGTAAGAACACACATATATACATCAGGGAACAAACGGGTATGAAGCGGGAAAAACGAACCTTACTACTACAACGAATGTCTCTTGTCCGTTCAATGAAGGTATACAAAGTAAATAGAAGAGAAAAAAGAAAAGAACGCGATGCAATGAAAATTTCAATAGAAGTACGTTCGCCTTTATGTAGACACATACATTTATATATATATATATATATATAGACGAGAAAAAGGGAACAGAACGAATGCTCGAGAGTTAAAGTCACCCTCAACTACGCTATCTCTCTTTTCTTTTTTTTGGCCTACACATACATCGAAATGTGAAAGAGCATTTCGACGATAGCAAGTTGATGAAAAAAGGGTAACCTTTTTCTTTATTTTTTAATATGAGATTTACTTATTGGAAAATCTTTTCGACATTAAACTATGTGCGTCAGATTTTTTTTTAAAGTGGAAAACAGCTGTTTCACATTTTAGACAAAGACAAACTAATTATGAATTCATTGGATATTCAACAACAATTAGCCGATCAACGTCGTGGTCGATATGTACGTGTTAGTGATGTTGACCGACGATTACTAATTGATACTTATAAGAAAGGAGAAGATTTTATAGCACTTGCAAAAAAACTGAATATCAAACGATCAACAGGTAAGGAAGAACGAAAAAAAAGGGTTCTCAGTACATATACTCTGTCATTCATTTATCTCATGTTTTTCCAATGACACATGACTCATATTTTATGTCAAAATAACATATGATTCTATTATTGTATTTATTATTTTTTTTCTAGCTCGAAGTATACTTCGAACATATATTGATGAGGGTCGTGTATCAGCAAAACAACGTGCTGGTACACGTCTTCGTTTTATAACTGAAGAAGAAGCTGAAATGATACGAGAAATGAAACGTCGTCATCCATTAATAACAATCGGTCAAATACAAATGCGTTTACAACGTACGTCAAATCGTGTACTAAGTAAAGCATCAATATCACGTATATTAACAAATAGTATTCGTTTGGGTAAACGTGCTAAACGTTCAGTTGATGGTGAAGATGATCAAGATGGAATGAATGAAACAATGGGTAATGGTAATGATGAACTTATGCAATTATCATCCGATGAAAATACAGGTGGAGCAATATTTATCGATGATACAAATGATGATGAAGATGATGATGATGGAATGATAGAAAATAATACATCATTAAATAATCTTGATGATTTTCAACGTTTTATGCTACGTAAAACAAGTGTAAATGGTGATGAATCAATAGTGAATGACAATTTAGAACAATATGATGATAATGGTTACCCTACAACATATCCACAATATGGTAGTGAAGAAGATGAAGATGAAGTAAGAAAAAGAAAATTTATTTTTTTTCGAAATTTATTTATTTTATTTTTTAGTTATCTGATGAAAATGAAACAACAACACCAGTTGATCTACGATCTGAAATAACATCGACACCATCTGTAGTTAATGGTATTACACCTATATTAAATGAAAATGGTTGTTGGAATTTAAGTACAAACTCAATTAAATCTGAACCTGTCTGTGTATTTGTTAATCGAAATTATGATGAAAATTCTTCGGATAGTGAACATCTTCAAGAACAACCATTGACTATTGATGAAGAAACCAATAAAAATTCTAATAACACTTTATCAACGTAAGTTTATTTATAAAAAGAAAACGAAATTCATAATTTGAATAATAAAAAATTCTTTAGAATTTCAACTCCACAATCATCAGGTTATCGACGTGGAAAAATTTGTCCAATTTGTAATGAAAGAAATTTTTCTCGTCTTTCTCATCATCTTGCTGTTACACATAATCTTGCTCGACAAGAAATTTTAACATTACTTGCATATACAGATCAAAATAATAATAATAATTCATTAATAGCAACTGTTAGTGGAAGTTCACCAACAAATACACCATCAATTGCACTTGATAAAAGTCCACAACAAACACCCATTAGTATTAATACAAATAATCAACAAATTACATGTCCATCATCACCTATCAATGAATTAGATAATAATCATCAAACATCATTAACAACAACAACAACAAGTTCATCAACTATTGATCAACAAACATCAAATTATTTACCTATTGATGGTAAAAAACGTTTATTATGTCCACGTTGTGATACATGGGTATTAAATTTAACTGATCATTTAATAAAAAAACATCATTTAATATCTAAACAAGAACGTTTACCATTTTTACGATTAGCACGTAATCGTTATGCAACACCATCTTCCACACCAAATACGATTACAAATGGTAATGAAGAAAAAACGACAACTAATTCATTTCTTATTAGTCCAGATCATTCATCACCAAGCACAAATCAATCAAATGAACAACAACAACAACAAACGACTCTTCTTCAACAAGCAGCAAATCGAAAATATCAAAATATTGTAAAAAAATATCGTAAAAAACTCTTAGGTACAATACAACAACCATCAAATCTTTCAGCAACATCATCACTTTCAAATTCTCATACACCAAATAATTCAATAGACAAATCTTCTCCACTTTCATCATACGATCATTCAAATCTTCCATTACCAGCACATGAATTAACATCAACAACAGCAGCTGCAAATCATAATCTATTGACAATGAACAGTATTCAATCATTACTAAATAATGGTACAAATAATCAATGTAAACAAGAAAAATTTAAATTTCCAACACTTAATGAAAATTTTTCAACACGTACTTTTTCGGCTATTAAAACATCTGGAAATAATAACAACAATATAAAAGATCAACAACAGGTAAATTAAAAAAATATTTCCTTTTTTTTGACTAATAAACGATCAACATGGAATTTGATGAAGATTATAGAATAGTAGATAAAAAAATTGAATGCCAAATCTAATCTCGATTATAGGTCGGATGTAGCTTTAATTTGAAATCATACCTACAAACGAGAATGAATAGCCTTGTCTTTGTTTTTCACTAAATATATTATCGATAGGAGGAAGTAAAAACGCCGTAGGGGGGTAGGGCGATTTTTCGCCAAAAAAAAGTGCGATGTGCAAGAGTCCGGGATATTTTATTATGAGGGGCGGGGGAGGGGTTACTGAGTCGAAAAAAGTAAGTCATATAAGTATTTCGGAAATAGATCATTTATATAATGCATGAAGTAAAGTTTTATAGACGTGCATTGATTTTTGTTTCTCATGCGTGAATATGTCGTAATTTTGAAGTAATATGAATATTTTTCTTCATCTTCATTAAATAGTCGAAATATTTTGACATTACTAAAGAACCTTGTTCATTGTCATACTTTGAATCTGAACGTATAAATTAGTTCTACTTAACACCATAAAATAAACATTTTCTGTTCAATGGCGTGTAATGTTATATATATATATATATTTCTATTTTAGTTATCAACTCATCAAAAATTTGAACAACGTTTAACTGTATTTCGTCAACAATTTGCCGTTACATTAGCAATGCAAAATTCTTTAATGCAACAAATGGAATTATTACAACGAAGTTTTGTTTGTATTGAGGATGAATGGAATGATATGAAAAAACAAATTGTTTCATAAAATGTATTGATACATGTTTTTTTCTTCTCACAGATCAGATATTAACTTTTTTTTTTTCTTCTTTTGTTGATACGAAAAAAAAGAGATTAGCGCATATGTTTTTTTTGTTTTTCTTCCAAGAAGCTGATGAAAATGATGGCGTGCTACAAAATAATTCGTTTTTTTTTGTATATAGATTTTTCTGTTTGAGCAGTAGTTTGTTTTTCTTTCTTTTGGTGCTTGAACATTCCTTATTTACTGTTATTTGTTACTTCATCTTCTGATATATTCCAGAACGCATATCTGTAATGAATGACAGTCTGTCTGTTTGCATCAATGTTTTTTTTTGTTCGTTTTTTTTAAAACTTCTATCAGTACATCACATTCTTTGTGTTTTGTTCCGCTCATTTTCTCGTATGTTTTTAGTCTGTGTTTTTTTTATGATTTTGATTGAAAAATGATGTGTGAACTATAGATCTATCGATTTTCTCTCAACAAAAATATAGCAACAATCGATGATTATAATTATTCAATTTGTAGCTATTGTGTGTATGAAATTCTTTTTTAAATATTTATCTGTCATTTTTATAAGCATCACGGATGCTTTGTTTGTTTGTTTGTTCGCGTTTTACAATCTTTCTTTTTTCTTTTAAAATATTGAATAATAATAGAAACAAAGAATCAATAGATTTCTACTATTTCCAAATTCTGATTGATCGAATGTTTACAACAAAAAAAAACTTATTAAAAATAGCCAGACTAATAACTGAACGATAGAAAGAAGTATAGTAGTTTGTAGGCTTCGATTTATCATAATGACTAGTATTTGAAAGAAGCTCTTGAAAAGTTTGAATCAACGAAGTAGATACGATGTTTTTTTTATTAAAATAATTAGTAAGTTTTATTTGGTTCAGTTTCTGTAACGATCATCTTAATTTTTAATGATAAATAAAGAGTTGAAAATAACATTTGTGATTTATACAAACATTGAAAAATATAATTGAAGTTTTCATTCAAATAGAAACCTTTTGTATTCTCATTGTTTATCTATGCATTAACTGAATTTGAAATTAGTATAGAAAAGAAAGAAAATATTTTCTCTGGTCTTTTTATATTTAAATTACCGATCTGATTGTACGTATCGAAAAAATGGTTTATACGAATCGAAACTGATAAAATCATTTGCATATTTATGGTTGTTTAGAAGAATAAAAACCTTGATGTATATTACTATTTCCTTGTAAATAAATAAATTTTTATTACTGTAAGCGTAATATTAAATAATTAATTTTTGCAAAAACAAAATCACATAGATAAAAATTAAACAGTTTGAAGAATTTTATATTCAAAATAATTTTGTCATTATCACAGTTAGAATTAGAATCAAAGATAAATTCATTGTTAATCTAAAGTATTAATATTGTATTTGGAAGGTATATTTTATATATGCTATACTTACTTAGATTTTAATGAACTTCCTGTAAATATATAAAAAAGGCGATTAAATAGATGAAAGAAAAATGTTTTTAAAGAAATTACCTGTTGATACTGGTGTTGTTGATGGTCCAACACAGGGTTCATTATCAATCAAAAGAAACAATTGAACTCTGTGATTCCAGGCATCACTTACATAAAGATTACCTTCATTGTCGAAATCTAAATCGGTTGGATGATGAAATTGATTACTCTTGCTGCCTTCACCTATTGTTAAATATCGATTATTTGAATTTTTGTTTTGTTTTTTATGAAAAAGAGTGATTAAATTAAACTACATACCATTATCACCCGCAATAGTCTCGCCTTCGGTTGCTCTATGTTTCCAACGTTGAATTCGATTGTTTAATAAATCAACTATATAAAGAGATTTTGTTTCTTCATCAACACGTAAACCATATGGTCTATCTAAAGATTTAGCATCTGATCCTGGATCACCATCACTTGATCCAGCTACTGTAACACCTTCTTTAGCATCTTTTGGCCATTTCTGAATGCGATGATTTACTAAATCTGCTATATATAAATCATTTGTAATTTTATCTACAAAAATTCCTTCGGGATCTTTAAGATGATCAGGCCTCGGTCCACTTTGATCTGTTTCACCAGCTGCTATGGTAGTTAGATTAGTTACAGGTGACCATTTAAGAATACGATTTCGTTTACGTTCTGTCATATAAACATTCTTTTCTTTATCTAACCATACGCCTGTACAATCAAGACATGTATCACCAATTATTATACCATGAGTAGCACCCTTGATCCATTTTTCTACACGACTTGCACCATTTATAGCAATATAGATAGTTGGAAAATCATCATCATCATCATCAAGATAGATTTTAAAACCTTGTAATATACGAGGTATTACAGTAGTACCAGTTGTTGTCGATCGATCAAGTGGAAATGTTTGTATGCGATTATTGAAAGAATCTGATACAAATAAACGTTTTGTTTTATCATGAATAAAAATTCCTTGTGGATAAGAAAGTTGCGTTGGGGTATTTCCTTGAATACCATTGCCGGCTATAGTAATAGCAGTTGTATTCCATTTTGCACAAGGGCTAATACGAATTGATATCACAGATGATATACAATACAAAACTAGGACTAGACTATAAACAGATTATTTAACAGATATTCGTTTTAAATTTACTTACGAAAATAAATAACAGTAATTTGCATCATTAAAATGATGACAAATAAAAATAAAAATACAAAAAAAAATGAATGAGTTAGAAAAGATAAGATGTAGAATAATATGTAGTTTCAAGTATTACAAGCAAAAATTGTTATCATTTATTCTATTTTAAATATTTAAGTTTATCTTTCTTTTACATGCAAAAAATTAGGTCATAAATACAATCGAGAAATTTTCACCGTAACAAATATCTAATATAGAAGACATTAATCTGACTTTAATTTAATTAACATATTTTATAAAATTTATTCTTTGTTGATTAAAAACGAATTTATAAGAATTACATCATCGTCATTCACAATCTCCAGCAAGATATCGTATTAATAACTGATTCAGATTATTTTTTTTCTCTAAGACTTATTATAAAAAGACGCGTCATACTGAGATTATATGAAAGAATAATAATCAAATATAAAGTCCATTCGACTGACTATATTATGAATGAAATTCAATTATAAACTATAGTCGATTGTATAATAGGTAAAGATGCCCATTGTAATAACCATTGAACATTATGCAATTGATTATCGAAAGAAAATAGATTGAATTTTGATTTTTATAAAACATTCTGTTTTTGATTACTTAACGAAATAAATACATCAAGGTCAAAACTGCTTCATGGCGCACTCTGTATGGAGAGAATAATTTATTTTTTGTTGTCGTCCTGACAGCATAATAATAATGGCAGCATCACTTGTCGAGGAGTGAGATCAAAAAGCGTTTGTCATTTTTTTACATTAAGATCTCAACATGGCGGCGACAGGAAAAGAAGATATGGATCGAGTGGGTCTATTTAAAGAGATGGAATATGTTACCATCAAAGATCCATATACAACACCTTCGAAAGGTATAGTTTACTGCCAATCTAATAAAATCTTTATGAGTATATTTTCTTTGTTTTTTCAAGGTAATTTTAATGAAGCAGCTTACAAAAATAAACAAATGATGAGTAAAAGCTCAAAAGAGCGATCAACAGGATCAATGGCTGGATATTTTGATACAGAATTTAAACCTTTGAAAGCTTCATATGTTGATCCTGTATCAATGCGTCGTCAAGCTCGTATTGAGGAAAAGAAAAAGAATGTTGTTACAAGACCGTTTGTTACCATGTATCGAGCAAAGGAACCGTACGTTGAATTCTTAAGATTTTTAATTTGAGATTAAAAGTTTCGGATTATAAAATATTTTCTTTTCTATAGTGAAGGTTTGGGTTCATTTTATGGAACGCTAGGTGGTCCCATTATGGATCTTGATCCAACAAAATCTAAATATCGTGAACAAACAAAGCCACCTGCTGAAAAATCAAATTTCAAAACTAATCCAGCAAAGAAAGGAACAGGTTATGGGTATGAACTAACCGAAAATTTCATATAAAACATCATGTTAAATTATTCGTTTTCTTTTAGTTATCCAAATTTAGGTCTAGAAAAAGATCCTCCATATACATATAGAGATCGAACAGACAATTATGATCAACCAATAGAATCTCAAAAGGTAATATTGTAAAATTTAAAACAAAAGAAAATAATTTTAAATATTAGAAAGACAATGCTCATCATAAAGCATCAATGAAAGCCGGTGTATTTAAATTGAATATGCATCCAAAAGAATTTTTTGATAAAAATCCATTTCATGAAGAAGGTAAAGGTGGTAAACGACAATCAGAAGAAAAAGATCGTTCAAAATCTGCCCCTGAAAAACCATTTAAATTTAGCTCTCCAGGCAAATCGGTATTTATCAATAATTCAAACGAAAAAAATAAATAAATATTTATTTTGTTCTAGCTCGGTGGAAATAAAGATGGTTGTTTTGATAAATTTCCCAAACGTAGTGACAAAGATGAATATTTCGTCACACCAAAATACAGTCGACTTAAAAATGAAGTTAATAATAAAGGAAAAACATATTATCCAAATAAATTTCCTAAAACACGTCCGAGTGATTCAGTTATTGACAACTATGTTAAATTACATGTAACACAAAATAACTATCAACAAGTATCAACAAGTTTTTCTGGATTTATAGCACCACCGATACGTCAACATGTATCTGCTCGCTAAATATGAAAGTGAATATTTTTTTTGGAATTTTTTTATCAGTACATTATTTTTTCTAATATATATTTTTATATACATACTTTAAATGTATAAGAAATTATTTAAATAAAACTTTCTTTGAATTTGTGTCGAAATGTTAAAATTTGTATATAAGTATGACAAATCAAAGGATAATATATAAAGCATAATCGAGACTAGACAAGAGCATGATCAATCCTAGTCACGGTAATAGAATTGAACATATCACTGTTCTCTCTCTCTCGGAGAGAAGAGTCTAGCAGAAATAAATTGTTTGCTTGTATGTCTGCAGGGTCAAAAAAACATCGAAGAGCAATTCCCCGGAAAAGACATTTCTTGAGGTATTTCGATGCGAGGACTTCGAATCTGAGGTCTGTTGGGTGACCATGATCAGGAGCGGGGAGGGGGCAGAGTCAAGAGGGAGAAAGATCAAAAAAATATCAAAGAGCAATTTTTTCATGGTTTTCAGTCGTTTTCTGGTAAATGTGAAGAGGATGTATTTCTACGAGAAAGAGCTAAGCGAGTCCTCGGACAAGCGTTACTTGTTGTCTAAAAGCGTAATAAAGTTTCAAATACTACGTTTTGTAGAAAAATATTTTCTCTACAAAATAAGACTATCGCGAGCACTGAGTGATTATCAAAGACGAAGAAAATGGCGTCAAGATCGACCGGGGTTATTACATTTCCTAAATTATTTGGTAACGACGGTCTGTGGAATATTTTAAAACATACAGCAAACATTTCTCTACAAAATGCGTAGTTGAATAATAATTTAACAATAAAGTTGATGAACTAGCAAGCGAATCTTTGACCGGGACTAAAAAATATTTTTTGGTTCAGTGCACATCTCTAATCGAGACGGAAATTTAGCAAATGTGATTAAAATATAATAGGAAAAAATTTAATTATTTTTTTTACAATAATCTTTATCAAAATGACTCAGAAAAAGAAAAAAATACAATAAACTATTCACTGGAATAAATAAATATATATTTATATATGTATTGCTCACTACAATAGAAACAAAAAAATAGAAAACTAAAACATTCTACTGAATACTTGTTATTATTGTTATTTATGTTGCTTTAAAGCTGTTTCGATATCCTAAAAGAAAATTTTAGAAAAGATATTTTATGAATCTAATTATTAAATAATTTACTTTACGAAGAACCTCTTTTAAATCTTTATAAGCAACATCAAGTTTGTCATTGATTATAATATGATCATATACACCGGGTTGTTTACTAAATTCCATTGATTCTTTCGATTCTTTTAAACGTCTACCTATTGCACTTTCATCATCGGTTTTACGGGCGCGTAAACGTTTTTCAAGGATTTCATAACTTGGTGGACTTATATAAATACATAATGGATGAAGATCGCTTTTTTTAATATTTTGAACACCTTGTTTATCAACATCAAGTACACATATGCGACCTGTTTTTGCTACATCTTCAACAGCTTTTTTACTAAAGAAAAACAAAATAAAAAGAGTTAAAAAAAAGAAAGTCATAATTCGTTTTATTAACCTTGTTCCATAGAAATTGGATGAAAATTCGGTTGTCTCAAGAAAATCACCATTACTAACCATTTTTTTCATTTGATCTCGTGGTACAAAATGATATTCTACTCATCACAATTATCGTTATTATTATTAGTTATGAAAACAAAAATATTAAATACCTCGACCATTTTGTTCACCAGCTCGAGGTGATCGTGTAGTGTCTAATAAAAACAATGAATATATGTATATGATTTTAAGATATAATACAACGACATACGAGAAACACTGAAAGAAAATGCTGTTGGATATTCTTTAAACAATTGATTAATTAATGTGCTTTTGCCAGATCTATTAAAAAAAAAAAAAAATTTATTCAATGTCCTCCAATTGAATGCTATTCTTCTGTTAATAGACTATAAAAAACACACTTTCTATTTTACCCGCTCGGACCAGATACAACAATAGGGCGCGGTTTGGTTGAAACCATTGTGGCAAAAGTTCGAAATCCTATTCTAATAAACAATGACATAGAAAATATAATATTATTAATGACATTATTTTACCGGAGATGACTAATCATAATAGATTTTTTCGAAATGAAATCTTGTTATTAAATTTTTGACACTAATCTAGAAAAACACAAATATAAAGTTTGATTCTTTCATAGACCTGTCTTCAGCTGATAACAAGACCATCAACTATTTCATATTGATTTTTAATAAAAACAACTTAATTATAAATCTTTTCATTTGTTTATGAATCAAACAACAGTCTTTATTTTATTTTTTGATGTATCGTTCTCTTTTTTTTACAATAAACAAAACAGAAAATGAAAAAAAGAGAAATACAATGAGACAAAAACGAAGAGAAATATACATACACATTAACCAGAACATCCACGACAACCGCAATGAACACATTCAACAACTTTTCCTTCTTCTAATTTCTCTTTTGGTACACGACAAATACATTTTTTATTGAAATTTGTATCACGTGGTTGAATACAACGAAGACAACAAAGATTTTCATAACCTTGTTTTTTCCATTGAGCTACAAAGACATAAAATTGTTTTTACTGCGAAGAAAAAAATGCATCACTTACCAATTAAATTTTTATCACCAATTGATTGTTTAATACAAAAATCATATAATTCTTTACTTATTGTCTTACGTTTATAATAAAGATCATAGAGATAACGTGATTTTTGATGATGAATTTTAAATATTGGCCATAATGTTTCGACTTTTCGTTTACCATCATGTGGTGCTAATTCAGCTTCACGCATTTTTGCTTCAATTTCATCTAATGTTGGTTCAATTAAATCCCTAAAATAGAATTTTTATATTAATTAAGAAATATTTTTATATTACTTACCATCCATCTGGTGGTGGTTTGTTACCTTTTCGTACTTTGACCATATTTGAAATAATCTACAACAAAAATTGTATAATAGTTACTTTTGTTTTATTTTTTATTAATTTCTTGTTTTTCTGTTCTTTTTCATTACTCTCAAAAACGAAAACAAACTATTACATTTCTGTTTATCCAAACACACGCATATGAGAGATACAAAGAACAAAAAAACACGCACACACGAACACACGCACACAGGAAAAAAAGAAAAGAAAGAAAAGCACGATAATCAATAATATTGTTTAAAAAATTCGGGCTGTTTTTATGGATTTCTTCGACGTCTAGCTCTAAGAATAGGTCGTGGTGAACTTCCACTGCCAATGTTAAACATACTGAAAATGAAGAAATGAAATAAAATAAAATAATTAAGTTGAAATAATTCTTACTTCGATGTTCCATCTGTGGAACTTGGAAAATCTGTTGTTGAAAATGGATTCGAAGGCGATGATGTTGCTGGTGTAGAGAATGAAAATGAAGACATACTTGCGGATGTTGTTGGTGGTGGTAAGCCGAAACTATATGTATTTGATGCTAATGAAGATGATCCAATGCCAAACATCGGTGTTGTTGATGACTGAGGTGCAAATGAAAAACCACCAGTAGAAACAACTGGAGTTACTGAAGATTGATTAGTATTTGATGGGATTCCAAAACTAAACGATGGTAGATTTGATGAAGTAAGAGTTGAAAATGAATTTGTAGATTTGTCAAATGATATCGGAGTTGTACCAAATGGAGTAATTGTGCCAAATGCAGGTGCAGCAGTTGTATTCATCGGTGAATTAAGTGTTGGTGTCATGGATTTTGGAGAAGTATTCACACCGAAAGCGAATGGAGGATTTGTTGACGAAGGTGCAATGCTAAAACTACTATTATTACCAAATGCAGGTAGAGCTGATGTTGTAGTTGTTGGTGCAGCCATAAAATTACTTGGACTGGAAAAAGTACTCGTTGTTGGTAGCACTGGAAGCATTGAAGTAGTACTAGTAGAAGATACTGGCGCTACCGTTGAAAAACCAAATAAATTTGGAGCGGTTGAAGTGCTTGCTGTTAAAGAGGATGCTGAAGTAGCAAATGGAATTGCAAATGTTGTTGAAGGATTGGATGAAACTGTTGTAGTTGTCGGTGCTGTTGTTACTGTGGTACTACCAAATGATCCAAAAGGTATTGACGGTGGTAGATTGAGTGTCATTCCAACAGTTGATGGAACAGCAGAAATTGTAGGAATTGTACTAAGATTAGTTGATGGTACTGAAGCAAAAGGTGGGAATGATGTACCAGTTTGAAAGGAATTACTTGTAGCAGTAGTAGGAGCAGGAGTTAATGATTTATTAAATGGTATTGTACCAAATGATAGTTGTGCACTAGTAGTAGGGTTTTCTTTTGTCGTTGTCACGCCGAATAAAGGTAAATCATTAGTAGCTACGGGATTTTCTTTTGGTATTGTTGTTGGGAATGCGATTGGTGTTGTACCAAACATTGGAGGAAATGTACTGCTTAATACTGGACTCGCTGTTGTAGTTGTCATGGGCGATGGTGTTACACCAAATCTTAATATAGGAGAACTAGTAGTCACTGGAGCAGTCGTAATACTCGTATTTTGTGTAGAAGTTGTAGATGCTATACCAAATATTGGTGCAGAAAAATTAATAGCTGTATTTTCTTTGGTTGTAACTGGTGTAGTACCGAATGAAGGAAATGCAGTAGTAATAGTACTTGTAGTTATAACTGGTGACGAAGTTGATAATACATTTTCTTTAGTAGTTGTTTGATTAGTAACAGGAATAACCGGTGTAGATATACTTGATTCTTTTGCAATCACAGTTGATGCTACTTGTTCTTTTTCGACTGTTTCTGCAGGTTTAATCGCTTAATTAAAAAAATATAATATATAGTTATTTCTCTTTTTGTATTCTTTTAAACTTACCACTTAATTTTTTATAATCTGGATTAATTCCATGACAAAGTGAGCAGGATGCTGTTTGTACGGCATGTTCTTTAGTGCAACATGGACATTTCCAAACGGGTTCAGTAGGACGTGAAGATAAAAACGGAATTTTTGGCATAGTAGTAGTATTTATCGATGGATAAATTGTTGCAGTAGTATTAACGTTCGCTTTTCCAATAAGCGAAGGAACAACTAATCGAAAAAAAAATTTCTTTTCAGATCATACAAAAAAAAATAATAACCATACCTGCATCTCTCCGACATTTTTCAGGATATTTATTGGCATATTCTTGTTGAGCTCGAGCAAATTTTGGCCATGAAAATGGTGTAATATCACCGAGTACCTTTAAAATAAAATATAACTATTAAATTTCATGTAATCTTTTCTTTATTTACTTTAGGTTTGGTAATAGTAATTGATGGTATGGATGATGTTTTCTTTTCAATAGTAATTGAACTATTTGTTTGAATTTGTGGAATAATCGGAGCGGATGATACTTCAGTTTGACTATCAATTGGAGAAGTTATACGTTCAGATGTTTGACTTGTTTCTACAATTGGAATCTACAAATTAAAAAAAACATTTATTAAATTCTAATAAAAATAATTAAAAATATCTTACATCACATTGAATTCCACATTCTTTTTCTGGTACTTTTAATCGTTTTGATACTGGAGAAGTTGTAATTGATTTCTGTTCTTCAATTGCTGATACAGATACTCTAAAAAAAAAAAGGGAATCAATTATTTAATAAAGAGACGAAAATTTTTATATTAAATACATACGGTTGACTATCAAGTGTATGATTATGTCGTATACAATCTTTTAAAGTTCGTTGACGAAGTCTTTCAATATAAGGTAAACGACGTGAATTATTTGATGTATAATTACCACCTAACATATGTCTTTGATTGGATACCTATAATAAAAAAAAATTTTTTTAAATAAATATTTCTTCCTATTAATCAATTAATAATTACTGGATTTGTTAATGTTGCTGAAGATTGTTGATGATTTGATATTGATGATTGTGATCGATTAGTTAGACTAGTTGCTAATAAATGATTAGCTGAAAATTCATTTGACTGAAGATTTGTTGTGTTCTAAAGAATAATATTTTTATTATTGATAGAAAAAAGAAAAATATTTGTACTTACGTGTTTACCAGTAGAGAAAAGAGGTGATTTTGATGGATCATAATTTAATGTTGAACCTCGATAAGTTGAAGTAATAGGATAACGTTGTTTCGATCGATTTATTCTCTCATAATAATTTTGTTGAGTAGTTGTATGATGATGTAGAATTGGTGTTGTGCTTGTTGATGATATATGAGTATCTGTTGAACTACTTGTAGATGGTGATGGTTTATCATCTCCAAGATAAATATTTGTCGAAGTAGTAGATTGATAGTTAGCAGTACGACGTCGTTTTTTTTCTTGTTCAGCTGATGGTACATCTCGACTATTATTATCTTCATCATCAGTCAATTGTGCTCCATCGTCTTTCGTAGATGAATAACGATCTAAACATTGAAAATAAATTATTCGTTAGAAGAAGAAAAACAGAATCAATCTTACTATTTGAGTAACTACTCGTAGTAATTGTAGTAGTGCCTGTTGGCTCTATTTGTTGTTCATTATTATTTTTGTCAGGTGAACCAGATCTTTTTCGTTTCTAAAAATGAAATTATTGAAAAAACAAATTATTAAATATTATTAACTTACAGAACGATCTGTTTCATTATCAGTCGAGAATAAAAATGATGGATGCAAAAATTTCGAAACCACATCTTTGACTTTATGCATCATAGTCTAGAAAACAAGAATGAATATCTATTATTTATATATCAAAAAAGCAAACCTCATTTTCATTCTTATTATGAAATTCTCGTACAACAGTACAATTAGCAAGAGATGACTGCTTACAAGTCAATTAAAGCAAAACTACATACATATCAAAAAAAGCAAACAAGCGTGCAAAAAATAGCAATAAGTATCTACAATACTTACAAATGAACGAGAAAAATAGTACAATGACACTGAGCCAATGCAAATGTCTGAAGAATAACAAGCAAAAAAAATGAGAGAATGAGAATATAATATACCTTTATGTTGTAGTAGTATAGGAAAAAAACTGATGAGTCACTCTCAACCACGAAAAAATGATGTTGACTGTCTGTTTGCCTGTCTTACGAAATACAACTCAATACCCACAACGAGGAAGCGACGCCATTATAAAAAATAATGTTAAAGACCTCAATAAATCGAAATGAAAAAATTATATGCAATCAATAATAAAAATAGTATGTTATTATAATGATTATATATATGTATGGTGTAAATAAAATAGAATATTTGTCACTACAGATGTCGCTCGAATCTTGAAAATCAATTCTTATAGTATCTTCAACAGAACAAAGACTTTAATCCCGGAAAGTCATAGAAAAAAACATAGTAACAAAGAACAAAAAGCGAAACCTTAGATGTATATACATCACTGTATTTTGTTCGTTCTGTATTCGTTTACTTCATTTGCCCTTCAGTTGTACTTCACTCACTTGCACACTTCAAATCTTTAGTTGAAGTATTGCAACAGCACTTTTTTTTTCTATTGGATAAAGAATAATTATACGTTCATTATAAGTATTTGATTATGGTTCATATATACTACTACTACTACTACTACTACTACTAGCATAATATAGTGAACTCCAAGTGATAAATATTAAACGTATTCAATACAAAAGAGAGAACGAAGTAAATCACTTCAATATGCAAATTAGTGAGAAATTGAGTGATTTAATTTCAAAAAGAAAAGAAAGAGAAGTGTAAAATATTTCATGTATTTTATTTCGATCGATTTCTGCGTCTTTACAAATAAAACTCAAGAGATTAACCCTAAAGGTTTAATGAATTTTATTGACATTGCAGTCATTTAAGATATTTCAATAATAAATTGATCAATAAAAGTATTATTTTTAGTAATGGAATTTTATAATAATGTACATGTTTTCAACAAAAACAATGTCATAGGTTAATAAACCCATAAGCATCATAAGATATATCTATTAGGTAGCAGAACAATGGAACATTTAGTTACGTCTGCACATAGTAAAGAACTTGAGGCACAGAGAGAAATGAATTCAATGAAAAGAAGATAAATAGAAGGTATGACACATATTCTTCTTTGTACTTACCGCAACGAATTAAATAAAATCCATTTTCATTCGACAAGTGTGACCAACATGTACTTTTTTTTATTGTTAATGTACGAATTCGTTATGTTACAATTAGTTCTACTAAATGGATATTTTATTATTCAAAATAATTTTTGTTTTCGTAAGTTCTTATGAAATATGATCCACATAGAATATATTTTAGATAATACAGATTATCTTCCTTGTAAAGTGCGACAACAATTTTTATGATTTAAATTATAGAGGTCACTGTTATTAGTAAGATTAACTGTATGGAGGATCTGATCAATGCTAGGTAACTACTAGTTCAATAATTCGCATGGCGGATTTAATTGAACAAAGATTGGTTTGATTTTAATCTAATATTATTATTGTCACCAAAGAAGACTTCTTAATTGTATTTTTTTCTATTCTAGAAGAAGAACATCTTGAATGTCGAATAAGATTGGTATGTGAATTTCTTGTCGCGTATATAAAAAAAAATGTCGAATACAACAACTGGAAAACGTCCAACAACACCAAAAAGTATGTTAAGACTGATTTTCATTAGGAAATTTTTAAATTAATCTATATTAGAACGACAAAATCGATCACAATCACAACAAAAAAATCGTAATCAAGAAGATGTTTGTGTTCGAACAAGTTTACCACCATTTGTCGAAGGTCCTGTCTATGCAAATCTTATTTGTCATATTCCGAAATTACAATGGAATGCAAAACATCAATCATTTTGTCGATTTGTGAATATTAAAGTATCATGGTGGGGTGAAGATGATACATCAGCCTTATTCAAGTAAATTATTTACAAGACAAATTAATTTTTTTTTGTGTTCTTTCTTTTTACAGACCTCAAGTATCTGGTATTGCATCCTCATCATCCCATCAACCGAGTACAACAGCTAAATATTATATTCGAAGTGAACTTAAACAATTTACGAAATATTTAACAGGTATTTTATGAAATAATTATTGTTTAAAAATATTTGTTTTTTATCTAGATGCTGCTGAGCTTGTACTGAAAGTGTTTGATTCGGATAATAATCGTCTTATAGGTACTGCTAAAGTACAAAATTTATCTACACTTTCAATTAACAATCCAATCAAAGGTTATCAATCTATATTTACGAATAAAGGTGATAAATTAGGTGAAGTTTTTGTTTCACTTCGTATATTTTTACCTGGAAGTAAGCCGTCTTTTTGTTTATTTAATACATATAAATAATTCTATTTTAGCTCACGATAGTAACGAAAATCTGACAGCAATGAGTATTATATCAGATACAAGTAATCCACCATCACGACGTAGTTCATTTGGTGCTAATGATTATAATCAAGTAGATTTGAATTTTAGAGTAAAATCGAATAAATAATTAATTTCTAGGCTGATCAATTGGAAGGTGGTTCACGAACATATAAACTTGATCGAGCTTATAATGCAGAATATTCAAATGATAATACCATAAAACAACAACGTTTTGATACAACTGTACCATTTAAACCCTATGCAACAGATTCAAATTATGTCCAACCAGGTTAATAAATTGATTGAAAGTAATTTCTTAATTATATTTTTTTCTACAATTTAGGTGTACAAGCATATAAAGAACAACCAACTGGTAAAGTAGTTGAAGCATTAATTGAACGGGCTAATCGTCTTCGTGAAGATATGATAAAATCATCAGCACAAAAAACGACAATAAATGAAAAAGAAAATGATCCTATTAATTATATTTTATCGAATAATAATAATAATTCGGAAATTCTTAGTACTCAATATAAAACAAAATCAATTGATATTGATCCATTACTTGATAATGAAAATGTTTGTGATATGCTTGGTATAAATACATCTTTAAAATTAACTGGAGATCTTAATAATTCAAATGATTCAATTTTAACTGATCTCGAAGGATTAGAATATGAACAAAGTTTATTAGATGATCTACTCTATGGTGGTGATGGAGTAAACAATAGTAATAATAATATTTCAAATATTATAACAAATAAACGTCCACCACACGGAAAACCACCATCAGGACGTTCACGTAGTCCAAGTATAACACGTGCTGGTCGATTATCAAATCGTTCTCGTTCAGCACGAAGTACTGATAGTGATACGGCATCACGTGTTTCATTTGATATGCCTAGTTCTGATCTTGATGATAGTGGAAATGGTAAGAGACGAAGGGAGAAAAAAATGAATCTTTTTTTTAATCCTATTCTTTTCTCATTTTTAGAAAGTCATGATGATGATAATCATCTTTGTATCGAACGTGTCCAACTATTAAATCATGTTCGTACAGCTCGTGTTCGTATTGATCAATTACGTTTAAATGTTCTTAATAATGATCGAGACTCTCCATCACATTCATCATTTGGACGAACCAATAAAAGTAAACGAGCAATGTAAGACAAAATTTTCTCTAATAAAACAAAAACAATTTTTAATACATTTTCTTTATACAAGGACTTATTTCATTGAATATCAATTCCCTGTTATTGCAAATAGCCGTGATGGTCAAAAAAATGAAGCAACACAAGTAATGAAAATCGCTTCCAAACGTTTTGAATCCAATAATGATATTATATTTTCACATTTATCAACATATCCATGTTTATTTACTGAAACAATTTTAAAAAATTGGTGGCGTTCATTACTAATCTTTAAAATCTATAGTCGTATGTCAGGTACAACAAGTCCAGAACAAATTGGTTTTGCTGTTTTACCACTTCGAAATATATTAAAAGCTGATAGTTTACATTTAGAACACGATTTAAATGTTATTGATCGTACACAAATGAATCAACAAAAACTTCCAAATAAAATTGCAAAGAAATTTTCTATAGGAAATTTACATGTTATGCTTGAACTTGATTCTGATGTAACTAATTTTAAACTTGAACTTGATCGTATTCGACTTATTGAACAAATGAAACCTAAAAAACAACGAACTGGAAAAATAAAGAAAAGTAAAAAAAAATCCAAACAAATTACAATTAATCCAAATAATAATTTACAACTGCCCAAAGCTTTTACAAGCGAAGGATTCATGGCAAATAATACAACAACAGAATTAGAAGATGGATTTGTTGTACAAATTTATCTTTCAGTAATTGAAGCACGAAATATTTTACAAATACAAAGTAATAGGAAAAGAAGTTTACATTGAGAAAGATTTATTTATTTATTTCTTTAGATAATCAACCACGAAATCCATATTTTGTTTGTCGAGCATTTTGGAATGAAGAACCAATAACGTCAGTTGTTTGTTGGGGAAGTTCATCGCCAAGATTTAATTTTGAACAGGTTTGATATCGTTTATTTACAAGAAATTTATGTTTATGTTTTCTTCTTTTGTATGCAGAAAATTCCATTATTACTCACAAAATCAACTTTAGAAAAAATGCATCATAATTTTATCGTAATTGAATTATGGGATAAAAAGATTAATGGTCCAGCTGATATAATAATTGGAATTGTTAAAATTCCATTAGAACAATTCTATATTTCATTTAAAGATAGACAAATAAGTCGAGTATTATTACGAGCACAATTTCCAGTCATAAGTACTGATTCATGGTTACCAATTATTGATCCATTTACTAGTACAAATAAATCAAATGGTGATATTCAAGTTTTATTAGCAATGGGTACATCGGATCAAATTACAGCTGTAAAAGGTGCACATTCCAATGGTAATTTATCACCTTCAACAGTTAGTAAAAAACCAGATGTAATATCAACTAATGATCAATCATCATCATTAATTGAACATCAGTTTGAGTTGTTAATTGAAAGCATCAATGGTTTACGAGCATTTGAATCTATGGTTTGGGGTGAAAGTGATTGTTTTATTCAATATTTATTTCCTGTACAACACGAACAAGAACAATCAACAAATACGAATTCAATTAAACCATTTCAACTTCGTCCAATACGTACAGCAGCTACTTTATGTACATCAGACCCAACATTTCATGATAGTAATAAATTTCGATATGTCCTATCGCCTACTGATGCATTACATAAATATTTTTATGCTGGTAAAACAATTTGTAATAAATAAAATTGAACTTTTCATATTTTGTTTTTTCTAGCTTGTCAATCACCATCAGCGATTGAAACCTATATATCATTTGAAGTTTGGTCACGTTTTTATTATCCAAATATTCGTGATCAACTTTTAGCAAAAGTAACACTACTGTAAAAGAAAATAGTCAGTTATCTCGATATTTATTTAGGGAAAACTACCAGCTGCAAAATTATGTAGTATGACAACAATGTTAACTGCTGATACTGATAATAAATCAGTTCAATCATTTCGTATACCTTTGGAAATCGTCCGAGAAGATCCTAAACATGGACAACAACATCATACATCTACATCAGCATATGGAGGAGATTTATTAGTAACTGCAACTTATAAACGAAATTCTATTAAGGTAATATATTCGAAATAGATATTATGATTGTATACTCTTATCAATAACTATAAAAAGATAATCAGAATCGGTTAAATATCGATCATTTTATGATATTTTCAAGTTTTATTTGTACTCAAACGTTCCTCTTGTAATTTATCATTAACGAATATTGATAGATCACTTTACAAAGAAAATACATTATTTTGAATTTGTAACTGAAAATTAAATTTATTTGTAGCGAAATGAACGACAAGCACTGAGTGATCGATTAGCAAATAATAATTCTCAAGTGTGTATTTCTGTTGGTATTGTTCGCGCTTGTGGGTTGAAAGTAAGTTTTCTTTAAATTTTTCATTATTCCTATATCTTTTTTTTTGCTATTAACTAGCATGCTGCTCAATCTCAAGCACGGCATGATGCTCGTTTAAATTATCCTTCACAAGTTGGTGTTAATACATATTCAAAATTATCCTTATCATTTTTATCTGATACGGTAATACATAAATTTCATTTATTTTTTATAAATTTTATTTTTTTCAAAAAAGGAATCACGAACAACAAGAACAATAGCTCGTAGTTTTGTACCAGAATTCAATCATTCAATTGATTTTCCTGTTCCACTTATTTGGAATGATAATCGTAATCATACACTATCACTTGCTGAAATACTTGAACATGGACAATTAAAAATTGATATGTATCATCAAATAAGTTCAACGGATGAATCAAATCCACAAAGTGATAAACGATCATTAGATATACATTTATGTTATTGTACTGTTCCATTAAAAGAATTAATTTCTCGACATACAGGTATATATATATTAAAATAATCCGATATAAATAAAAACATCTTGTTCTAATTAAAGGAATTAAAGGTTGGTATTCATTATCAAGTGTGAATCGTGTTGTTACATCAGAAATATCTTCGGATCCATCTGAACATTGTGTTGGTGGTATAGAATTATTTGTTCGTTTTGGTCAACAAGACGATCGATCTCGAATCATTGATTCAGCTAAATCTTTTGGTTGGCATGATGATAATTATATTGATGAAGAAAATTTTCTTGATGGTAAATTTTTACTATACAATAAATATTTATTCGACTATATCTTCTTATTTTGTTAATTATTAGATCAAAAAGATCTTGGATGTTTAGTAACTTTATCTGTTGATCGTATTCAACTTCCAATTCCATTAGTTATTCGACCCGGAAAAGATCGTATCGATGATCGAACAAGTGTTTTTGTGCAATACCGACTTTATGATAAAAGTAGTTTTTATCGAAGAGAAAAAAAACAAAATCTATTTATTTATTTTTAGTGCCAATAATAACAAAAAGGAAAAAACCAATTGTTGATAAACATAATGTTATATGTGAACTTAAATATACTAAAGAACATTTATTTTTATGTAGTGCACCATTTTTATGGTATTTACGTGAAGAAAAATTAGAAATACAAATATGGACAAGTGAAAATGATTCCTATGATTATTCTCCATCATTATCATCAACAGATAAACATATTGGATCAATTTATGTTGATTTAAATAGTTTATGTGATCGAAAAAGAAAATCTCATCGACTAAATGCAATTCTACCATTATTTAAACATGGAACAAAAGATTTAGGTGGAGCATTTGCTCAAATACATATCACAATTGATAAATCTAAAGATTTCAATGAATTACGGGTATATTTCGTTTTTGCTCTAGAAAGATAGGAATAGAATTCAAATGCAAATATTTTCTGTAGTTTTCATAAAACTTGAATCATACATTCGACAAGTAACACTCGTCCGAGGACTCGCTTAGCTCTTTCTCGTAGAAATGCATTTTCTTCACATTTACTGGCAAAACAAATAAAAACCGTGAAAAATTGATTTTCGATGTTTTTTTGACCCTGCGGACGACAAGCAATCAGACAATTTATGTTTACTGGACTCTTCTCTACGAGAAAGAAAATATTTAATTATTCTTATGTTTTTAGAGTCGAAATAATGCTGATACATCAAATGATGCTGAACTTGATTCTTACTTAGAAAATCGTCAATTAAATTTAATTGGTAATGATCGTGCACTTCGTACAATAACAAATAATATATTCTCAGTTATTATTAATATTGAACAAGCAGCGCATTTACCGAATAGTTATTCAAAAAATGAGTAAATTTCTTTTTTTTCTAAATATATAATATTCTATATGATTTTATTCTTAAAGAAATGCTCATATTCCACCAAATCCTTATGTTACCTATTCAACAGCTGATTCTAATCATTTATGTCGTACACAAATATTAACATCAACAAATAAACCTATATGGAATTATCAACAATCAGTTAAATTAGCTGTTGAACATTTATTTAATGAGAAAAAAACATTTATACTTAAAGTTTGGCATAAAGTTAATGCTGATATTGAAACAATACCAGGTAATACTTTTATTAATAATTAAATTCTTTATTTTTTTTATTAAATATAATAGAAAAATCTGGTGATAAAGTTCTTGGTTTTGTATCTATTGATTTAAGTCCATTACTTTCTGGTTTACAACAAATATCTGGTTGGTATAATATTGTTGACACAATTGGTAATGTTCAAGGACAATTAAAAATTAGTCTTGTACCACAAGAAGATCTTTTTGAATTAAAACGTTTCAAATATAATTCCAATCAAAATCAAACAAAAACTGATTCACATCGTTCAACATCAACAGTTTCTGGAAATATGCCACCTATGATTTTTACTGATCTATCAGCAAGATCAGTATGTTTTTTTTGAAAATAAATTCATATAGATTTTATTTTTATATTTGAATTTTATAGAGTAATGGAGGTCAAACAAGTTTAAATTCATCAATGATTGATGATGATAGCAATAAAAAATCATTTTTAATGAATAATCTTCAGTAAGTAAAATCCGAGATGCTATTTATTATTAATGTATTGAGAAAACTTATATAACCAGAATATAGATCGGAATACAAGCGAGAAAAATATCATATCGAATAGATGCTCTAGCATATTACTTTTACATATAAAAAATAGAATCAACAATAAACAAATAACGGGAAAAAACTTATTTGTCTTTTCTTTTCTACTAGTCGTCAATTAGGCGAACTTGGTGCGATAACTGACCGAATGAAAGCTCGTCTACATTCTGGTTCAGAAATGAGTTCAACAACGAATGGGTCATCATCAACAATGACAACTGGACGTTGTAGTAGTGTACCACCACCTATACCGCCATCAACATTTATTCCATTTAATACAAATTCTAATCATCAAGATATGGATACAGCACGTTCAGCAACAACAACAATTCAAACAGATTTATCTGAACATTTTCCTGAATCACTTAGTGGACGACCATTAGTGAGTAATGGTCTTAATATAACTGATGTTCTTTCAATTCATAATGATCGAGTTCGTCTTGCACAAGATCTTATGACAAAAGCAAATCATTTACTTGAAACATCAAAAGATTTTTTCAATAAGCCACCAACTCCACCGCCACCTCCACCTCCAACATCAATTCCACCTATCGTAGAAAAACAATCAATTGCATCACCACCGCCACGACCAATATTACCAAATTTAAATGCAACAACTGAATTTCGAACTGCAGAAAGATCACCATCAGTGTCTTATAAAACTATTGAAAATGTTAAGTAAGTTTAAAATGATTGATTCAGGAAGATTCTTTAAATTTAACAAAACTCATAAGCTCATATATGAGAAATGATTTTCATTGTTTTAAACTTTAAATAAAGTATTAATGAATGTGAATCTTCTTTGATTAGTCATTCATACGAACAACAACACCATAATGGTTCTATACTTTGGTCTGATGAAGATGATGATGAACATAATCAAAGTTTTCTACCAATTGGTCTTCCTCCTACTCAACAACGTTTGATAACATCTGCGACTGCTTCATCATCACCACCACCACCACCACCACCACTACCTACACATATCGAGGAAACTTCTTTACATGAAGAACAACAGGATGATATCGATGTTGTTCATATTCGCCCATTAAATAATTTATCAGCGTTTAATTTTGATTGTCATCAAATGAATGCAGAACGTCTCAATGATACTTTATCACCAAAACCTGTGATACGTCGTAATATATTTTCAACAAAAGCACCTACAAATGATCAGTATCAATCCATGTCAACATCATTATTATCATCTGAAAGATCTCCAACAGTAATTATTGAACGTCAATCTCTTTCTTCATCATCATCATCGTCATCATCTTCTCCATCTCCTTCTTCTTCACCTCCACCAAAACCACAACAATCCTTTACATCGGATACATCCATTATCGACAGTAATTGGTTAGAACAACAACGCATGCGAGAAATGAATACATATAGTGTACCAACATCAATACCTTCTGATCGTTCAACTACACAACGAGTATATTAATTCATATATAAAATATAGAATATAATCTCGTTTCTTTTTCTTTTTTTTGTTTAGCCATCGAGTCGTAGTTCACATTTATCATTTCTTGATCGTCCAATACCAAATTTCTTTCCAACAAATCGAGAAATGGAAGCATCAATAAAACATGTTTCACAAGCACTTTCAAATACACATACTTCTTCAGTAAGTTTCTTTTTTTTAAAATTTTTTTTCAAGATACAAATATTTTCTTTTCAATAGGCAACAACTGCTAATTCAGCATCACCATCCAGTACTGTAATGAAAACCATCATCGACCGATTACGTACAAAATCGTCTAATGAATTATTACGTGGTGTTTCACCATTAGATGGTCATCTAGTTCAACCATCTGAAACAACAAATGTTACACGATTAGAAAAAATCTTTAAAACAAAATATACAACTAATCCTTCGTCGAATTAATTTGAAGACTTTATTTTTGATAGAACAAAACATTTTACTTCTTTTCTTTTGTATAACAGTGATGTTATATTCATATTATGTTCTATTTGATGTTCAGATAGTTACGATGTCTTCTTTTGTTTAAATCAAATGACAGAAGTTATTCTTGTAGACCTAGTCTAGTTCATTTTCTTTTTCTTGTAACGATATAAAATAATATAATATGGGCGTATGAATGAATTATTTCTTTTTTTTTAATTAATAGAAAAAATATTTATCATTTTATTTGTTTAGGAAAAAAGATGAAGTGAGTGGATAGGTACCAATCTAGTTCGACTTTGAGAGCACAGCTTCACAGGCCAAGTGATTTAAATATCAACGCTTAGTCTGCGAAACAGTGACCTCTTGCCTCACATTTATTCTATCACACTCACAAGATTGTAGGCGGATTAAGTTAACTATTTATTTGATATAAATTGCAAAACACTATTCGGTGATTATATCTTATGTTTCGATTTAAAACAAAATTTGAACCGTTATTTTCAATAACACGTGGTTGAACCGTTAGATATATGTCCTATATTGTCACATGTCTATTATTTTCTTTTTCTATAGATATAAATAATGAATATATTCTAGATATGATTATCCAAAAAAGATGGATATGCCACCAATTCATATGTGTGTATTTTTAAGTCATGAACATCAACAATTAAAAACAAAAATAAGTGAACTTAAAAATAATATTATTCATCTGGAACAAATCATAGCTGAAAAAAATCTAAATAAAAAGCATTCAACTTCAGTTTCATGTCAAACAGATATTATTATTCAACATCATTCAATTCTACCAAAACCAGTAAGATCATCTTCTGACGAAGAAAATCATTTACATCGTCTTGTGAATGCTCAAAATGAATTATTAAAAAAATATGAAAATGAAGCTATATATAAACGTCAACAACAGTTACAAGTTTTACCTCAGTCTACACTTATTGATGATTATGAACGTCGTTTAGTGCAATGTCAAAAAGAAAAAGAACAAGCTGAACGACGAGCTATATCTGCTCAAAAATGTATGACAAAATTAGAAGGACGATATGAAAATATGCGTCAAAAAATGAGTATATTTGATGATGGTTTTTTCGAAGAAGTCAATGATCTTAAATTTGCTTTACAACAAGCAACAAGTCTTAGTCAAGAATATGAAAAAACAATACAAATGTTAAGTGCTCGACTTGGTATTTCCTATCCAATAAAAAATTCTTAAATTATAAACTATTATGTAATTTATAATGTTTTCATAGTATATTTCGATTAATTGAATATTTTTTTTTATTGATCATAAATAAAAATATTTTAGTAATAAAGTTAAATTACTATGAAAAGCACTACAAGTGAACGTTTTTCATTACACTTTGATTTTCTTATAAAACTTCAATGAATTGAATTAAAAAGTTCTTAAAATATTCTTGTGTTAATAATGTATATAGAGACTGCTCGTCATTTGATTGATTGAACTCTTAATTACTTAACATGTAAATGAACGAGCTGAATTTTCATTCTATGTAAAAATATCGTAGTCAACAACAAAGTTGTATGTACATATTATATATTACTATAAATTTATGTTAAATCATTGAAATAATAAAAATTTCAAATAAATGAATACTATACAAAATGATTGTATTCTTAAATATGTTAATAAAACACAATTTAATCATTCTACATACTTGTTTCAAAATATATTTTCAATTAATTCTGACTGCAGCAAACAATTTTTATTTTAATACAATATAATATCTGATCAGCAGACGCATCATTTATACCCATTTTATGTCATTTAAATTAAACTGCCTTTTCTTATATAGGATTAGTATATTCTTCAAATTTTTACTACATAGAATTGTATTTACTTATTTTCAAATTTATCCCATTTCATCGATTTATATTTATCAATAAAACATTCAATTAAAAGCTATTTCGACCGTAGCAAATGAGTTTTCTTATATTGCTATCAAATTTTATAATTGTGCGCTTTCAAAAAAAATTGGTTTTGAGAACATCTACTTTTTCTAATTTATAACATGCCAGGAGAAATAAAAAATTGAATACACTCTAAACTTTCAAAACTGAATGTGTTACATATAAATAACTTGCTTTTATTAAGAGACATAAATGATAATTAACAAAATAAACCGCACAATATCAAAACAAATCATAAAGAACGAATGATTGTCAAATTCTCGATACGGAGCATTAATTTTTCATTCTATTTGGCTTTGGTATAAAATCTATTGCTATAGGAGAATTTTAACGTCTAAGTAGAATTCCGCTCTTTGGAGGCCGCCTAAGAGACATGAAAATAGAGGATGGACTGAATTCACAGTATTGTTAAGTTATCGATGTCAATTTATAATAGTGTTGCTTGTATAATCCGCCTGGTTTCTTAACATCTTATGTAAAATGTAATTCAAAAATATAGTTAATATTTTTTGATTGCGACTTTGAAATCATTATAAAATGTATTGGCATCGTCAAATGCTGAAAAAATAAATCATTGGCTTCCGAAAAACTTGATGATGAAAGTGTACGCACGACATGTAAATATTCTTCTTAGCTCTCATTTAATTAGTATATCTACTATTTGGATATTGCGATAAATGCTTTGAGCGTAGTGGAATCGACAACCTTGAACGTTTGATTAAAATCAACAGAAATAGATAGCATATATTTACTCTGTTTCCAGAACAGTAACTAAACTACGATTGAATAATGCTCTTAATGAAATAATATAATCGTATATAATTTTCTTGTGTAAGTTTTTGGGTTTTTACATAACATATATAAACTAATATAAGACAATGGAATGATGTTTTTTTGAACTCTACCGTGGATTGAGTACATTTGTTCAAAAGATTTTGGAGCGATTTCAAATGTGCCGTCCATCAAAATATGCCTCTGTGCATGACGAAAAAGGTCAAGTTGTTGATTCGTCGGGAATATTAAAAATCGATAAGAAACTTGATTTCTTGAGTCGTATTATAGTGAATATTCTAATATCTTATATGCAGTAATATATACTAGAAACGAAGCGAGAATAGAAATATAACATAAACTAATTAATCAATGTATAAATAATAATAACCGTATAACTTCAATACAATACCATGAGAAAAATAGATGAAAAATTATGAAATTACAAAACTTGATTATTAAATTTGATTTTCTGTGATAATTAAATTAATAAATAGATAATCAAATAACAATATATATTTATATCATAAGTAAAATTAGAAGCAACTGCATCAAAATTTAATTTTATATGAAAATTATTCTTGTGTTAGTATTCATTCTTCATTCCATTAATAGATCAGCTGACATTTGAAATGGTGATAAGTAAAAGATAACAGTTTTCAATTCAAAATCACTTATTGTTTCATATACACATTTTATTTATTTTTTTTGCATAAAGTAGTTTTATTTTATATATTAATATACACAAGCCATCTACTCTTAGTCATTATGTGATGCACCATCTTTACCAATAACATCCTACTTCTACGTTATCTCTCTATCTCTCAACACAACATGTGCGATTTTATTTTTTTACTCTTAACCATGAGTGTAGACAAATGTCACGGTTGAATAAATATGATAATTTCAATCCTTATTTCTTTTTTCAAACTTGAAAAAAGAAATAATGTTTGATAAAAAAAACGTTGAATTCGTGAAATGATAAAGTAATATAAATGTTTTGTATTTTATATGTCGATAGTTGTAGTCCACTGTTTCTATGAAGAGAACAAAGAAGCATCCAGTCGAATATTAGATATTAATTCGAATAATAATCTAAAATATTAGAATTATTCTCTGTTAAATAAATAAATGAAAAGTCTTAGTAAAACGTGCTTACTGTTATGTAGGAAAATCCATTCAAATATGTAACTCACTTTATAAAAGTATGAAAAAGATGTACTAGCGACTAATAAATAAGGACAGATGAATAAGTCATATTAAAATGAGATTTGTGGTTCATGCGAGAAGACCTGAAAAGAAACGAAAGATGAACACTTCTAACAAATATCATATTCACATACTTTATTCAATCAAATTGAGGATGTACGTTAAGTTTAAAAATCGACAAGCTAATAGACAATGAATAAGTTTTACGAAGGTATTATATTCAAGTATTGCTATTACTTTAAAGTCACATCTCTAGTTCAATTATTTTGTTGAAATTGAACTGATATTCTTAAGAGACTCTTTGATCGAAGAATGAACGATAATGAATATTGCAAGAATGAGTAGATCCAAATATGTTTAACTCTTCATGAAAATAGCTTCGTTTCAAACAATCATTAAGTATCTCATGATATGTCTGGAACAATCTCTTGATAAACTCATTGCTGGCATAAAGAGAATCATCTTCGTCAAAGTTATTATTGACGAAGCGGATCTTGCACACAGTTGAGAATAACACCAGTAAAACCAAGGTGTATAGTGGAGTCTTGTTATTAGCCATTGTATTGATTTGCATTAGATAAAAGAATGAATATTGTATAATAATATGTATTTTGCAAGGATACTCTCAGTTCTATATAGTCATCAAAAATACAGGAGACAAAGGGTAGTGTAAAAATCGATATTTTTACACTACCCTATCCGCAAAGACGCTATAATTACAAAAAAAAAGACACAAAAAAATGGATGATTGCCTTAGACGATTGATAGTATATAAAGACCTGCGTTTAGGCTTGATAAAAAAAATATCGATTTTTCTCTTTCCACCTAAAAAAAAGGTGTTCTAATTACGTAAAAAAAAGAACGCTTAACTTTGATGATCGAGAATATGTTACGGCTTGCGTTTAGCCTTGATAAAAATATAAAATAAGTTTGTTGCTTATATATTCTATTTGAAGCAATAGCTATCGTATAAATATGATTATGATCATAAAAGTATATGACAGCTACATACAAAAATTTGATAAAGAAAAGAAAGAGAAAAAAGAGAAGGATATTACTAATATGAAAGTAACTCATGTGTGACGACAACGAAGGATACATACAAAAAGATTCAAACTAGTGAATATTAACAAAATGTTGCATTTTCTAGTATTCGATAACTTACTTAAAATTCGTTTTTTATTTTTAATAATATTCTAACAAACAAGTTAGTTTATATGAACTTCTATAATTATCGACATATATATAAGTGCATAGGATTTTTATGAGTTAAATAATATATGAAATAAAATAAATAAAATAGTTGAAGACTATTGTTTAGTTTTGAAATTTATACAATCATCGAACACTGTTCATATAGAAAACACACAAGAAGAACGTTTAGATTTATGTATTTTTTATTTTATAAATAAATAACTAGCAATCATACTATATTCATGTCTATAAAGCCCAAATATATATTATAAGAAAGTCTCAATTCTTGGAGATGTTTGAGTTGAATATTCACTTCCATTCATAAGCGGTTTATTAGTTTTTATGTTAAAATTTCGTTTCATTTCGTTTGATTGTTTTTTTGCATCAATGACTGGAGAATCTTCATCAACATAACTCATATCTATTTTATCATTAAATTCATATTTATCGTCAGTAATATTTGATGAATATGTTAATTGTGATGGCCGTGTTGATACTAATTTTCGTTGTTTTAATGATAATGGTGATGATGAAGAATTTCCAGTTGATTGTTTTATGGTACCTGTTTGTCGTTGATGAAAATTATTCGAAGGTGTCATCGACAATAAAGCTGGATTTGTATGTATTGTTGACGATGTTGATACATTATCATAGAATGGATTTTCTCTACTTCGTTGAAATTTTTCTTTAAGTGGACTATCAGTTATTGATGTTACATCATGATTTTCAATAACATTACTGATTGATTCTCTTTGATCAAGATGATTCTGATTTTTACGTTTTGTAACTTCACTCACCATTCCTTCTGCTAAACTATTCAAAGTTTCTAAACGTAATAAATTAAGATCTACATCTTGAAACTTTTGTTGACGATATACACTAGATTGACGATGAACATATAATGCAACAATATCACATATAAACGTTGCTAAACCAAGTATACCAATCAATGAACCAATATTTAAACTTAGTTGTATGACATCAAAACGACCAGCATGACCACTGACCTATGATAAAAGAATAATTTTTATTGTTATGATCATTTAACATTTTGATTCAAATGATAATATTAAAGAAGATTAAAACTTTACTTTATTTGATTGTATAACATATTCGTTTAGCTGAGATATGAATAGTAATATATATATATAAATCAACGATTGCTATATCAAGTAATTATAAACTGCTCATAATTTTTAATAACAAGCGATCTACATCAATCATGAAACATTTATTCTCAGTATGCAAAATTCCTTCATAGATAAACCTTAAGTATGTAAATTAGAGATAGAAGAAGAATCTATCAGATTAATAACGACGGTTAAAAAATAATAAGTTAATTGTAAATTAAGTAAACTTACAGAAATAATAAAACGAAGACCAAATGCTTTAGTTAAAGTACGAAATGATTGATTTTCATGTTTCCAATGTGAAGCAAAGCTAAATAAAAAATATAATATGTATTTCAATAGAAATTAGAAATTTCTTTTTTTTTTCTTATATTACCGAAAATTAAATCCTACTGAAAAGTTTTCTTCTTTAGATGGTGCATCTAAACGTCCGAATGAATATACAGGCACACATTTGTCTAATGATACATCTAAATTACATATCCAATCAATTTTAATACGAATAACACCACCCAGTCTTAATATGTTTATTTGTTCTGTTTTATTTCTTTCAACAAGATCAAGTATAGTTCCAACACGAAATATTGGACATTCTGTATGATTTTCATGATCATAACTACAAGTTCTAAGATACTGTGCGTCTCTTTGAATATTTTTTCTTATAACTTTAAAACGTGGAAATTCAATAAAATTTTTAACAAATATTGTAAAATTGAATGCATCTTGTATAGGTTCTGGTATACCACGATCATTTTCTACCGGACACCAGCCTTCTAATTCACATAGACCAATCTTTTCTTCAGAACCATTTAATTGATGACTATTTGGTAGACATTTACCTAGATAGTTAAAAGAAAATAGATAAGAAATACTTCGTTTTTGACTTACCAGTCCATTTACCATTAGCCTAAAATAAACAAACAGATTGATTAAAACCTTATTGTTATCAATACTACACAACAAGGGTATATAAATTTTTTTGCCGAAACGCTTATAACATAATCACAAGCATTTAATCTACATGCTGTGATTATAAGATCATTTTCTTATTACTAATATATGATGTGATATAAAAACAGCTAAATTGAATCTTGGTCGAACATATTGTGTGAAACTTACAATTCGAAATATAAGTATAAATTCTAAGTTGAACGTTCTCGATCTTTCGTACTCATAGTTATTTAGCAACAAGCCTTATCACATTTTAGTAACATCTCAAAATCTTTTTTGAAAATTTCTATTCAAATAAATATTTATATGATTAATATAGAAAATAGGAACTGAGTCAGTTATTATTGTCGAAAATCATCAATGTGAATATGTCTGATTCTATTGATATACGTAATAAAGTGTGAAGACATATATATTAAATATATATATAAAAGGCATACTCATCAGTTATATTAATGATTCTTAGAACAAAACAAAATAGTACTTTAAGAAAATACGACGTAAAAACAAAGAAAATATTAATAAGAGAATAGCAGCAAGGAAAATAGAACATCGTAATGGAAAAGAAAAGAATATTTGTTTGAAACGCAGAAACAAATAAGACAAATCATTGCTGTTAGCACAATCAATTATTCTAGGAAAGTAATTGTCTTCTAATAGAAAGTATTTTTTACTACTATAATGAGACTAAAGGAGATATGTGAGTTTTATGTTTTAGTTTCAATAAGACTATACGAGTAAATTTTAGATGTTGTTCTCATTCACAGTATCGATGACTGAAAGCCATACTCTAGTATCGTAAAATTGTTTAATCAAAAGTTCTTTATAAATTTCTCAATATACATAGTTTTACTTCTTTAATAATACCTCTCACAGTTAGTTTTTTCGAAAAAAAGCTACTATTCATCATATTGATTTACTTCATAATCTGTCATATATCATTATCAAATGAATGATGTTCTATGTCGTCTGTATATTACGGTATACACCCAGAAGGATGATAATAAAAGTAATAGATCTTCTTTACACATCTCTTCGTGTGTCAATTAGAAGGTCTTCTTCTAGCAAAGATACAAAGTGAAAAATACGCTTTTAAACTATGTTTTACTCTTTACCACCCTTTAATCAACCTCATAGATATTATTTTTAAAAGTTCTATCATCATACTTTATGAGAATCTGTGCTCTCTCGACATCGAGTATCATTGGTACAATATGCGAATTTTTCAGGTGCTTCTAAAATACGATAAAAAATTTATTCTATTATAAACATAGAAAAAAATTGATTTCTAAATATACCAGCACATTTTGAATGATTTTGATCAGTTCGAATAAAATTTGTCATTAAAAATAATGCGTTATTTTCTTGTGGAGGAACAATATAATCTTTAAGAAATCTATATGAAATTAATTTCAATAGTAAATTTAATTTACCTGCACCATCGATAACTAATGTTTTATTTTTTGCTGTTTGATTATAACCGATACCCTATAAAATCAAAAGAAAATAAAAGCAGAAGAAGAAGAATGAACTTATTTTTACTTTAACTTTCAATGTAATTGATGAAATAATTGATGTATCAATATCTTGATAACCTTTTTTAATTATCATTAAATATACGATACCATAAATTAAAATTAAAAGTTGAATTATACGACATGTAAGTGCAACTAAAATAGAATAGAAGAAAAATACTTATTATTTTTGAATCATTAGAGACAAATCTTGAATATATTATATTTTTTTCCCCTTGATAAATCGATTTTGTTTAATAGTCAGTTTTGCTTACTTGAAATGGAATGAATAGTAACTATTTTTGGTGTTTCATATTCATAGACAAAACCTTGAAACATTGATTTCATATTAGTTAAAGAAAAATATTCTCGCACTGATAAACAACGTCCAAGAGAAGATGCTGATCCAGCAGACATTTTTTTTTTTGTATTCAAATAATATTTTTAGATGACAAGAATAAGATAAAAACTTGAAAGACGATGGTCTAAAATAGAATAAATAATTAGAAAATATCTTCAAGTTAGTCCCGGATTTTTACTGAGAAAATTCGAAAAAAAATTGAAACCGAACCCAAGAACCCTGTAGACCCGTTCCTGTTTCAAGTATATATAATACATATGATATTTAGTCGTATATATACAAAACTTTTTCTCTTTCTGATCTACATCTATTGTCTCATACACATATATTTACACTAAAATTAGTTGACACAGAAAAACAACAATTGTCTGATACTTGCCTTGAGCGTATAAGGACATTCTGATATTGTCATATTTTCTGACTGACCTTCTTTCTCTATCGTTAAAAATGTTGATTAACAAATGTTATTATAATCAGTATACAAAAACTAATTTTTCATAAGTCTTATGATATCTGTACATAAATATCATGTATTGTTTTGACGTAACTTCTGTCAAAAATAATGTTTTATTAGTTATCTATATATAGATATATGTTATTCTTGCACGTCAGTAAATATTGTTTAATTAATTAATTAATAGATTTCCTACTCGATTTAATATATATATCATATGAATAGTCTTTATATATATATTACTTAGCATAATAACAAACGACCATCTGTGCTAAATCGACAATCACTATACAAAAACACATAACCATTATAACTTCTATCTAGATTATTAATGGATTTAGTATAATCATCTTATATTACCTCGCGTAATTCTAATCGACACATTACAACATTTGAATATGCATATGCCTAAGTGTCCTTGACGTCTGAATGACTTACTATAATTTATGTTAAGACCTAGAATAAAAGATTATTTGATCGAAAATCTTTTTTGCATATGCATGTGTGTTTCTATCAGCTTAAGTTGTTCCGTTAAAAAAAATTTTGTAGTAATATATTGCTTTTATTCTCTATTGTAGTTAAGCCTACGATTTCCAATGTAATTAAAGCATGTATAGTTTTAATACATCCGCATAGAAATACAAAAAAAAACACTCCTTGTAGCATCACGCACACTCAAATATATACTTTTATACTTCATGATTTTCCATAGAGAGTCTAGGAAATAGAGAAAAGGGATTAATCTGACAGATGCAAGAAATCATTCAGTAAATCGACGACCTTCATAGTTCATTCTTCTTTTTGTGATACCTAGTTATTTATTTGATTAGTAAATTCTTTATGTAAAAATGTTCAATCAGTTTCTCACACTTTATTATTCTATATAATCATTGTATATCCATCATCTAGACAATAAAAAAGAATTGTGTAGTACTTGATCATATTTTATCAATGATTGATTATAAAATCTATCTACTATTCAATTTCTTATATTTTTGTAATATAGATCAACGAATATGCCCACTGACCCTATAATCATATGAAAGAATGTATTTATGGCGTAAAAACTATTATTTACTTATACTGAATTGACATTCTTTATATAGATAACAACAGAAACTAAGAAAACTATAATTCTGTCATTTATTATGAAATATGAGACTTAATAATGTTCTATCGTGTAGATCTAACATTTTTTTTCTAAATATAAATATGTTAAAAAGAAATTTACCTAATGTCTATTGATTATCGACCATTCTTGTAAATCAGATCTTCAAGAAATTATTTTATTAAAAAACATCATGCTGATACAGTAATAATTCAAAGGAAGTGAGTTTCCATGCTGATAGTTGTGAAAATTTTTATTATGTTTCCTATGAATACATGATTGGCATTTTTTGTTAAACTATGTCAAGTAAATATTTGTTGTTTTTTAGATAATCAAGACTTGTTCTATTAATGTTATTCTCAATCTTAATTTATATTCTAAATCAAATCATTCTCTTACCGTAATCAGTATTGCTTGCCTATAAGAACAGAATGATGGAATCTAAAGTAAATATAAAGAAGAAATGCGGCGAGACTGAATATATGACGACAATAAAGCAAAAAAATAAATCAAGGAAGCAAATGCACCCACATAGAAGAGCAATGATTGCAGGAATAATTAGCAGATCGATCGAACGAACGTGTGGATAGTCTTGCTGGTCGTTGTTTAGTTCTTGTTCTTTTTTTTTCTTCCTATTTTCTTAATATATCTCGTGTCTTCTCGTTTTATATGTCTTTCAGACTCTTGAGAATGTATGTTGTGAAAACTATTGATAATTGTTATATGTGAGAGAAGATTAAAACCTGAAACATACCAATATTAACAAAAGGTTATCATAGTCGTCTATTAAAATTCCTTTGAGATTATACAGAAAAGAAAACTAAAACAGGTCAATGGAACATATCTGATCATTAATAAAAAAATTTTATTAAGTTTTTTTTCTTCCTTTCTACATGTAGACCACTTGAGAGTATTATTCGTCCTATGAGATATAAGCAGATGCTAAATTTTTGTATTGTTTGAATTCGTTTTATATAAAATATCTTATTGATATGTGCAAAAACAGATACTATAGTACATCTCGCAAATATTAACAACATGCAGCTGTTTTTTTCTCCTCTATCATTAGTAAGAGTATAAATTCGGAAATCAGGTAATCAAAAAAAAAAGAAAACAATGTATTATTTAAGCAATCATATGATAAATTAATTATTCGTTAGAATGGATTCAAAAATGAGAAAAAGTATAATAATTAACTTTATTAGAAATGTTTTCGTGTTCAAACATCAATCTGATGATCAACATATTTAACTAACTGCATTGCCAATATGCGTCTTAAGTGGTAATAAGAATACTAGACCAGCTGGATGCTATTATCAAAAAAAGAGAGTTTATTTAATGTTATTATAATATTATGTCTATAATAGAAAAAAAATTTCTACCCTACGAACTGAAAAAAAGAGTAGTAATTGATTGATTGCAAGAACAAAAATATTAATTGATTTAGTTTTGTATTTTAAATAATTTATTCTATGTTATATTTTCTAGCATAATATGTCTAACAATACAATCAGTATTAATAACTAATCTTTTTTCTATTCTATATCGTACTAATATCGATTCTAAATGACACGTCTCATAGATCTATGCATCAAAAATATAGATATTCGAAGCATAATGTTACACTGATATAGATGAGCCATGAAGATTTTTGTTTTCTTCTTTCTGACAATGACCTTAAATGATAGGGAAAAAAATGTTAATAGTAATTGTTCTTTTCACTGATATGTAAATATACGACGCAATACAGACAATAAATAGAAAAGATACTTCATATGATAATAATCATCAGTATCAGGGGGTGTTCTATTTCCCTTACTGTAACCACTTACCTGATAACAGTAACCACTTATCAATGATATGGTAAGTGTTGGTAAGAGGCTGTCACAAAAAGGTTTCTGGTAGCACTTACCATATCATTGGTAAGTGGTAAGTGATCATTATTATCAAATCAATAGTAAAACTAGTGACTGATCGCTGTTAAATATGATATTTTCAGTTATGAAAACACATACTGTTACCTTGATAAGTGGAAGTGATAGTAACAGGTAATATGATTCCTCTGGTATTTACTATCTGAAATTTTTTAGTTAAAAAAGACTGATGAATTTGTTTGTCATATTCAGTTTGACTGAATGTAGGATGTGTAGATAAGAACATTGGTTTTTAATGGGACAGACAATCACATGAAAATTCATTGGCAGAGCTCATTTGGAGTAACATAAAACTGAAGGTGGTAGTACTAGGATAATAATCGCTTAGATTACAAATAACTTTATTCCATGAATCTCAAGCATTGCAACAAGTTAATATTGTTCATTATTATTGTATTATTCAAAATACAAACGGAAATTGTATTTTTTACTATTAGTATTAGTTATTTATTTTTAAAACAATTTATATATTTATATTAGAAGTGTACTGAAATCTAATTATTCGTTTAAAATTGACTTTTTAAATATGTCATATGTAGACGTATAATATTATTGAATAATAATCAGATGTGATTGACCTATTTCTTATATAAACCATGTAAACAACTAAAGAAAGATTTATAGATCATTGTTATTCATCTACTATTGAAAAGTAGCGGTTTTTATATTCAACTGTGTTTTTTTGAATATTGTGGATAATAATACTTGTTGATATATGAAAATATGTTGTAAATAGTTACTTTTACTTTTTAAAAGAGTTCTATTTACATGATCAGTAAATATATAGTTTTCTTACAACAAAGAATATTCAATAACATTTAAGTTAGAATTCATTCCGTACAAGATCTTTGAACTGTTGTCTTAATATTCTTAATACAATTTTGTAATTGAAATTCAACTGTCATTCTGAAGATGTTAGATGCGGTTTGGTAATGATTTTATAATAATCAACTTATATTTATCTCTTACAGACAATCAAAGACTATTGCTTCTTAAACTTTTAGATCTAACCTCGATCGAATCAAGAATCTATTTAAGAAAACTTTAATCTCACCAATTTTCTTCTATAAATGAAAATCAGTTTGTGCATGTTTTACAATAAAGTAAAAAATAAAGTTAATGTTGACATGACAATGAAATGTGTTTTATAAATAAGACACTGTCGAACACGATATGATTTAAACAAATGAGACAAAGTTTATATTTATTTTTCAATTTTGTTCACAAGTTCAAATATTTTCCTATCGCTTTGGCGTACTAAAAAATGAAACTTGGTTTCTGCAGTAAATGCTGAACTTCTCTCTGATAGAAGAGACGCTAAATCATTGACAAAATAGTTTGTTTAATTCTTTAATTTTATTTCTAAAGTTTGTTTGATCTTGTAATTATTTGTAGACGTTACCCAATATTTCGTTTCATATGTGACATATATTCTTCAGTATGCTCAGTATATTTGTGTTCTTTTGTCTAACACACTTGTTTTTATCAAAACACACGGACATCTCAAGTAATTTTGATTCTGCTGCATTTTCAGTTTTCGTTTGCTTGTGTTAAATTCATTTATCTGTTGATAAGGACGGAGAAAAGAGACAAACAAAATTTACTTCTTATAAACTCAGACGAATACAAAGAACAAAGATAAACAACGTGCATATAAAGAGTTTATTTTCATCTAACTCACTTATTTTCATTGCCTTAATCAACTCATTCTAAACATCTTATTGCACTTCTCTTCGTTTTCTAAGGTAAGTAGTTAATGTTATTCAATCAAGGTTTTATCTTTACATCAAATAATATCATTATTTATGTTGTATACACAAAACATTTTTATTAATTACTCTAAGGAATATTATTCACGTATTGACATGGATAAGGTAGTAAATAAACTGGTATCGATAAAAGTTGTATATAGTCGAGTTAACAAAGAATAACCATTACTATGATGTAGGGAGAAGATAAGGTGATTTACATGTTCATAACGGCTGAAAGTCTGCTGCAGTTATGGAAAGCAAACCTCTACGTTGTGATGAAGTATAAAAAAGCTTGCCATCGTCGCGGTGATATTAAAAAAGAATGTTTCAAAAGTTATTATATCACTTCACTCGAGTAGCATTGTTTCTGTTGTTACAATAGGTATGCAGAATTAGTTTTGTTGTTGGTTGAATGGATCAGAATTGGAAGCAATATCAGAGCTACGATACAAGAAGTTGTTTGGCCTAGAACTAAACATTGCAATTCAATATTCCAAAGCCTTGAGTAAATTATTCTATAAATAGTACCAAGTGAAATAAAATTCAAGCGATTTAAACAAAACAAGTGATATTTATCGACTGAATAAATTAAAGTTGGAACCAAGATGAGGGCCAGGACTCTTGAAAAAGAAGTTATCGAGACTGGATCGACATCGAAACTTAGAAAGCTGGTTCACACGCATCTCTACGTGTTACGAATCAGTCATATTTATTCAGTCTTAAAATGACACATTTGTCGATGTTAGATTTCTCTACAAACTAGCCATGCATATAACCAAAACTATGGTTTAGTGTTTGGACTCTAACGATTTCCGATGGAGTTTGAGTTCGGAAATTGTTTGAGCAGTTCAGACAGTGCCAGATATATAAGTAATTGTTGAGGCGTTTCTTGAAATATAGGAGCAACCAAAGAAGTATTTAAAGTCTCGGTAAAGTTTGCGCATATGGATATTTCGGAGTTTCGTTGACTTTTTGTGAAACAGGATTGAAAAGGAGTATTAAAATATAGTGATAAAAATTTTGTTTCTCTTTCGCACAGTTCGCGACAGACATCACCATGAAAACTGTGATGAACTGGAGATGTAGCATTAGTGCTACTCTTGGTAACGATGTTTATTGAGCTACTTCATCTACTTCAATCGTATCGATATTACTTAAAGCACATCATTATAAAGAAGAGCACGAAGGAGATACAAAGGAAAAAGTGCTGAGAGAACAATAGAATAGAAGAAGAAAAGAGCGAGAAAGAGCACAGTAAGCAGATTCTTTATCTTTTTATAAGTCACGGTCAAAGTAACTTCTTTTATATTTCTTTATGAAGTATAAGTAGATGATGGGTATGCGGTGGTTATAATACTCACACCCATAGACACACCCATATAAATTGTAAAGTTACTTCAACTACTGATGCTTTCAAATCGAATCATGAAAATATAATTTAATCGTTCATCTAGTACCTAAATATGATAAAATCAACTTAAATTTATCATCCTTGTTTATTATTTAGTCCGTCATTCAATAAAAGAAATAACTTGAATAATTAATTAATTATAATGAGTCATTCAGGAGATCGTTTTACAGACATCGAACTAGAAAATAAACGATTGCCAGCATGTTTTGGTTACCTTACTTGGAAATTATTATCTCTCGAAGAAGCGATGAATGAACTACCAATTTTTTTAAAAGAAACAAATCGTTTTGTTGAAAAAGCTAAAAAACATTGTACACATCCAAATGATCATAATTTAACAAAAGATGAATCTGCTGCAATTTACATTTATACAATGGAAATGTCTGGTGAT
>CAJNOI010000009.1:196220-241733 GCA_905250115.1 Adineta steineri | reverse complement strand
CACCCACCCACATCCACATCCACATCCACTCTCAAGATGGTAATAATATCACCACTGAGATATCAAGGCGGTTGCCTGTAGTGTATTCGAGCCTGGTGGTCAGGCCGCCTACTTGGGTGTATGTCGCGTGCAGGCAAGCGGGGGCAGGTAGATACAGTGATCTCCAGTCGTTATAGAGAACTCGTCATCTTCGAGTTCCTGGTGTTGAGGACTCGGACTATAGTAGGAAGCATACCGTACAGACGCTAGAGGAGTGTACCTAACTCAAGGCTATCCATTCTCTTTAAAGGGTTGGCAAAGTCCTAGAATAGCGTATAGTTGTTAACATTTTTAACGTAAGTGAAAGTAATATATATTTTCAATTTGGTCCCATTTTTGATTTATGAATTTAAATAATAATCAACGATTACTTTTATTATATACGTTACTATTATTTCTAGTTGTTTGTTTATAATAGGCATAATTGATTGGCAAATAGTAAAACAGGGCACACTTAGCGAACTGCAGGCTACCGTCACGAAGGTGAACGCAAACAGAGATTCCTCACGATAGTGCGGGGGGGAACTGAAGTTACAAATCTATCGTGCTTAATATACGTACTTATTCCACCATTGACGCTATTCCTCTGTACTACTAGTACGAGACACAGACACACTCACGCCGAACCGACATGGCCACTCTCGACTCCCTAAAGGGGGCCCTCAGGCAGAAAGCCACGGCAACAGCATCGTTCTCGAAGCAGCCATTGTCCGACTCAGAGTACAGCGCCGCCTTCGAAAGCTTGGTGCGAAACTCAGAATGGACGACGTACCAAGACTTCATTATCCCTCAACTATCTCAAGTATTGGCTCCCCTGTTCAACTCGCGTATCCGTATCTCGGTGCTAGAGATCGGACCCGGCCCGAAGAGCGTATTTGGATATCTGCCCGGTCGTTTGAGAAGGAAGATTAAGAGATACGCTGCGTTTGAGCCCAACGGCTTGTTCGCCACAGCATTGGAAGAAGGATTTTCCTCTACTTCGGAGTCTCCGCTGCCCTGTCTGGAAAGCCCGCCCGTGATCCATCGAATCCCATTCGTTTTGAATAACAATACAGGAAGCGGTGCCGGCGACGAAAAATTCGACGTCGTTCTATTTTGCCACAGCATGTACGGCATGAAGCCTAAACGCATGTTCGTCGAGCGAGCGCTGAACATGCTTGTTGAGCAACCAGAAGGCGGAATGGTGGTGATTTTCCATCGAGACGGGACTCTGAACCTCAACGGCTTAGTATGCCATCGAACGGCTTCTTTCCCTACTGGAGTCATTCGCGTGGCAAATGACGATGAGGTGTTGGACTGTTTTGCTCCTTTCATTGCGGGGTTTGTCATACAGGATGTGGACGTGAACAAGGCTATTCGAGCCGAGTGGCGTAATGTATGCCGCGCCTTGGGCCGTCGTGACGAAGCTCATCCAGACCATCTGTTATTCAGCTCGCCCAACATTATGGTGGCATTTACCCAGCATGCAACCGCGTTGCCGGAGCTAACGGCCCAGTTGCCATTGTCAGAGGGGAATAACACAGTTAAAAACCGGGAGGCTCGCCTCCACCGTCCCGCCTCGATTATTAGGCCGACAGAGGTCAAGCATATCCTGCAGCTCGTTCAATTTGCTATAAAGCATGGGTTCAGCCTGACCGTCGTCGGCGGGGGTCACAGCGGCCACTGTCTCTGGCCCAATGTCATCTCAATGGAGATGAGCGCCTTTGACCAAGTACACATTCTCACGGCCGGGGACGATGAAGGAAAAACTGGTTCTGATACCGGTCCCTTGGTCGTCGCCGAGGCCGGCTGCAAGACGGGGGATATCATCCAAAAGACCATGGCAGCGGGCCTGACGGTGCCCCTGGGGGCCCGCCCCAGCGTTGGCGCAGGATTGTGGCTTCAAGGCGGCATCGGACACTTGGCCAGGCGGCACGGACTCGCGTGCGACGCCATCGTCGGTGCCGTGGTGGTTAGTGTTGACTCTGGCCAAGTCCTATGCATCGGCCATGTACCAAGCCAACATCGGCCGGCTGGTGCCGTCTGCCCAGAAAACGAAGCCGACCTGTTATGGGCGGTGAAAGGCGCCGGTACCAACTTCGGCATCGTGGTCAGCGTTACTTTCAAGGCTTACGCAGCTGTGACATATTCGGTTCGAAACTGGGTTATCCCGTTGAGAGACAACCTCGAGGCGCAGCTCAAGCTTAGCGATTTTGATAAATTGGTCGCCAGCAAGCTCCCCCGGAACTGTTCTGCAGATGCGTACCTGTACTGGGAGGCAAACCAGCTCCATCTTGGCGTGATCATGTACGAATCTTCCACGACTGGACCCACCTTTGAAATACCCACGCCAGTACGTGCATTTTTGGGGCCGGAAAATAGTTTCAAGATTGTGGACGGTGTCGGTTTGTTTGAGACCGAGATGTATATGTCCGGGATGCACGGCGGCCACGGGGGCGGCAAGACCTCCTCATTCAAGCGTTGTTTACTCTTAAAACATATTGGAGAAGTGGACGTCGCCGGCATTTTAGTGGAGGCCATGGAGACTCGTCCCTCGCCACTCTGCTATCTGCATCTACTACACGGTGGCGGTGCGGTCGGCGACGTGGCGGCCGATGCCACTGCTTTTGGCTGTCGAGACTGGGACTTTGCCTGCGTCGTAACTGGTATCTGGCCGCGTGACCAAGATGGTACCGAAGTCGCTCAAGCTGCAGTGCGGTGGGTTTATAACGTCGCCAGGCACTTGCTGCCCTTGAGTAGCGGAGCTTACGGCGCCGACCTCGGGCCGGACCCCAGAGACATCGCGCTGGCGGCTAAGGCTTTTGGGTCAAATCTACCGCGTCTGATCCGTTGCAAACACAGTTCGGACCCGCACAATGTGCTAGCTTACGCCTGCCCGCTCCGGGAAGCGCCGATGGAACAGAAGCTCATCATTCTTGTCACGGGCGAAAGCTGCACCGGTAAAGATTATTGCGCCGATATCTGGGTCTCCGGGTTCAGGTCATGTACACACAAACGCCTCACAGCACGTGCAGTCAGCATTAGCGATGTAACGAAGCGAGAATACGCAACGGCTACCGGTGCCGACCTGAACCGCCTCCTGCGGGACCGTGCCTACAAGGAACAACACCGGCCAGCGCTGACGACATTTTTCCAGGACCAGGTGCGGCAACGACCTCGACTGCCAGAGGAGCATTTTCTGCGTGTGGTGCACGACGCCAGAGATGTGGACGTGCTGCTAATCACCGGGATGAGAGACGAGGCACCGATCACAGCCTTCTCGCATTTGGTGTCAGACAGGAGACTGCTCGAAGTTCGCGTCAAAGCTAGCGAAGAGACGCAGCGGGTTCGCCAAGGGTACAACAAGGATAACAAGGACAATAAGGACACTGATATTAATAGATCGAATCCGACGGCCATGGACTACCGCCCTAGTCTCATCTTCGACAATGACACGACTGGAAGCGAGGGGGTAAAAAGGTTTGCCGAACATTACCTGCTGCCCTTCTTCCACAAGGACCTGCAGCGACTAGCCAATATGGTGCGCTCGGTAAGCGATTTTCCACACGCAGGCATCGAGTTCCGCCACGTGCTCAACATCTCCCAGCAGCCGGGTGGGCTGGCTCTGTGTGCCTCTCTCATGCACACCCACTTCATCGGTGACTGGACCAAAGTCGATGCGGTGGCTTGTTGCGAAGCCGGGGGCTTTGTTTATGCGCCGGCGCTGGCCACGCGGGTCGATGTACCCTTGGCGCTGATTCGCGATGCCGGCAAACTCCCGCCACCCACCGTTTCCGTCCTCAAAGACTCATCGCATATCTCGTCTTCGACCTCCAACGACTCAAGTGAGAAGACGATCGAGATGGATCGGGACGCGCTCCCCAGAGGTGCATCCGTGGTGGTAGTGGATGATGTGCTTGCCACGGGGAAGACGCTTTGTGCGGTGCTACAGCTATTAGCAGAAGCTGGCGTCGGTGTTGAGGATATTAACGTCATGGTCGTGGCCGAGTTCCCCGTTCACCGTGGCCGGGAACTGTTGCGCAGGCGCGGCTTTGGCAGAGTTCATATTCAAAGCCTTTTGGTCTTTGACGGTGCTTAGGAAAGAAGGGAGAGGATTTTGGAATGTTGTTTTTTTAACAGGGACGATCTTTGAGTAAGAACTTAGTACTCCCTAAGCATTAAAAGCCGGCCCAATTTAAATATAAAAACATAAACGTAAACTTTTTAAAATAAGCTATTATAATTATAAACTAAACGTATAAGAATAATTGTAAAATATACAATATACAAGTAACGCGCGTCGGAGCGACTCGCTTGACCCTGGACTGATTGCGGCTAGTATACTTCCAAAAACAAATCATGGAGATGCGCTCTTTTGACGCCTTATACCATAGTTTGTTGAAATATTTCTCAATTTTCGGCATTGTGCCGGTTGATTCGATGAATCCAACAGAAACGTTTTTTAGATCATACACGAGCACGTCCATGAACAGTGATATATCCGCAGCGGCTCATCGGTCCGCCACTCCCGACTCACCGCTGCTAATCGATGGTCCTAACTGCTTTTCACTCTATGCGTCAGTCGTATATTATTGTTACACGATCATTTAAGAATAGACACTCTCTAGGTATAGTTTCCTCTATAGTGGGCGAGAGAGACATATCGAGAAACCAATGGTGCCATTGGATCCCCTGCTCCCGAACACTTACGATTATGGTTTTGAAAGGTTTTCCGATTGAATGTGTTTTGTTGACACCAACGTTCCTTTGACATCTCCAGACAGACAGACAAGGGTATGGGTGTGGGTATGGGCGTGAACAGAAGAGATGCTGTCACACCTACACCCAGGCCCACACCCACACCCACCCCTTACAAATGTAACACTTACGGATAAAAATATACTCGAAGTAGGTTGTGGTAGGGGTGCTGGTGCTGCTTGGTGTGTTCATACTCATGCACCTCACTCTTACATTGGAATAGATTCTTCTCAAGATGTCATTAACTTATGTCAACGACTTTATTCGACAACTCCTCGACTTTCATTCGTGGTAGCTGATGCAACAAAACACTTACCATTTGAAAATGAATCAATTGATATTATTGTTTGTATTGAAGCAACGCATGCTTTTGGCGAACCAATAGTAATCAAACAATTTGCCAATGAAGCCGTTCGTGTACTTCGTCCAAATGGATATCTTCTATGGTGTGATTTTTGTTATATGAATGGATCAGATAAATCAGTTTATGATCTGATAGAAAATGATGGCTTAATTATTGATAAAAAGATTAATATTACAAAGAATGTTCTTCATGCACTTGACATTCAAAATAAATCTCGTACTGATTTCATTCAACGTTATATTCAACCTGAAGAACAAGAATATTTTCGTCTGTTCGCTGGATTACCCGGTACTCAAGTTTATGAAGACATGAGCCAAGGACGTTCACAATATTGGCGAGTTGTATTTCGAAAGAAGACACCAACAGATATGCCTATCATCTGAGATCAAATTTTAACTGAACAATAGAAACACTTTTTCTTTTTTCAACTAATCATACTTTTTATTTTTGTCCTTATTTACTAATATCATATTATTCTACTTCATACTTATATCTCATTTTTATTTCTTAACTAATAAACTATCTTTATAATCATGAATCTTTATTTATTTCATCACATTGAGTAAGATGAAGTTGTGAGAAAAAGTACGTATTAAATTATCTTTTTATTTTTGACACAAATGTTGCATTAGATTTTGAATCATTCGATTATTTTTATTTGATATGTTCAGAATGAAAATAGAATGTAGTTTAAATTAACAGCAAAAAATCTTCAAATTCGCTCTAATTATTATTTAATTCAACGATAATATCAGGATGTGGGTGCAGGTGTATATCATCTCTTTCTCGTCATCCACATTCATATCCTCAATATTCATTTGCAAGATAAGTGCTTAAAAAAAGCAAACATTTGTTTCTCACATAAGAATATTCAATTCGACATCAATCAAGCATATTATATTCGTTTTATAAATTTTATGGTTCTTAATTGTTATATTATACCACGTTAAAAATAATAGGAAAAAAAAAGCTCATATATATATTAAGTATTTATCGAACAATTCGTCTTTGTGATTCTAATAATTTTTCACGTTCTTCTACCATAGTCATCGACTATAAATAAAATGAAATATATGTATATTTTTTTTGTTCATTACAATATAATAATTATGTATGATATTTACCCAATTAAAAAAAGCTGATAGACCAACAGAAATCTCTGTTACACGTAGAAGATCATAGTTTCTTAATATATCTTTAGCTTCGTGTGCTTTATCAACAGGAATAGCAAGTGGATTAAGTTCATAACATCGACGGCGTATACTTTCTCTACCAAAACGACCTAATAAACTTTGAATTTGTGGCCAATCCTTAAGATTAATAAAGATTAACAGATATATCTTTTTCGAGATAAAATTACTTGTATCTCTCTTTCAGAATGTCCTAGTAGTAAAAATGTAGCACGCATCACTGTTAAAACTTCATCAGGTGGTTTTGTATAACTATGTAATTCAGCAATTGTTGATGGATTTAATCGTAGTACTCTAATTCTATATGTAAAATCAGAAATGAAAATGAAGTTTAAAATGTATCATGTTTAGAAATGTATATGAAAAAGTAAAAAGAAATAAAGCTCAACTACCTTCTCCAAGGAACAAGTATTAATCTAAAGAAGGAGGGAAGCAGCAGTGTGTATTAGTACTAATCAATATGATTTACTTCATATGTTCGATTTTCATTAAACGATTTAATAATTCCAATGCACGTTCACATTCATATTTTAATGGTTGAATATAATCATGATCTTTTACTTGTTGAATAGCTTCTTCAAGTGCAGGAATGGTTCGTTCATCAATAGCTGATAGCAGGTCTAAACAAATATTTTATAAAAAAAAAGATTCTACTCAAATGAGTCATTTACCTTCACGAATTTTCTCATAATTAACGATATATGGTGGAGGTGACTCTGGAATCTGTGTAACAGCTTGTTCAGGTAATGAACTTGCACGCTGTTCAGTAGGTGAAGTTGCAGGCGATGGTGGTGAAATAGGTTTTTCTTGTGGTAATGGTGGAGTTGGTATTCGAGGAAATGATGTAAATACAGGTGGTGTTTCAATTGGTATTGCTGTATCATCAGCAGGGACCGCTTGTGGTATTGGTGATTCATGCTGACTGACTGTTTTGACTTCTTGTACTGTAAATGTTCTGAACGGAGTTGTATCATGTAGACTCGGTTCAATACGATCTTTGAGAATGCCTTCGACTGATAGAAATAAGAATATGTATTAAAATTAAGAAATTAGTTAAAAGTATGACTCACGTAAAAAAATAGATGAGTGTCATAAGTGCAAGAAGAGAAAGAACAATGAGAAGAACAGCTAGGATTTGACCTTGAGTGTCTACAAGAAAATAATTAATGATGATAAGATATGAAATATTTGATATTTTACTTTTTGACTGTATAATACAGCAACTAACAACAGCAATTAGAAATGCGAGTTCGACAAAGATTATGATGATTACAGAGATTAAATGAGATTTTCGAAGGACTTTTTCTAAAAATAATATATCAACTATATTTATTTAAGTACATTCAGAATGATTCTTTATTGAAGACCTTTTCGAGTAATATAAATGAACGCAGCAACTGCTGTTGTAACGAGAAGAACAGCTATTGAAGTTAATACTATAATCACAATTGATAGACGACGATTGTAAGCAATAATTGTCATCGATGATATGATCGAATCGTCCGACATCATACAATTGATCACTGTTGATATTTATTCGTCTATTGCTTTGTTAGTACCGTCAAGACAATAAATAGAAAGAGAACAATCACGAGTTCTTGACTAGTATGTCTTCCTGTTTTCTTTTTTTAAGAATTGAAAGAATGAAATATGAAGACACAGAGAGAACAGCATTGTAGACTATTTGTAATTAGAATATGATAGATCTACCGATAAGTGCACACACACACACACACTCACACATCAAGAAAAAAATAATGAAACAACCTGGTCGTCTTAGAAACTTTACATGTGTATATTTTTTGTAGAGCACAATATTAGTTGACAAATAATTATTGTCCACATAGTAATTGAATTCTTATTTAAAAATTAATATGAGAGAATGAGATATTTATTTTAAAATGAAAATTATTATTTTCTTTTTGAAAAAAAAAAACAAGCTCACAAAACAGAATAACTACAAACTGACATTTGGTTGTGTTCCTGTCCACTTCGAAAGAAATTTCAAACAATCTTGTAATGTCTCACGACGAATTGATTTTGCTGATAGAACAAATTTATTCCAATCATCTTTGTTTGCCATAAGATTATAACGATCAAACATAATACAATCTTCAAGTACGGGATAACCAGTAACTAAACATGGTGATGCACGTTCATTTGTTTCAGGATTAATCAATGAAAATTCAATACAATTACGAGAATCACGACGAAGTGCTGGTTTAATCTAAATACATAGATAAAGTAAAAAAAAAAATAATATTTTAAATAAAATTTACTGATTGTTTCATTGACAATGTTAAAACATGTTCTTTAACTCGTTCATGTTGTTCAGGTGGTAATGATGGTTGATTAGGTAATTCAACTTCATATGGTATATCTGTTTCGACAAAATCTGATGTTGCTAACATTTCAGGTTTACCTTCTTCAATAGCATCGACAACATCCAAATAACGATTTAGAAACATCATTGACATTTCATTCCAATTCACTTTTCGACACATAATACCAGCATCATAAAATGCTCGATCCATTGGTAAAATATCCGAATGACGAAGAAGTGATATTGAAAGTTTAGCTGTTATTGTATCAAGTTGTTCATGTTCAGAACAAGCAGCACGCATTGCATTCATATGAGAAACCCTAAAGTTGAAAAAAATATATTTAGAAAGAGATGACAGACAAATCTTATTTACCAAAGAAGAATTTCGAATGTTGGTCGTTGTTCTTCAAGTTCCTTTTGTATACCACCTGATGAACCTGATGCCGATGAATTCATATTTTCAAAAACATCATGTAAAACATCTCGTACATCTGCCCATTTTGAATAATTTTCATGTTTTAATGAATCAATTCTTAACATACGATAAAATAATGCTTTATAAATTGTTAAATTTTGTGGTATAGCAATAGCTCCATATTGTTTATAAACATGAGCTGCTAATTCTGCTCGATTTGATTTAATCATTAGTGTAGCATATTTTGCTAAATAACTATGTAAAACTAAAGGACCATGTTTTTGTGCTTCAGTAAAACATTCTTCCCATTGATTTTTTTCAACAAATAAATCTAATGCACCTGTTACATCAACATCAACTAAACGTCCTGCATCACCACTCTCTCTTAAAAATCTTTTATAAAGATCATCAACATGTTTAGCTAATTGTGGATCAACTTCTAATGCTAATTTTTTTGCTTTTTCCCATTGTTTACCAGCAATAAATGCATCAACAGCTTCTTTATGTAAACCAACATGTAAATATTGTTCAGCAGCTTGATTAGGATTTCCAAGTTGAATAAGACGTGGACCAATTGTTCGTATAACATGTTGAGCTCGATTTTCTGGTAGAAATTTTCTTGCTAAATCACTTGCTTTCAAATAAGACTTAATAAGTGTCTCTTTTGGTATATCTTGTTGAGGTGTTAAACGTACATATAATTCAACAGCACGTTGATATTCACCTTTTGATTCAAGTTGAGCAGCTTGTGCAAGAACATTTTCATTACTATATTCTGTTCTCGGTTGATTACCTGAACGATTATCATTTGCATCTGGACGGTTCTCCAATTCTCTACGTAATTCATCAAGTTTATTTGGCATATATTCTTGACAGACTCGTAATGCATCTTGCCATAAACCTAAATAGTAAAAAAGAAATTTATATTATATTTATATAAAGATTTTATGATTATACCATTATCTTTATATAATTTAATAGCAAGATCAGGTCTTTGTGCTTGTAAAAGAAAAGTTTCTGCTTTTGGAAAATCATTACTATCAAATGCTTGTTTAGCTTGACCAATAAGTACATCATTTAATAATGCTTTATCATTTGCTTGAGCAATTCGTTGTGCTAAAAGAAAGAAAACAAAATATGGAATAATATATTGACGGAATAATTTTACCTCGATCCCAATCTTTAATTTGAACATACATAAGAACAGCATCTCGTGGTTTTTTAGCTTTAAGAAATTCCGCTTCTGCATCAGCATAACGATGTTCATCTTCAAGATGTAGTGCATATTTATAGTGAACTTCAGGAAGTTTATCTTTAAGAAGAAGTCGTGCAATATCAAATGCAAATTCATATGCATGTTGTTCACAAGCTAAATCAAGTACTTGTTCAGCATGACCAAGTTTATTTAATAGTTTAACACCTGCATCACCACCTAATTTCTTAGCCCAAAAGAATGCAACTTGTTGAGCTGGAACTGGACCTCCATGTTGTCGTGCAATGCCTTACAAAATAAAATATTGATTTATTTTAAAATTTTACATCTCATATTTATAGTTACGATATGCATCATCCCAATTCTCTGTTAAACGATACATATTTGCTGCTGATTTCCAATCACCAGCTTGTACATAATGTATTTCAGCTTCTTTATATCGTTTTTCTTGTTCAAGTTCTTTAGCAATTGTTATTTCAGTATCTTTTAATTTATCGGGATAATATTGACGAACAAGACGTACTAATGCATCATAATTTTTCGTACGTTTATACATAAGAATAGCTGCTGTATTATCATTTATTGTAATATATAATTTTTCTGCTTCTTTATATCGACCTTTTGTTTCAAGTTCTTTCGCTTGATTCGAATATAATTTTGTTACTTCATCTTTATTCATATATTGTTTTGCAAGACCTATTGTAAAAAAATTCATATAATATTTATTCGAATTCAATTAGACGTACGGAATGCTTGTTCCCATTTGGCAGCACGATTATACATTTCTACACATTCACCTGGACATTGTGCTTTTAAGTAACAACGTTCTGCTTTTTCAAATTCTTGAATTTGAGCAAAATGAAGAGCTAAATATAAGATTGAAATATAACTAAATTACGAATAAAAAATATTTACCAAGTTGTTTATAATATTTAGCAATATCGGGATTATTTTCATCTCTTTGTTGTTCAAGAATTTCCAATGCACGTGTCCATTGACGACCTTGTAAAGCTGCTTGTACAGCTTTCATATTTTCTCCAGCTTCAATAAAATGATTTACAGCTTCAAGATATTGCATTTGTTCAGCCATATGATCACCCCTAAGAAAAATATTCAAACATTTTTCTCTCTCTCTTGAAAAAAATTTTGTATTTACATACCATTTACTTTCAAGATCAACGACATCTTTTGGAGTTGTTCGACGTGCTAATTTAACAGCCTTACGAAAACATTTGCCAGTTTCATAACATTTTAATGCTTTAGAAAATTCTTGTACATGTTCATAAAGATCACCAGCTAAATCATACATTTCTGCATGAACTAAACTAAGAGCAATACGTGTAACAAGATCATTATCACGCTTTAATTGTGCATTTTGCATAACTATATGTGCTGATCGAGATGGTAAATTTGCTTGCATATATAATGCAATCGCTTCTTCTTCTTCATTTTGTTTTAATTTCCAATCAGCAGCACGTGCTATTTGTTTTGTATCCATTAACCATTTATAATATGTTGAACGAAGTTCTTCAGCTTGTGGATGTCGTTTACGATCAGCTACACTTATTGCTTCATCCCAATGATGCATTGTACGATACATATCAATAGCTTTATCAACATCACCATTTTCTAAATAAATTGATTCAGCTGTTTTTAATTGTCGTTCAAATATAGCTAATTTTGCTCGAACTTCATAATGATCATATGAACCATGTTTTTCACGTGCTAATTGATTGATTGAATGAAGAAAACGTGCTTTAGCCATTTGTCTTGTTGCTGTATATGCTTGTTCAGCAACAATATATTCTTGTTTTTCATATGCTAAACGTGCTAATGTTTCCCATAAAGTAGTTGATGTTTCATCTGAAGATCCCGATGCATCTAAATAAGCAACAGCACGACGAAAATCTTGATCATTAATAGCTGTATTAAATTCAATTTTATTTGAATCAAGTTCAATTGTTGATTGTACACCATTATCAATTACTTTAACATATGTTCGATTTGTTGATGGATCTTTACTAATTTCAGTAACATCACCTTTTATAGGTTTCATATCACATGATTCAGGATGTTCAATATTATACCATACAGATAAATTATCTTGAGATTGACCAACAACAACATCACTATCGGGTATCCTGAAAAGAATAAGATATGAAACATATTACAATATTATTTCTATACTTACCATTGTGCATAAATACAAAATGAAAGTATACATGTTTTTATGCTTGTTTGAAGATTATATCTGTTAAAGAAAATAATTATTATTAATATCTAATAGAAATTATTTTATTTCATAATACATACAAATATAATTTAAGATTTTTATCTCGAAATAATAAATATCGACTTGTTTCATTTAATGCTAACCAATTAATATTTGCATCATGATTAACTTGATAAATAACAGCTGCACCACTTGTAGACATTAAATCAACTATTGCGATTGTACGACTATCAAGTAAATAAGCCATCTTTTTATTTCCTTGTAAATGTCGTTCTTCAACACGTACACTTATTAAATTAGGACTAAGAAATTCTGTTCGAACAGTACATAAAATATTATCACCATGTTTTCCACTTGGAGCATATTCAATTAATGTTAATTCTCCATTAGCAAATATCATACAAACATTTTCATTCTCAAATGAAAATTTTTCATCACCACCTGATTGCCAATGAACTTCACAACGACGTTTTTCATTTTCTAAATCAACCAAAATAAGTGTATGTGTAGTATAACCAACAGCATAACGATCACGTCCCATTATTTTAACATCAGTTATTTCAAAACCATTACGTGATAATAAATCTGTTCGTTTACCAGTTGATTTATTTTCAATAAGTACTTGAGATAATGAAACAAAATTAATAGCATATTTGCCTTTCATACTAGATTTTTTTAATGAACAATTAAATAGAAATGTACCACCAGTAAGATTAGAAACAGCAAAACGAGCTCCATCTAAAATTCATAATTTATCATTACAAAAAACAAAAACAGAAACACTATGATCACTACCTGAACGCCAAGCCATTGCTGTAACTGTATACATATTTTTAATTTCTTTAACCGGTGCTTCATCAAACATGCCTTTTCTTGGTTGATAGGAAAAAAGACGTATATGATCATATGAACCAAAGACACATTCTTGACCTAAAATTAATTAAATTTGTATTTTAAATAATAAATCTATTGAAAAATTTTACCTGTTGGATTACAAATACCAACACCAAATTCACGTTCATTTGGTTCACGACTATAATCAAATTGTTGTAAAATTTTTCCATCTTTACTATAGACTACAACTCTTCGATCACATCCACCAACAAGTATGCCATGTGCACTCCAAACTAATGCACATGGTGGACATGAATGTCGTACAACTAAACCAGATTTATCTCCTGTACCTTCATCTTCAATTATAAAACGACAAATACTACCATCTGCATGTCCCGATAAAATAGCTTTACGTGATACATTTGTTGTTAGTGCTACAGTATATTGTTCAGCTGTAAATAATGTTTGTGATTTATTTTTTTTAACATTTCCCGAACGTAATTTTCCATCAGCTAAACCAAATATAACTTGTCCATCAGGTAACCATATTAATGATGTCACATGAGCTGATTGAACAAATTTTGCTACAATCGCTTTTTTTTTCATTCCAATCAACACCTAATTTATATACAAATACAATATTATCTGATTGTGCTACAGCTAGTTGAGTATTGTCAGGTGAGAAATCCATTGCTGTAACAACATAAGATTGTCGTCCATATTTAGAATCAATAGGTTTTGTAGCAAAACGATCACGCAGTTCACCTGTTTCATCATATAATTGTATAACACGATCAATACATAAAGCTAATTTTTGACCATTTGGTGAAAAACAAATAGCAGAGATTTGAGCTTCACCACTGATTGTTTCAGATATTTGCTTAAGAAATTTTACTTGCATTTTTAATCAATATCTGAAATTAGAAAAGAAAAGAAAAATATTATTTGAAATGAAAATGTCTTAAGGAAAAGATATATCAATGATATAAATACAAACCTTATTTCATATTCCAGAAGTATCATTGAATTAATTTATCCTTTTTTCATGTTTTCTTCCGTTGTCAAGCAATGAACTCCAATAAAAATGTTCATGTCTAATACTATTCGTGTTCTCTTTCAACCATTGATAAACATGTATGACTCACAGAGAGAAAGAGAACAAAAAAAACAGAAGAATAAATTTCCATAGATATAATACAATCTATCTTCCGATTTGAATATAAACCATTCATTGATGTCAAGAAAGACATTTTACACAAAAGAAAAAACAAATAACTGAATTAACACATTCTACTTATTATAGTTTGACATAAATCACAAAGGCAAACTGATTCAAAAATCTTTATCATACTAACAAAGAATAAGATATATATTTCGCATGCAAATTCATCCTATAAATAGTATGTGAACGAAAAAAATAGAGAATTTAATTCAGATCATTTATTAATCATTGACGATAATTCATAAATATTCTTAAATCAAATATGTTAGTTATTGTTTATATAGATATATTCATAATAGAATTGATTTCTACTTTTTATTCTCCGTAGATTTTTATATAGGATTACGCCTACGATATTGTGATAGTTCGTTTTCTTGAAAAGATCAAATTTTACTAAATAATCTGGAAAATATCATATGTCAACAGGAATAATTTATGTTCATACAATACGTTTATGTGTGGCATAAAAATATATTTAGGTCATATATAAATTTTAAATGATATGTACCTGTGACATACGCTTTGAATATCTCATCATAGTTAGAGTTTTGACATATTATTTTATAGATAGATTGTTTACGTTTATATGACTATTCTAATCTACTGAACTAAATATATTAATGTCAATAAAATAGTTTGTTAAAATTAATTTCTACATTTTCTCAATATTTTTATAACTTCAAGAATTCTATCATTAACCTATTCACGTACATCAATAATTGATGATTTAAACCATTATAAATTGCTATTATAATAACTTTTATTAATACGATATTTTCATTCATATTACGATATATAATAAAAATCAAGTTATTTAATAAAAATTTTTAATCGTCATCATTGCTTCCGTTGTCATGCAATAAACTCTTTAAAAACGTTTATTCCATTCGTTCTCTTTCATCCATTAACAACAATGAATGAATCATAAAAAATAAGATCGTCTGGTTGGTTATTTAATTTTTCCTTGTTCTTTCTTCTTCTTCTTCTTCTTCTTCTAAAGATATTATTATTCTAAATAAAGTGTATGCATTTGTTCTAAGTACTCTCATTAATCACATATGTCATCCTAGAAAAATAAACCAGTATTTTGTTTTTTAGATGCAACGTGTATGTTTTTGTAAAACAGTTTCTTTATTTAATCATGTCTTACAACCAAGTCAAGCAATAGCACTTTTTTATCAATCATTAATATTTTCATTAAAAAATCTTGCACTTATTCGATGGATTAGTTCAACAATCGATATACCAACTGGTTTACAATTACTTATGATTGATATTAATGGTAATGTTACCATTGATGATGAATTACTTTATAAACAATTATCAAATTTAAAACGTAATAAAATAATTTCTTTGTTTTTTATTCCTATAAAAATAAACTCTATTACTGTTTAGATGATGTAGAACAACAACAACAACAAACAGATACGATTTCGGTAAGAAATTTTGAGGGTCAAAAAAACATGTGTATTGATTTTTTTTGTTGTTATTTAGATTTTAAAATGGATTAGTCGAATTGTATTACGATTAGCAAGTGATTGTTCGATATCATCAAAATCAGATCGTTCAATAGATTTTGAATCCTTCAATGATTTTCTTAAACAATTTCATAGTTTGTTATAGCTGAAAAAATTTATTTCGCTCGAATTTATTTTGTTTTTATTTAGCATGTTCGAATGATGATCGATCAACATTGTCAGATGATGATGAAGGAATTAGTAATGATGATCTTGATAATGAAGATATTAGTCGAAGAGCTATTCATAGAGCTTTAATGGTACATATCGTTTGATTTTTGTTTAGAATATCAACATTTATTATTAGTAATCAGTTTATTTGTCTTTTGATTCTTCTTCAGATCGATGGCATACCCCATGCATCATTAGTTAAATAGACAGCGCCTATCAGAGTCTATGTCATTGATCTGAAGATATATTCGTTTAAGAATATATAGATGTACTTTTTTGTGTCTGTGAAAATTAGACGCATGAATGATAGTAGAATAGATAATATTATTTTTACTGTTTTTTTTTTGTTTGACTGACATTAATGCTATCATTTTACTCATCGTTGATTGAAATATGATAGAAAAATCTTATTATAGATAAAATTTTCTTATTAAATTCATTGAGATCATATAACAAATATTATTTTGGAAAAGCTAGATAAATCTCGTTCTTTCTAATAACAATAAGACAAGAATATGAACTCTCTTTTAGGGTTTCTCTTATAGTCTACTTATGAGAAAAACAAAGAAGAAATCGGAAGTAATTCAAGTATCATTCTCACCAGTTTAGATATTTTAAGATTTCCTCTGAATGAAATATATTGATTTAAAAAATCCACCTTTATTTAACTAGTTTTATCAAAGGTTATTAAGTACGAAATTTATGATAAAATCGAAAAAGTTAATTCTGATAGAGATTTACGTTTTCCTACGATTAAAAACGTGTATTAATTGAGAAAGTAGTGTTCACATAACTGCCGTATGTTTTTTTAATTCCCGTTCGATAAAAATTCTTTGGCTACTTTTATAAGATAAACATCTTCTTGCGACCGATTTTCCTGAAGGAATTTCATAATGTATATAAAGACTGCAAGGTAGAACTTTGATTCGTATCTAATCATTATAAAATTATCAGCGGAATTAGTTAAGAAAAGTCAGATTTATAGAAAAACGACTTTTGCTAATTTGTTGATACAACTTTTTTTACCTTTTCATTCATGAATAAGTATTTAATTACTTAAACGCGTAGGATCAGAATGCATATCTAGATTATATTTGAAGCAAACGTATGACGCATGAACCACAAACTGGATTACGGTAGTCTTGAAGATTAAGTAGAAAATCATGCATTTTAAAAACTTATTAGAATAATTTATGTAATCAACTATGTGGAAGACGATAATAATATAATCAATTCTGATATTTACATTATTTTTCGTTAGATTATTAATAGTACTATTTTTTTAGTTGAATGAATCTAATTATTGAATAATTTATTTCGAGAATTTTCTTATTTATTTAAAAATAATTACACAACCTATGAGTCTACGTAATCGAAGCATCTGTTTACTGGACTAAATCAATTTCAGGATAAAATTTAAAATAATTATCTTATGATGTTTTTTATTTAGAAATGTATGAATTATATTACGTCATTTTCTGTGACAGATTCATCAAATAGTAATGAGCATAAATCAAATACAAGTGAAATGCAAAATTTTGAAAGCAATTCTATAGCACTTTATAATCAACAAATAATTCAAATTCTTTGCAGTGATACTTTAGAATTAGAAATTGAATTAGCACATGATGTTGTAAGTTTAAAATTTTGTTTTTACATTGAATATAAATAATAATAATAATAATCTATTATTAGCGACAGTCATCATTTGAATTATCAGCAACACCACCACCGCCACTTCCACATGATACAAGATTTTATTCAGTTTGGGTTTGTTTTTATAATGGATTTTTTTTCTTGTAATTTTTTTTATTGTTTCAAGGCATCATTATGGCGTGATGTAACTGCGGAATATCTACAATTTAATGATAAAACTCAATTACGTAAAGTTACATTGGATAATTATGGTAATATAAATAATTCGATCAATGAAAATCGTCAATGGTCAAATAGAGAAAATGATCGTGTCCTTGATGAAATATCTAAAGGACAACAAAATTTACGAAAAACAAATAAATTTCATCGTCAAAAAGAATATAATAAACATGTATGTTTACATGATAGTTTAATGTCTGAAATTAAACAACAACGTATTTTAAAACCCATTGGTAAAATAAAATAAAAACTAAATTTTTTCTATTTCATATTTTTTTGTTTTAGCAAATCTATCAATTACTTCAAGTACAAGTTTAGATTCATCTCGGAAACGGATACGTCCTGTTAAAGTTTGTTAATATTAAATTTCAAGTAGAAAATTTTATGAGAAATTGTTTTTCTTAGGAAATAAATGGAAGAAATCTAAGTTCTGATGATGATGACGACGATGAACAACGTGATGAATATGGTCGAAAACGTGTAGCAGTTATTGATTGTCTTCTTGAATCATCTCCATCTTCACCAGAAGATAATATTGAAAGTAATTTATTACCGATAAAGTTTATTTATATATATATTTATTCTATTTTTTAAGATGAATCAACAATAAAATCTAACCGTGTAAGTGAAAATCGAGATGAATATATTGATTTAACTTTGGATGCTTTAACTCTGATAAATGATACTACAAAATCATTATCAACTAAATTGAATTATACTCAAATAGAATCTCTTGAATTAGAATATATATCTATGGAAGAGATTATTCGGGTTTGTTTTGTATATATATGTGTTTTTTTTTTCTTCATCATCATCTAGCTTTCATCGTTGTTTGTGATATTTATCGGGTATGCACCTTTATAGCTTGTTGATTGCTGTGCTCATTCATATATGTAACTTTATAAAAGTATTTAGACATGCGTGCATGCATCCACTAGAAAATATAAGAGACTAGTAATGAATGCGTCTAAGATTTTTCTTGCGGAATTGTTACCGAGAAAAAAAAAATGAGAAAAAAATGATGTTGCCCACGCACAATTGTAATCTAACATGAAAGAAGAAGAATAAGAAGAAGAAAAAGAGAAGAAAAGAAAGAGCGAACATAAGAAATAGAAATGATGCTGATGTAGAGGATCACTCGTCGTCAAAGACAAAGAACAAGCAACAAATTTTCCGTTTTTTTTTTCTGTTGACTTGTTACCCTACTTAACATAAGACATTAGAAATAAATTGATTTTTTTCTATCGTATTGAATAATGCAGTTGCAAGAACGCATTTTACAGGTAATTAAACATTATTTAATGTATGCTTTTAACGTACATATATAATCATATGTTTCTATTAATAACAAAAAGAATTGTTTTTTATTCTTTTTAGCTAATGAAAGATAGTTCAAATACATTATCATTAACATTTGATGAATTTAGTCATATTCGAAATGTAATCACACGATCTGAATTAGAAACTTTATTATTCAATGAAAAATTATATTCTGAAGTTGCTCAGGGAAAAGTAAATATAATATCGAATGAAAAAAAACAAATTAAAATTAAAAATATTCATTTAGTTATGTTTTACTTGTCGAAAAGTACATTTCAATTTATTGACATTTACATTTGGTATTCAGTGTAATGTTTGTAAACAAAAAGTTTGTCGAAACTGTGTTACACAAGTATATAATTATTATTTTAAATAAAACATTATTTTCTAATGACAATGTTTTCTTTTTAGATTGCTTTACCAAAAGAAAAATTAAATAATATACCAATTCAAACATTTACTCCATTAGCATTTTCGAAATCATTATCAAATTCAGATAGATCATACTCTCTAGATAACAAGTAAGATAGACGTTCTTTTTACCTTCTATTTTAGGACAGAATGACATTCTAAAAGGATAATTATGTTTAATTTTTCTTGAAATAATGAATGTAGAAATACAGATTGTCAGATTTGAAGAAGCCATTAAAAGGATTAATTTTATTTTTGTTTTGTGATTTTTAGAATTAGTAAAAAAGTTATAAATAAATAGTTAGGGATTGATGTAATGTTATTCGAATTGTTAGTTTAAGTTTTATAAAAATAAATATATTATTTAGATCTCCAGTTACACCTGTTATGAATGATGTAGTAGATGATTCAACACTTGACGAACCTGAATCTCGACGTAGTTCAACTCCAGCTGGTATTATTAATCGCTCAAATTTAACAAAATGTCAAGCAGATCCTATTGATATATGTACAGACTGTTTCATTCTTTTACAACAAATACGTAAGAAAGCTCGACAACGTCATATTAATCCTCCAATACTTCCTTCAACATCATCATCATTCAATCGTTCACATCATTCATCATCACGTTCAACATCAAATTATAATCTTTCATCATCATCATCGACATCATCAGTTGCTGCTTTATTAGCTCAACAAAATACATTAATGATTAAATCAAATTCGATTGTATCGAATTTAAAACAAGTTAAATCCATACAAGAAGTACCAACAAATAATGATCCATTACAAACATTAACAACAGTAGGAGCAACTGGTGGCTCACAACGTGTTAGTTTATCACGACATCATCTTTTTCTTAAACTTCAACCAGCATATGATGTTAAATTAAATAATATTAAAACTGGTTGATAAATTACATTTTATTTTCCGCATTTCGATCCGGTTTGGCATTTTGTATTATGTGATATAAAGAAATAAATTAAAGTATTCATATTTTTTTTTTTCTGAAAATATCTTATCTATTAAACTAGTCTTTATATACATGTGTAATATTATGATTTTGTCAGTTGTTCGTTCTTTTGTATCTATACAAAATATGTTGAGTATCTTATCTTTTTCCCTTTTTTTTCTCTCTTTTGAGTATGTAAATAAAACATGTATGTAAATGTTAACTTTAATAAAAAAAATAAAGAAATTATAAGTATTTAATATATATATACAATATTTTATTTTTATGAATTTGCTCATAGATTATTGAAATTTGGTCGTAACAATTATTAATTGAACTTCAACATAAATTAATATCATCATTAGAGGTATGTTATATTCTTAAAATTTTCAGTAAGAAAGAAAAAGTCATGATTTGTAATTTTATAAAAAATATCACACTTTTATCCAAAAAAAAGAAGAAAATTAAAAATAGAAATTAATATGTATGACATATATTATAAAAAGAAGAAAAAGATATTACACATTTTTTTCATATCTACATAGAAAAAATATGCATGAAGAATGTCTTATTGATTACGACGTAATCATATTAGACTAGTTGATATTCCAGATAACATCTCACATTGAAATGTGACAAATAGAAACTTTATATTTGATATCTCATTATTATATATTTAGAGAGATGATATACGGATAAAATCAGAGTTGTTTATCATAACTTTTGAGTAGCATGCAAATCTTTCTTGTTATCTGTTTATCGTCAAAATATAATCATACTACGCCTGGTCGATAGTATTGATCTTTTATTCAATCTAGTTGTTTGTGACAAAAATAAGCATAGATAGTTTTGTATATTTCATATAGATTGACTTTTCTTTTTGAATCTGATTTTATTATTACGATGCATTTATAATTTACCGTTGCGTGTTACTTGACATCTTTATGTATCAGATGATCGAAAAAATCCATTTAAGCTTCAGACATCAGATCATATTGAAAAAATAAATCATAATAGTCATCAAGCTGTTTAAATCATAAAAATTTTGACAATGTCATCAAAGAATCAGTCAACGTATAAAAAAAGAAAAACAAATACCTGACAATTTATTATATTCTCACTCGTTTATGCTACCCTATAGAGAAAAAAAATCATCGTTTTTTTTTGAATTTTTCTTCTTCTTTCTTTCCTTCTTTCTGATTTATTGTTTTTTACCTTGTCACTCTCTCTCTCGTTTCATTACGTCCACCAACACAAAAATCCCAGCTGTTGATAAAATGTCCTTCTGTCGTCTCGTTTTACTGTTTTTTTTCATCCTTAGCAAAAAAACGAATACAAAAAAGAATGCAAAGTTATGCAAGTTTTAACTAATTGTATGCTACTGTTCTGAGTATACCTTGCCAGATTTAATAGCAAATATTATCAATAAAAAAAAATAACAACATTTCTCTCGTATGTAAGCGCACGAACACGCACATACATAGTACATCTTATCTATATATTTAGTAATGCAATGCGAGTGTTGATGGCAACAGCTGTGAAAATGGAAAAAAAAAGAGAAATAAGTTTAGTCTATTAGTCGTATCAATCGACGATCGTTATTTGTGCCACGTTTTTTCCTTTATTTCCTTCAGGTTTGCTATATCAACTCCGATACATGATTGATCATTATTAGCTTTTGATGCCTATGAATTATACATATTATCAAAACTGAAATATGCCAGATGAGACAACATTCTTTTACATTAAGACATGCGGTGGCTGCTCTTAGTCTGTCGAAAAATATATGTTATTATGTATAATAGAATGTAGTGTATTCGGGTTTAGATTGTCGATACATACATACATACACATAAGGAAGGAAGAAGAGACTTGTAGTTCTTGTTCTCGTTTTCTTTTCTATTTCGGTTTCTTTTCATTCTCTATTTTTGCTCGTTTCTTCTTATAGATTTTTTTGTTACTCTTCCTCTCTCTTACTATAGTCTTGGTGTTCGTGGCGACGTGTAGTGCAATCGACGACAATAACAAGAACAAAAACGCGATTTCTAACCTTCTTCAGAATGTTCTTGTGATCTATTTCCTATTTTATTTAAGTGCTTTCATCTTTACAGTAAGTATAAATGAGAATATTTATTATTGATCTAATATATGCGCACATAAGTTTAATAAAATAATAAAAAAGAAAGTATTCTTTTTGTGTATTCTATAATCGAATTAATTGATATTTAAAGCATAGAAGCAAAAAAAACGAGACATATGTTGTTAGAGAAAGGAGGAAAAAGAAACTTCTTCTTCTTCTCTTTTCTTTTTTTTTCGTCATGTCTTTCAATAAGGCAATGAAAACTTTATGAACAAGAGATTGTTCTATCAGTATATCAAAGCGTTCTGCTTGTCAACACATTGTCATATAGAGTTGGAAATGACCTATCGATTTATAATAGCTAATACCAGAATTAAGTGGAATCTATTGCATCTTTTCTATAATTGTACGTGACACACAATATTTCCTTTCGCTTGAAATAAATTATACGATCGGAAGTTGACGACTATTCGTTCATTGTGTCGACCGATATGTCTGTTCATCTCTCTTTCTTCTTTCATTCTGTCTTCATCAAATTCACTATATTCTCGTTTTTCTTGTATATTACTAATCTTGCGTGCAACAGCGCCGACGATGTTGATGGTCGTCACTGACTGGTTAGGCTGATGGTGATGAGTATATATCGTGTGACGACGAATAGACCACGATCTCTTTCTCTCTTCTCTTTCGGTCGGTTTATTTCTTCTTCTTATTCTTCTTCTCCTTCTTCTTCTTCTGCATCTTCTTTTCATCGGTCTATTCACGTTGTGTATGCGCTTGATTTAGCTTGAGAACAAGAAGACAGAGAGAGAGGGAGAGAGAGAGAAGAGAAAACGATGTGCCTTTGTCTATTATAGATTAAAAAAGGGAGAAACTTACAACGACCTCCGCACGTTCATATATTTATATATATATATATACATAGTCGTGTGTACAAGTAATATTTTTAATCAATTGAAAAGAAATGTCAACTATTGTTGTTCACCAGGTAAATTTTTCTTTTTATTTTAAAAGCCAATTTTAAATGACATGTGTCAAGAGAAAAAAAACAAAAATTCAAATTTTGTTTACTTTGCTCTTACTTTTAATAATATTACTTATATAATAAGCATGAATACTTCTTCTTCGTTTTTTTTCTGTATGCTATTGATATCAATAGAAACTTATTGTTTATTGAACGTGGTGATATCTTAACTCCACCTACTGTTCATCGTAGCATAAATGCCGAGATAATTAAATGCTTTATTTGGTATACTTAATTCACAGTTCTATTATTAGAAAATTATACATCCTGTGGATGGATAACTGTCTAATGAAAAAAAATGGTATTTTTTTGCGATCAGGGAATTTATATGCCTGGCAGATGATTTCTCTATGAAACAGAAAGGAGCTGTTTGTAATGAACAATATGTTTGTAGATAACTGTCAGTTGCTCTGAGTATAAACGAAGCGATCATTAATCAAATCATTGATAGGCGAGTTATTTTTTTTCCTGAATAATGTTGATTATCTATTTCATATGAAAGAAAAACGACTTTCCCACTTGTGAGATCTTAAAAAGAATGATGAATCATTCATATTTCATAAGATTGTTTTTTCCATATGTGACCTTTATGTTTGTATATATATATGGATGAGAATGAAAGAAATAATGACGTGTTATTGCGAGAAAAAAAGAAAAAGAACGAAGAAATCTTCCAATCTCTTCTCGAAAAAAAAAAGCTTTTGTTTGATCTTATCATATGCAAAGACATTTCTTTTTATCTGAAAAAGAAAAAAAAAATATATATATATATATATATATTTATTACACGAGACATTGTCAAATGATAAAAACAAAAAAAGAAAAAAAAATATATATATATATGAATAATTGATTGTAAATAGAAGAGAATATTTTCTAATAAGAAATAAAAATACATGATTATTGTTTTATTTTAGCCATCACAAACGCCTCCTTTACATCATTTACTTAGTGATCCCCATTCAACTGATCACGTGCAACAACAACATTCAATAATAGCATCAAATATGGCATTAGCAGCTGAACGCGAAGCTTATTTACGATTAGCACAACATTCAATGGACAATTCTAGACAATTTGCACCGAATATCAATAGTCGTTCGCCCAAAGCTTATGGTGGTTATATTGTAAGTAGTCAAATGTTCGAGTTTCTTTTTGTTTTAGCTCTTATAAATTGAATCTTCTATAAAAGCATTTTTATAATTGAACGATCGAGTATTGTTATGGTACTTAATTCTATCGATCGTTTATCAACATTTTTTTTGGCTTTCATTCGCTTGTTATATCCTTTGTTCGATTGCCGACATTCTCGAAATGTTATTGTTCGATTAGAAGATGATTAGAGAAGGCGCCTCTATCATTACTTTGTTGATGATGGCATCGTTAAAAATTTATTTTTCTCTATTCTATTCTATTCTTATATAGATACTCATCTGTATTCGATTCATATATTTTTAAGTCTCTCGAAAAATTTGTTTTCTCTATGTTATTAATGGGTCAATCCATTTGTAACCTTGAAAGACAATAATTGAGTCGAGTAATCACCCCCAGTAAATGTCTCATTACGGGAGTAAAGAAAAGAAGGAAGAACTCCTACTGTGTATGTATATATTTGTGCATCTTTATCTCATAAAAAAAAGATGTAGCAGGTTTAGTTGCACATGCAAATAGACATAGTAGTTACAATGATATGTTTGTAAGATAGAAAAAAGAGAGAGATCATATTTCAGTTAAACTCTATTGATAAGTGAACTGTTCGTTTACTTGATGCATTCATCAATGATAATATTGTATGTGCGTGTTAAAATCCTATTATTCGATAGTAGTAACTTCATCGAAAACGATTAACCTGATATCTGCCTTATGACGTAGCCGTACACGCAAACTGTCATCATTAGGTTTTTTTTTTTCTTCTTTTTATATGTAATGTCAGAAGAAAATCGATGTTCTTGCTTTCTTTCTCTTTCTCTTTCTCTGTCTCTGTCTCTCTCGTCGTTTTTATATACCCATAGGAAATTGTATATATTAAATATTTGACGCCAATTAAGAACGATGAGATGGAAGAATAAGAAGGAAACTTTGAAGTTGTTCAGTACGAATTGATTAGACTCTTTTGTTTATAACTGACTATGCATCTATTTCCAATCAGACAGACACGGAGAGAGAGAAAAAAGAATGTAGCAATAGTAACAACATAAATGATTTGGTTAGTGGTACTAAAGAAAAGAAGTAGGAAAAGAAAAATGACGCTTGTGACTATAAACGATTATGATTAATTCGGAGGCCACCTCCGGCCCTCTCTTTTTCTCCTCCCGTCGTTCAGCGATTTTCAATAGGGCGAACTCGATTCATATGTAAATACGAGAGAAGAACGAGTTGAGGTTTGTATAAGCATTTATTTCGCAGTTTAAAAAGAAGACGCATAAAAAATCATGAGCGGGTGTTCGAGTATGTATACAAAGGAGAAAAAAATGAAGACAGTGAGCGTTCGATTTACTTATTTCTTCTTTCCTTCAATTTTTGCTTGATATCGTTATGATAGGGTCAGTATATTAGGGTGAGTTCTGTGTCATGTTTTTCTTGGTAAAAGATATACATATATATATACATATATATAAATGTATATGTATATCTCATGGTAGAGAAACTGTCTGAGTGATTGATCGAATGATTTCCATGTCTGACGACCGAATAAAAGAGGAGAAGTTTATTCTTTCTTTTTCTTTAACATCAGTAGTAAAGATAATGTAGAAGTAGAAAGGATGTGTCATGAATCTCTCTCTCTCTCCCTCTCCTTCTCGAACGCATACACGCGTGTGTATATGTGTATGTAATAGAATCCATCTTGTATATGTACATTCCTCTTCTTTCCAGTTGTCGATTGTCGCCCATTGGCAAAGCAAATATTTAGGCCTCGCCTCGTTTCTACAGTATTCGCTTTGCTATTATTCATTCATTTTTTTTCTTTCTCTCCCTCTCCCTCTCTCTCCCCTCTGTGTTCGCGTCGAGCCATTCGCGCAAAAGGGCTTATTATATTGATGAGTTTTTACTATGATTACATTTGGCTGCTATGCGTTCTCTTCTTCTCCTCTCTCAATATTCTATAACTCTTTCTATAAAAAAAAAACGGAACCAGGACGGCGAACGAACGAATAAAGAACGTTACTATGTTCGCTCTTGCCGTCCTACTCTATAATCAGTCAAAACTATACACCGGTAATGTGCATTTGCCTGATATATACGGTCTACCGAGACATGTTTCTTTTTTTTTCTCTCTCTATATTTCACTCGTTCATAATAACCTTCGATGCGATCTATTAATTTTACTATAGACTATAGATATCTAACTATAAATATACAGTTGTTATTGTTGCCGGTATTACCATTATTATTATTATTACTATTTCACTCGTATCTGACATGGAAGGCGATGTTGTCTTGCTTGGATTAATGGACTGGAATGCCGGCGGTTCGACGGCTACACAGTTTATACCATTACCAACGACAACTGAAGTGTGTTATGAATTGTTGACAGGAGGGGTTCGTATATATAGAATAAATAACATCAATTATTAGAAAGAATAAAACATTGTGAAGAGTTGTTAGATATATATACATATATACATACATACATATGATCAATTTTTTTTTAATTTATTTGAAGGCACCACCAACACAACCTCATGCTGCTGGATATGACCAACAGAGAACACCCTATTCGAATGGTATATCATCATATAATCAAGCTCTTAGTGATACAAATTTGTACATAAAAAATTTGCCAGCAGATTATTCTGATAAAGATCTTGCTGCACTTGTTGAAGGGTATTTATAAACACCATAATATGAATTATTCTTTTCTTTTCTTTCTTTTTTTTTGGTTTCTATAAATAAAAATTTGATATTTTTCTTAGTTGTGGCAAAATTAAGTCAATGAAAGCAATAATTGATAAACAAACGAACAAATGTAAAGGTTTTGGTTTTATTGATTTTGAATCCCATGAAGATGCCCAAAATGCAATAGCTGAATTACAAAAAAAAGGCTATACAGCACAATTAGCTAAAGTATTTTTAGTAACAATAATAATAATTCTTTTTCTTTTAACCAAATGATTTTATTATTTTGATCTAGTCATCACAACAGCAAGAACAAGATGAAACAAATTTATATTTTGCTAATTTGGATACAAATATGACTGAACAAGATTTACGAATAGAACTGAGTAAACACGGAAGTGTTGTTAGTGTACGAATTTTACGTGATCAACAAAAACAATCACGTGGTGTTGGATTTGCACGAATGAGTGATAGAAAACAATGTCAAGACATTATTGATCAATTCCATAATAAAACTTTTCCAGGTTAGTTTCTTCGTAAATTATATAAGAAAATAAATAATTATTTTGTTTTTATATTCAATTAGGTTTTACTGATAAACCAGTACAAGTTAAATTTGCTGATGCTAGTAAAAATAAAAAAATATATAAATCAACTTTAGATGTATGTATTCGGAAGAAAAAAATATGAATGAATCTAATTAAAACATAAATTTATTTTATTGTAAAGGAAATGAAAGGTGGTCCTCCAATATATTCACCAATGGATCAACAAGGATCTTATCCACATCAAGCTCTTGTCTATTCTCAATGGGGATCGGGCCCACCACAACAAATTCAAGCACAACAGGCAGCTCCACATCAAATGTATGGACAACCAGCTCCATTACGACAATCATTAGCGGGTTTTAACCATCTAAATCCTTCCTATATGCCATTACAACATGAACTTGGTACTGCATTTGTGTTACCACAACAATTACAACAGTTACAAATAGCAAATGGTCATCATGCTGGAGGATATTGTGTTCTTAATCCTTCACATCCTACAATTTTTATGCAAGCTCAACAACAATCACAACAACAACAACTACACGATCAATAAGTCTCGAAGATGAAATTAAGATTTATTGAGATCTATGGATGGAACAGCTGAATCTTTTTGTTTGTTTTGCCTTTCTCCCTTTTTTCGCGATCTTCTGGCTTGAATGAGAGAATTTTTGTGGATTTTTTGTTCGTTGTTCAACCACCATTTTTCTCTCACTTCGTCTCGAGTGCCATTTTTTTGATGTGTGTGTGTGTGCGTGTGCATGATCGTCGCTCTCTCTTTCTCTCTCTCTCTTTCTTCTTTTTTTTTGCTGTTGTTGTCACTTTTTTTTCTTTGTTTGTTGGCCGTGCTAGGCAGACAGTTGCCTTCTCTCTCTTTTTTTTCTCTCTCTGTGTCTCTTTGGATATTCATGTCTTAGAAGAAACATACGGCTCTATTTTTTCTGTTCGTTGGCTTCTTTTGTTTTTCTTTTTTTTGTTTTTTTGCACATTGATAACAGACTGCGATGAAATGATTTTGAGTAAGACATATACACAAAGAGACGAAATAAAACAAACAATTTGTATGAGAAAGATACAAGAAAGTTTTTGGAAATATATCTTTTTTTCTATTTCAATGTTAATCAAAGATATTTGGAATGTTAAATATGTAATATTCAATAGAAGAAAATAAACGAGATTGAAACATGAAATATATTTTATATATAAATGTTGAGTTGCGTGTTTTATTATTTTAAAATTATATATCTATATATATATATACTCTCAAGTATATTTTTTTTTCTTAAGGATACGCCCATTCCATTATGTGAATCGAGTGGCAGTGTATGTCAAATTATGATTGAGTGCCTATATAAAAGTTTGTCCCATTACTCGTTGAACTAGTTATAAATGCGAAAAAAATATATTTCATAATAGTTCATTAAGAAGTGCTCGATAAATTTGATTATACGTTATTAATATGCCGATCTGAAGATTTGCAATAGATCATGATCAACATACTAATGTACGTTTATGATAAAGACTTAATTGAATCAATAATATATTTTACTAACTATCTAATTATTTAATCAAAATATTATTTTTTTTATCGTAAAGAATGTCATCATACTGATAATTTACCTTTTGTCACATTATAAATTTGACATTTATGTAAAGAAACTAGTAGACTTTATTGATTTATATATTTTTTTATTTCAGTTTATATATTAGTATACTAAGTCACGAGAATGTATTCTCATCTGAATTACATTTGTCATTAATAAATACATGTTTGCCTAGTGAAAAAGCAAATTATTAGAATATTAGAGAGATCATTAAATATATCAACATGCAATATAACGTGAACGATATTGTGTTTAGAACAATTGAATTATCCATTAAAATTTATTGTTTTGTTTTGAATATTAATGAATTATTATAAGATTGAGTCTTATTCAATCTAAACGATTCTGTAGTCTCAAATGATGTTTATATAACATCGTTCTTGTAAAACAGTTATGAAGAAATATGATGCTTCATCTTGTAATTGAAACTTATGTTGTAAATAATTGCTATTTGAGAGACGGAGGAAAAAAAGAAGTTTACACATAAATTGATAATTTATTAAAGTATGAAAATAAACAATATAGAATAGAAACTACTTACCATACATAAAAAAATTCTTTAATAACATATACAATTGTTTTCTAATTAAAGATTGTCAATATACATCTGTTATATGTTGTTTTTCTTAAAATCAATATAGTTTTGTAAAAATAATAGTATTATTTTATCGTGGAAAAATCATGTCTACATCTGTCAGTAAGTTGATATGTATTAATATAAATCAATCTACAACCTAAGATTTGAGTATTAACTCTGACATCTTTAAAAGATAAGAAAATTTCTATTTCTTATCATCAAGATATACATGTACTGTTTTACAGATACGAATGACACCATAATAACAATAAAGATTTTTCGCATCATATTTAAAATACTCATTTATTCAACTACAATAATATTATTAAGCTTCATTTTTTTTAGAATAGCTATTATGGCTATAAAGAAGTCCGACAACAAATACGAATAAAAACATGACATTTAGTTACTAGATCGCATGTCACAGTGGGATAATCTATGTAATTAATCATTAGTATGCACTTTATACCAGCTGTGGTAATGGATATAGAACAGGAAATTGTACTGTTGTGTACAACGTACTTAATAATACTTATGTTTGTAAAGAGATATATGATCAGCTTGCTATTTAAATATGTAATTGATATATATTTTATTTTTATTGATTTTCATCATTATTGAGATTTTTTGAAAAAAAAACACATGTAATTAATAATAACTAAATATTATAAAAAATGAAATATTCATCAGGTAAAAAAAAAGTGAAAAATCTGACAAATAAAAAATGTTTTTATTTTCTATTATGTTCTTCATTATTGATCTCTTGTATTTTACTTTCAGTCATTGTTAATCTTGTTTCAAGTATAGATACTGTTTTTGTTAATATATCCAATTGTTGAACAATATGATCAAGTGTATTAGCTAATTGAGGTGGATAGGATTGTTGAGTATTATTCTGTTCAATATCATATGTTGAACGAGTATTTCGATTTGGCATTCTAGCTGAATTTATCAGACCAGCTGAAGCACTATTCGACTAACGAGACAAAAAACAATTTATTATAAAATATTAAAATAATTATCTTACTCGAGCAATGCCATTTTCATAAGCTGGTCCAATATTAGTTATTTTCAATTGATCATCATCATTGAACATACGCATAATAGATTTTTCACTAAAGACATCAATCTAAATATATTAGATATTTTTTTGTAATGTAACTAAAAAACATTACGATGAATTATTACTTTTCGTGCTTGTCTTTCATCGCTTGTTTCTAATTGAGGTTTTTCCTGTAATGTTGCTATGTGTGTTTTATTTTGTTGTAAATTCCCAGATGAAATACGTGATCTTGTACTATAATCACTACTATTTGCATATTTATTAGTAGTCGACTCGATAGGTGAAGAAATAATATCGAAATTAGTTTTCCAAACAAGTACCTTTAGAAAAAAAATATATTTATTTCATATGTATATTTATATATACTTGTTGATCTTGACCGCCTGATGCAAAATAATCTCCTTGTTTTGAAAAAGCAACACTCATTGCAGGTCCCTAATATAAACAAGAATTGTTTTTCTGGTTAAATTAATATTCTATTTACTTGAAGGACGATTGATTTATACTTTACATGGTCATCAAGTAAATCAAATACTTTTAAAGTTGCATCACTAGATGCTGATAAAAGAAAATTTCCATTTGGATGAAAAGCAACACTATTTACTGATGCAACATGATCTTAAGAAGAAAAAAAAAGTAATTTATAAATATTAAATAAAACATTTTTCTTACTTGCATAATGTTGAATTAATTTTCTTGTTCGTATATCCCAAATTTTAACACTTGCATCTGTACAACCTCCACCAATACAAGTGCCACTTGGATGAAAAGCAATATCATTAAGAAATCCATGTGGTTCATAGAATGTATGCATACATTCATTTGTATTTCGATCCCATATTTTAACTGTTTTATCATCACTACAGCTAATAATTAATCTTCCATCTGGTGAGAATTTTGCACAACGAACCCAATTCGAATGTTGATTGAGTGAAAATTGAAATTTTTGTCGATGAACAGTCCAAATTTTAATAGTTTTATCTTCAGATGAACTTAATAAACTTTGACCATCATTGGAAAAATCAACACATCGTACAGCTGCGGTATGAGCTTTGAAAACAGTTGATTCACCTTTTACACTTGGAATCCATAAACGAACTTTTTTATCTTTTGAACCGGATGCTATCAGATGACCCGATGGAGAAAAACATACCGAATGAACAGCATCCTACAAATAATATATACTAGACTATGTTTAAGTATAATACATTATTTTACATACATTATGACCAACAAAACGATAAGCTCGAACTTGAGATTTAAATGGCCAAAGATAAAGACATGAATCTAAACCGCCCGATGCTATAAAAATGATTGTAATCGTTTAGTTTTTATAAAAACTAATATGAATCAAAATACCGAGTTGTTTTGTATTCGGTGCAAAACTAAGAGATGTAACAGTATTTCGATGACTTTTGAATTGTTTTTCTAACTTTGGATCTTCCTAAAGTTAAGAAGAAAAAAAAATTACAAAAATTACATGTAGATTAATAATCTAACCATAATATCTTGTACGAGTTCACTATAGGTAAATGGACATCATAGAATGGACATCAGTTGTATGTCCGACAAATGTTCCAAGACAACCGATGAGGTCCATTCATAATTCATATAAATTTATAAATATTTTCAATAAATTTCAACATTATAAAGAAGATGTTTTTACAAAATATCAAAAGTTTATTAAAGAGAAAAGAATCTTTTAGTAGATGTCGCAAGTTGATGTCATAAGTATGTGATAAAAACAAATGTTTTAAGAAAGATTATTTATTTTCTAATAACTAATTTAGACATTAAAAGAACTTTGAAGTTTAACGTCAGCATTATTAGCAGATGTTGAAATCCAAACATTATAAGTACCAGGAGCAGTTACCCATTTTTGATTAATAACATTCCAATATGATATATCTCTTTGTGTTAGTACTAATGTTACTTGTTTTGATTCACCTGCTGCTAAATATACTCGTTCGAAACCTCGTAATATTTTTGGTGGTTGTTCGGCTTCAGCAGGAAATCCAACGTATAATTGAGGTACTTCTGAACCCTCTACTTTACCAGTATTAGTTATAGTAAATGTTATTTCATAAACAGGTTCAAAAACTTTTGAAGCAGCGACATTAGCATACGATTTAATTCGATGTTGTCGATATTGTGATGATGCAGTATGTTTACCTTTTCCAGCTTTAGAAATATCAAGTTGTGTAAACGAGAAAGTAGTATATGAAAGGCCAAACCCAAAAGAGTATCTTGCTGTGATATTGAATTTATCGAAATGACGATAATCTAAGAAGACACCTTCAGTATAATTGGAATTGTATGTTTGACTAATATCAGTACCAAAATCAGAATCTTTTTTAGCTAAAGTAAATACCATCTTGCCGCCTGGATTATAATCACCAAATAGAACATCGACAATAGCTGGACCATACTCGGAGCCAGGCATGCCACTCCATACTACACCAACAACATTGGGAAGATCAATCCAAGCTTCGAGGTTTAATTGTGAAACACTGTTAACAATGACAATAGTTTTAGGACAGTGTGAAGCAACTGTTTGAACGAGCTGATCTCCATTATTTAAAGCATAAAGATCACTTCTATCAGATCCTTCTGACGAGAAAGCACTAACAAAAACAAGACATTTAGCATTACCAAAACCACGTGCATTGAATGTATCATTAATAGCACGATAATCATTTTGATCAGTAACATATCGCATTTGAAGATGAGCATCTCTACCTTTAATTAAAAGTGCAGTAAGAGGATCAATACCATACGTAGGTTCAACATAACCTGAACCTCCACCTTGGTATAAAGCACCTCCATGTTGTGGTGAACTTCCTGCACCATATCCTTCATCAGATTGACCAGCTGCTGCTCCATAAATATAATAGTAATTATCAGTAGTAACATTTAATGGTAAAGCATTGTTTGTATTCTTAAGTAAAACAATACCAGCAGTACCAACTAATCGATTAATTTTATAATTATCTCCAATAGCATCTCGATCTAAATCTAATGTTGGAAATCCTTGATCTTGTCCAAGAAGATAATAAGGTGCTAAAACTCTAACAATCATATCATTAATTCTATCTTCTGTTACTGCACCAGTTTTAACAGCTTGCACCAGCACGGAACCCATGAATCCATCACCACCAGGCATATCAATATCTAAACCACCTAAAACTGATTCGATACCAGTTTTTGTTGCACCCCAATCCGACATAACATTGCCTGGAAATTGTAATTCACCTTTTAAAAGTCCATTTAATGTTTTATCATTTTGACAAGCTTGTGTACCATTAACTTGATTATATGAACACATAACAGAACCAACACCAGCAGCAACACTAGATGCAAATGGCCAAAGATATATTTCATGTATTGTTTTATCATCAAGATTAGCTGAATAACCTTGTGAATTACTAGCACCAAGTCGTTTTTTATCATATGGTGAACCATAAAAACGATTTGTTTCTTGTTCATTACATATATAATGTTTAGCAGTTGCAACAACACCTTGATCTTGAACACCTTGAATGTAATAGAATGAATTTTCTCCAGAAAGATATGGATCAGCACCAAAACCTTCCCAATTACGACCATGTCGAGCATTTCGATCAATATTCATCATGGGACCCAAAGCAAAATGAATTCCTTTACCTTGAAATTCTTTACCTATAGCTACACCACGTCTATAAAATATATCTCGATCCCAAGTAGCAGCTGTTTGTATACCAGCTGCAAAAGCAGTTGAATGTAATACTCCATCTCCAACGCCGCTAGGGGAGTCCTGGAAACACATACCATTAAAATTAAGACGTGTTATAGGTAAAACATTGCCTGCACATGGACCTCCAATACCAGATGTCATATTACATTTTTCTTCTAATGATAATTGTCCCACGAAGGATTTAGCCATAGCAATAGCTTGTTCCCATGATCTTCTTTGAACTTTCGAGTAGTCATTCGATTGAGGATCGATTATGGCTGAGAAAGTAAATGAAAAGCAAGCAGCAAGAATAATTACAACGAAACGACTGTTAACCATCTCGATGATAAAAATACTGGATACTGTTACCTTGCCGTGTATATTTAAATATACCGAGTTATGCGGACACAAGTAAAAATTTGCTTTCTTTATCAATTTTATTTAAGTATGAAGATAAGTTTATCTGTTTAATGTGTTCGAGCACTGTTAAAGTGGTATATAAAGAATATTTGTTGATAAAAGTATATCATACTATTTATTTTTAGTTGGTCTTGCATCACTTTACATATCTAAGAATACTCAAAATTTTAAAGATATCTATTAGCGTTATTACATCGAAAATTTAAAAAAAAAAGTTCGTTTTAATACTAAAGAAATCGATTGTTTTATTCAATATTGAAGATAATTAATTATTTATAGTATAGATCAGTGGTTATTCGATAAAACAACCAACCTCTAACATTTCTATAATTGACTGTTTTTTATTTAAATTTCTCTTTCTCTCTCTCCCTCTCTTTCATTCTTTTGTAACCAGAGATAAAACGAGGTATCAAGGAGAAAAAAAAATACGTTTCGTTCTCTCACTTATTCTTCACATCAGCCTAAGAAAGAAAACAAGAACAACGTTAGTGTACTGTCACAGTATAGTGAATTAGATATGGCAACGGCTTATGATGCACAAAATGAAAAATTTAAATGATTTATTAATTATATACAAGGAGTTTTAAAAATAAATAAATTTAATACTGTTGAACAAGCTTATGTAAGAAAAACTAATAGACTTAAATATATCTAAATACCTATTATATGTTTTTTTCAAAGGAATATGAGAAAATAAAAAAAAAATTTTCAATGCATTTTTTGTACAATAATTCCAAAGGCGAAATAATTTTACAAAATAGAATAAATAATGTATTTATAAATATTGAAGTAAGTATCTTATTTTTCAGAAACAAAATACTAGTTTCTTTTTTAATTTTAGGTATATGAAACTGACATTGAAAAAACAAAATTTACAATTGATTTAGATCATTATTTCAAAATACAAGATTCAATATTAAAGTAAAGCTTTAAATCGATTTAACATATTTTTTTAATATATTTTAATTTTATAGAATCGATCACGAAGAAGATTTAAATAGAAAGATAAACAATTTAATCAATGTATTGAAAAACAAATGGAACCAAAAATTACCAATAATGATAATACTGGTATAATTATTTAAAAAACAAAATTCCTACTTTATTTTCATATTTCTTTTTCTTCAGATAATTATAATAATAAACAATCATCAGTATATATTCTTTTCTCTTTTCAAAAATAATTATAATTTTTCTTGTATAGGCTATATCTAATCGAGAAAATTTAATGAATAATCGTGAGTACGTCGGAATATTAAATGATCTCATTGTATCAACATCAAATCTACCACTAATTCATAAACAAAAATAGTAAAAAAAGTAAATTAAATAGTCTTCATATTATTTCATATTTTCATGTAGTCTTCATTGTTTCTCTCTCTTATTTTCTCATAGTAATCTTTGGACTGTAAGGACCTCTCTGGTCATCAGTTACTGCACAATAAAACAAAATAAAAAATTTCATAGTTTCAATATTTCTTTAACAGAATTCTTTTGTTTTTATTTTTTAAATTACTAAAGGATAACATATTTCAGCATGAGAAAAATATTCTTGTACAGAAACTGAACGATTTTTTTCATTGTATAAATTTAGTTTTTTGATTTTGTTACAATTGAATCGTGTAGCATCTCTTGTGAAATTGTGTGTTACTCGTTTTAAAGATTCATAATTGAGATAAAGAATAAGATTATTTCGTAGATACGTTTGGGTATCAAATAGAAACTCTTCTAAATAATCATCATGAACATTAATAAGATAAAGTTCATATAGAGAATAATATTGAATTACAGATAAATTTCGATTATCATTATTTGATTCAGAGGATTGCTTATGATTTTGTGATTGGTGATTAGTCAAAGATAATACTTCCATAAACGGAAATGAATGAACAATTCGACGAAGAAATTCATGTTCAAAAGGATGTTCATCAAATAAAGACACGACGCGAACAGATTCAAATAAGCCACCTGGAAAATGATTTGTAATGTTACCATAATATTTCATTTTATATGGATATGTATAAATATGACATTGACATCGTTTTGCATCCGGAAAATAATCACCATAATAAGTAATATTGTTATTTGGAAAATCAATAAATGTGCGTTGCATATCTTCTCTTGACATAAAATTTACTTGGTTTATATTAAACATCGATGATAGAATATAAAATCCAAATTGATTTAACCGTGGCAATTGATTAATGATGCTTGTCTTTAAATAGTTTCCATCAATATGTGTATTTTCAACATGCACCTTGAGGCATAAATCAAGTTTTTCTAGATTTGACATTCGATAGAAAAGTGGCAAGATTGTTCTATCGTAATCATCTGTTACGTCATTACAGGAAAGAGAAAAACATTTTAGAGTTGCTAAATCACCCTAGAAAAAAATTAACGTTCTTATTTAACAATATAGGATATCTATTTATAGAACAAACTTGATTTTCAATTTCATATGGACGACAAATATAAGCCAAGTCAACGACGAGTGTGTGAAGTTGATCAAAACGACCATCGAGAAGATAAAGACAATCATCAAAAGAACGTACACTTATAATTAATTTCAAAAGAGTTGAAGAACGAAAATTAGGATATAATGGATAATCAAAAGCGAATCGAACAGATTTTATACATGAGTCAAATAAAACAAAAGTAATCAGACGAGTAAAAACAGTGAAGATATTGTTACATATCTTTATTAATGATACCAACATATCATCATCATCATCATAATTATCATAATTATTATATACTGTAATAAAAAGTGTTGTAATTTGATTTTTGAAAATTTCACAAAGATTTTCATCTAAACATAGAAAATATTAAGAAAAAAACTTGTCAATATATTCAATGATCTATATTAATAAATTTAATAAATCTTACCAGTTGAAAGAGATAGAACTGATTCTTCATTAACATTGTAAAGACCAAGGCTACTTAAGTTAGGATAATTAGCAGCATATAAAACATGTTTCATTGATGATGACTTAAGATCAAGCCATTGAATTTTATTATGAATTGAAGGTAAAATTTGGGAACAAAATTTATGACGTATCGTATTACAGTCAAGTAAATCGATAAAATTTTGTGATAAAGAACTGATAAAAGTCAAACGATTTGTAAAAATTGAATCACAAATTATTCTATTTAATCGTTGATTGATACCATGAAAAGAATAAAGGACGTCAATGTTGTTTAATTTTTGAAAAATAATCATAAGAATTTCATCAGGTAAATCATTTAATCCAATATAAGAGTATTCCATGTTTATTTTTATCTGTATATTTTTTTTTACTTATAATGTTCAATGTTATATGCATATATATATTTGTATATTCTATTTGGCCGATGCCGGCAATACAGACAATAGTGATGCATTGTTTCACAGTCAAAATTGATAGTACGTTCATTTATTTATAATATGGTATGTAAATGAAGAGAAAATCTTTAATGAGAATTAAAAAATATTTCTTGTACACAACTTGATATACATTTCATTTTTATATGTTAATTAAAACTATCTAAATTCAAATTATCCGAAACTCTCTTTATACATATATTTGTAGAATGAAACTTGCTCTGCTAAGTGCTCAATTTACTTCGTTACCTGAACATCGCTGAAAACCTTTAGACTCTGTTGCAATTTAAATATCGAAATTTTCGCGATAAGATTGTTTTCAAAGAAATGATATTACTTGTGAAGAGTAGAATTTTGAAAAATATTTGTAGATTTGAACTGTTGGGATATTTAACATATTACAGCTCATGATCAAGGAGAGCACTGGATTTTTTTACGACTTTAGAATATGAAAACTGTTCCAAAATATCCTTTAGACAAGTTACGAATTACAGGAGAAAGCCCATTTTGTATGATACAGCCGATATTTTTTATTTATCTAGGTATTTGCTTCCAGCTAAATAGTCGTCAATCGAAGAAAATTTCTAATGATATATGTAAAAAGAGAATCTAATTCTGTTTCTAATCGACTACTTTCAATCCTCATCAACTACCTTGAAATAACGAAAAAAGGAAGAAATATATTTGCAAATACCTTTGGATATAGTGTTTTGTAGAGATATTGCTGTTAGTTTCTATCAAAGATTTATACTTAATTAATGAATTTTAATGCAGAGAAGAATTTTAAATATGTTTACTAGGAGCATACATTTCTCCTTATAGATGACTAGCTTTAATTCTCTCCTACAACTTATAAATGGACAAAAATCGAACACAAATGTTGTGCAAACACTTTTTACATAAAGATTACTTGATTAATACTAAATAGTTAACAAAATATTTTTTTAACAATTTGGAAAAATGAATCTAAAAGTTTTAGGATCAAGTCTCGTGCACAAAATCAATTTTGGAATTTTGTATTTAACTATACGAGTCATTTCTACGTTTACATATTCATGCTTAAATCTTATTTGTCATAACAAAGATGAAATGATTCATGGATAATATTTTATCGTATTATTGGAAATGATCTTCCGCCATGTCATTCATCAAATGAAACATTAATTGATTTAAAATTTATTCTTCAATATGAATCTTCATTTAAAAATGTTAAGAAAATCTGGATACTTAATAAAATTGTTCACAATCAACTTGAACAAACGTTATTTAATCTATTGAATTCATATAATCATTTATTTATTCGAATACCTTTTTATTCTGATGAATATCATCAAATACCATATCATGTTCCATTGAATTATTCATCACACGAATTTTTTTATTCGAATAATTTCTCTAACATGTCATCAATAGAAACAATTCAATTAACTGATACAATTTATCATTATAAAAATTTATATTCAATTTATATAAATGGAGCAAAAAATTTTGCTTTAAAACATGGAAAATAAGAAATTAATGTTAAATGGTTAATGCCATTTCATAAGAATTCGTTTTTATCAGAAGAAAATTTTAATACAATTCTTAATGATCCTTTAATAAAATATATAATTATACCTATTAAAAGAATTACAAATAATAATGATGTGTTTAATTCAAATCTATAGAGAACCCCAAATTATGTTTCGATATAATTCAAAAATTCAATATTTACAAACAATAACATATGAACAATATTCAAATGAAGAATTACTTTTGTATTTAGGTGTGAAAAAATCTCTATGGGAAGCAAAAGAACGAGAACCATTAATTATTTCAAAAGATAAACATGAATATATTTTTAAAAATGATACTTTTATTTTTCATCTTTCTTCACCCAATAAATCTATTATGAACAATCACTTTATCATCGAACATGTAATCATTATCAAAGTACATTATATTTTCTTCATAATCTCGATTTATAAATCAATGCAATTAATTTACTTCCAATTCCACAAACAAATTCAGATCCATGTGCATTTGGGTTTGATAAACAAATAGGACATATTATTATAAGAGCAAGAAATACTTCACTTATTTAATTTCTATTATCATAAAGAAAAAAACAAAATTTCACTTTTTCTTTCCTTTACAACAATGTCTTGTTCATCTGAAATAATTCTTATTTATCATTTGATTTAGAATATTTCATAAATTTTCATTATTTTATTGAATATCATCTAGTTGTTTTTCAATATCTCATAAGTTGATTTCACCTTTAAATGATAGAATAAAGAAAATTCAGTTCTGAAACTTTTTTAAAACATGAAATGTTTTTTGTTTTAATATAATTTCGCTCTCAAATATGAAAATACTTACGAATGTTTTATCAGGATGAATAGATTTATATCTTATATCAATGAAATATATAACGATAAAATGAATGGCATAACTCATCTATTTATAAATTTTTACCTGTTGGAAATTTCCAACTTATAACAAAAAAAATATTTTTCTTTTTTCTATTCCTTATTTATATATATTACCATATAAACGTAATATTTACCTACGCATGTTTTTTTACTGCTTAAAGGATGTATCTTATTATTTTATTCTACACACAATTCATGCAAATTAAGAAGCTATATTTGATAAAATTGTAGATAAAAATACAAATAATCCTCTTTCAATATTGATATCTTTCTGTAAGTTAACATAGAAATTATTCGTTATAATTATTAGAAAAAATCAAAAGGGAAAAAAGCGATTTATGATTTAGTGATTATAAATGTTTAATTTGATTTAAACTGATTTAAACTTGATTTTTGTCAAATTTAAATCAACTTTTTCCTCCTCGGTTTAATATATTTGAATACTATTAAACTGATATATAAAGAATGTTTGCTGATAAAAGTATATCATACTATTTATTTTCAGTTGGTCTCACATCGTTTTACATGTCTAAGAATACTCAACATTTCAAAGATATCTATTAGCGTTAATACATCGAAAATTTAAAAAAAGAAAGTTCGTTTTAATACTAAAGAAATCGATTGTTTTATTCAATATTGAAGATAATTACTTATTTATAGTATAGATGAGTGGTTATTCGATAAAACAACTAACCTCTAACATTCTTTTAATTGATTGTTTTTATTTATATTTCTGTCTATCTCTCTCTTTCATTCCTTTGTAACCAGAGATAAAACGAGGTATAGAAGAGAAAAAAAATACGTTTCGTTCTCTCACTTATTCTTCACATCATCCTAAGAAAGACAACAAGAACAACGTTCGTGTACTGTCACAGTATAGTGAAATAGATATGACCGACGCGGTAACCCGAATTGGTGTTGTCATCTTTCCCGGTTTTGCATTATTGGATGTTGCTGGTCCTATGCAATTTTTTAATTCATTAAGTGCTATACGACCATTTGAATTAAGTATTATTGCTAAAACAATGCATCCAGTTAGCACAACACCACCTGAAACTATAGTATTAGACAATAAACACCAATTTATTGGTCAAGCATGGTTACCAACACATACATTTGATAATGTACCCGATTTAGATATTATATTAGTTCCTGGTGGATTCGGTATACGAGATGAAACTATTTTCAATGAAACTACTACATTTATCAAAGAGCAATATCCAAAACTTAAATATTTACTCTCTGTATGTACAGGATCAATAATGGTTGCAGCTGCTGGTATTCTTGATGGACGAAAAGCAACATCAAATAAACGTGCTTGGTCATTGACAATAAAACATAAAACAGTTAACTGGATTCCAAAAGCACGATGGGTAGTAGATGGTAATATTTGGTCAAGTTCAGGAGTCGCAGCTGGAATGGATATGACCTATGCATTTATTTCTACTATTTTCTCACCAGATATTGCTAATCAATTAGCCAATGCAATGGAATATGAACCACATACAAATCCTGATTGGGATCCTTTTTGTGAAATTTGGAAAGTAACTTCTCAGTAAAGTATTTTTTTTTGTAGCAAAAGTGAGAGTAAAATCTTTATTTTATACAAGTTAAATTTATCTTAAAAGATTAATAAAAATTTTATCATTGATTGATTAAGTTATTTTAAACTATCATCAGTATCTTTTGAAATTTGATCCATTTTATTATTTTCATTGCATATTGAAGATATTCTATTATATATGTTTGATTCCATAAACCATCTTTACTCTTTGTCAAGTTATGTGTAAATAACCTAGATCACAAAAAAACATAAATGTGACTATATTTCATTATGTATCATCATGTATAAATGAATCAATACATAGAAGAAAATTGTGGACATCATCTGAACGTTTATTTGATGATAAAAAATCTGAACCAGCATTATTAGAAAGATCTATTTTACTGAGTGGATTATTTGAACTAATGCCTATATTTAGTTTAGATCGATAATGTCATTCTAGTTCTAGTTATGAAAAGATAATAAACAGTTTATTAGAATGCTTATACTGTCAACGCAAAATAAAGTAACGCAACAGCATGCTCCATGAATTATCATTGTTCGTTACATGTAAATCGATACTTATTTATAGCGAGAGACATTAAAAACAAAAACATAACATTTTTTTGTTGGAAAAAGTCTATTTTCATTACGAACAGCAACACAAACAAAATGAGTGAAAAACAAAGCACTTCTACGAAATAATTATATTTTTTTGAATATATTTGTTCACATAAAAAGAAAGTTCTAATTCTATACGAAGTTTGATACGATTGTTCATCTTATAAAACACATATCTCAGTAGTAGATATCATCTGATGAAGAATTTATTTTTTTAACTTCTACTATAATAATTTTATTACCACGTTCAATAATGAATAATATCATCAAATTCTACTTCAAATAAACTTTCTTTTATCATTCTATATCAAGAATAGAATAGAATGTATTTACCTTTCATTAAATGATTAATAATAATAAAAGTTAAATGCTGTCAAAATGATATTTACTTTTTCAATCATGTATTAATAGATCTTTTATCAAAATGGAAAACTTAAATATAATCGAACAGTTGAAGTTTACAATTCATTTGACGAGCGATATTATGACAAAAAAAATATAATTTGCATAAATATAGATTTTTTTTTCTTCTGTTATTCTGTTGTAAATTAAGCTAGTAATTATATCTAATGATAAATAATAAGGTGTATTAATATTGTAAGTAAAAAAATATGTATATTGTATCCATCAGAAAGAATACGTATTGGCATAATTACAAATACAATCAATAAACTATAACATGTTGACCAAAAAAAATATACTGCACATGGTTCACAACGTAAAAATGGACGCATAAAAACAAGAATATTTAATGTAAGACTAGTTGCCTAAAGATAAAATTAAAAGATGATAAACGCAAAACAGTTATTGTAACGTCAACAGTTGACATCATATTTAACTAATTACTTATTTTTTTAATATTTATTGATAATACACAATCTAAATATGACAAATGAAACAAGAACAATATCAATAATTAATCTCTCTCTCTCTCCACTAATGCATTCTAACGGATGATAATGACTTATTTATATTGAAGACAAGCACTACTTTCTATTAATTTTCCACCTTCTTTTTTTTCTAATAATGACAAAAGTAAATAATAATCTCACATAAAAAACTTAACTGCCTCTCTTTGAACTAGCTAAATCTTAATTCAACTTTAATGAAATTCATTTTTTTCATAATACCTATATAAGAAACATTTTTTTTGAATATACGCAAAAATATTTAAATTACGACGATCCTTCCAGCAACAGTTAAATGACGTATCAATAATTTTCATAAGAAATATTATTTGAAAAGAATTAAATAATATTTCAACCTAAAGAAAGTTTTATAGAATAGAAGAGAAGATAATTGTTTTTATAGAATATTAATTTAAATTTGTTGATATTCAGTAACAAATTCATAAAGCCATCTAGAAAACTATATGTAAGACGCAATTATTAGGACTTAATATTACTTTGTATACAATCTACAAACGAATTCTAAAATAAAACATAATCGATAAAAATCAAAATATGTGTATTAGTAACAGCAACAAAATATTTTTTAATATTTAAAGGTCACTCTAAATATCTCTATGATACTGCCCAGGTTCACCAATCCCGTATTCGGATCCCATCGGATCCAACATCGGATCTCACAATTTCCAACAAACGGATCTAGACGGATCCGATAGGTGACCATAAGGCCATCATAGAAAATAGTTAAAAACGCCGCTCATCAAATTTGCAGCAAGTGATTGAAAATTTTCCGTACGGAATTCAATGCAAATCCGTCACCAGAATCCTATCGAATTCTGTCGGATGGTCGGATCCTATAAGATCCGATCGGATCCAACGTTGGATTGGTTGACTTGGGTGACATACATGATATTTGAAAAAACAACTATCGCAGCGCACTAATAACATATGTTATTATATATTGAGGGTGTGAGCGTAAATATAA
>CAJNOI010000009.1:24332-195218 GCA_905250115.1 Adineta steineri | reverse complement strand
TTGGTGTAACAATAAAATCTGACATAGAACCAAGTAAAATGATTTAAAAAAAAAAATAATTTTTTTACATATATTTCCACTTAATTGATGAAGATTTTATATTTCAGATCTAACAATAAAAATGGCTTCACAAACCAACACTGAGAAATTCGAGGCATCAATTATCTTGATAAAAGATATTCTAAAATCAAATGATTTTACTATTCGTCAAGATATTAATGTAAGAAAACATAATAGATGAAAACATGTAAATCAATATTTTATATTTTTTTAAAGGAGAAAAAAGATAATACAAAATACAACATCGTTATCAAATATTCGTACAAAACTATCGAAGTCAAAGCAAGATTTAGAAAAAGATCCAATCTTTTTTTTTTAATCTCTGAGTAAGAATCTGTCTTTTTCAAATCAAAATATTAGTTTTTCTTTTAATTTTAGATATATGAAGCTGACATAAAAAAAATTACAATTGATTTAGATTTATATTTCACGATAACAAGTTGAACGTGCAGATAAAGTTTTATATTCATATAAAAATATCTTTCATTCTTATTTTATAGAATCAAAAATGAAGCAGATTTAAATACGAAATTGAATAATTTTATAAACTTAATAAGAAATCTAATTGAATCACAGATTACAATTAATCATAGTAAATCTAATTTAGTCTCTTGTTTATGGTTCTTTAGATCTTGTTATTGATAATGGAGCATCTGCTGTATGTTTTTTCTTCTTTTAAAAAATAATTTAAATTTGTTTTTTAGACTACAACTTCTGATCTCAATTATATGTTGAATGATCCATTATTCAATGAGATTCTAGATGATCTTAAAAGATTACTATCAAATCAACAAAGTCACGAATAATAAAATTTTTAAAAACTTTGACTAATTATCAAAATATTTTCTCTTGGTTTTTTTAGATATTATTCTACTTCGTCGTATTATCTCGTATCCAGGACGATGGTTCCTAAATCAGGATTTCATGGATTTCTGGCGAAATTTCTGACGAAACTCACCATTTTCGGGTGGAACCCATCCGGAAAATACCAGGAATCCGATGGAGAAGTGAGGTAACTGTATGCGGTTGCCGGTTCTGATATTTTCCTGCCGGTTCCGGCCCAAACCAGATAAATCTAGTCATTGGATTCGTTCAAATGGAATATTGCTTCTACGAAATCTCCGGAATACCACGGAACCGGACGATCCCGTGCCGGATTATTCGACCTAGACATGTATCAAAATATTTCATTTTCTTTAATTTCATAGAATACATGATCAACAATCTCTTAATAGATCAATCAACAATATTATTAATATAGTAAAAAGAGAAATTCGAATATTTACAGATATTTTAAATGACTTACAAAATTAAAAAACATTAATAAACACACAAAAAAACGTTTATTCTAAAACATTTATTTATTTTATCAAAATATAATTTTCCATTATCATGTATGTCAGTTTAATTTCATAAAAAGTTTTTTCGATTTTCACAGAGATATTTAAAACGACCTTTGGATATTAAAAAATTTTTTTGTCATTATTAATACATATATGTTGATTGTTATCGACTATTTTTTTATTCTAGCATTAGTTTCTGGATTATATACAAAATAAAATTCAGTTCAGAGACCGGCGGGATGCGGTGTCAGTACTGTACCGTACCGTACCGGGACGAGACGGTATAGGAAAAAAAGAAGTAGGGCGGTACGGTACGGTACGGTATTGCAAAGCCGCGGTACGGTACGGTATGCGGTATGAGAGGGTTATACCGCACTCCCGCGTCTATATTAAAAGAAGCCTTTTAGCAATGATTTTCGAAAACATCTATTAAATGTTTTTCATTCGCGTTATATGTTAAAATGAATTTAGCAAAGCTAACCCTGTCTCAATCTCTTATCCGCAGCTATTTGAATTTCTTATCATTTTGTCGAATATGACCTACACTCATTTGGACCCTTCGAAGTCAGATATAGATGTTTGAGAACCATCGTCGTTGTTATATATTAACGACCAATTGATGTCAACAATTGCTGTAGAAGAACGATTTTTATCGTTTGCTTTTTGTTTTTCTCGTAAATATTATTGTTAAATGAAACGTGCAATCGTCAAACGATTCAACACTTTTGAGAACGTAATGAAACTTAATATATTATTCTCGAGAATCAAAATTACGAAAACTCATGCAATTATTTGCTAATAGTCATTTAGTTTTCTGTTAAGGTCGATATCCATGGTATTTCTGAGAAAAATATTAAGTTTTGCTTCACATAATACCTATGGTTTACAACGAGTTCGTACATTTCATACAGCACTACGTTTCTTAACAAACATATAACTGCGAATCAGTTGATCGAAAAACTGTCTCATATTACTCTCATCTGAGACTTCATCATCTTCTAAAAATTTGAGTACTGTACATAACCATCCGAAAACTGTTTGATTCCTTAGTTCTTATTTCTGAGAAAGAAAAGATCGATTAGTCCAAAAGATATATAAAGATGTGCAACCATTTACTATGACGATGGTTTCGGTCAGATATGGACAAGTCAACGACTTTTTGACCCAAGCCAAGTAAAAATCAATAACTGAAAATTTCGAACAGATCAAGTCAAGTCACGTCTCGAAAATCTTCAAATCGAAGTTATAGTCTAAGTTAAGTCGCAAGTCATTTGATTTGGCTTAATTTAACTTGATTCGAGTCGAAAAAGGACTTGACTTGCCACCTTTAGAGCCAATTCACCCTATAAGTTTATTTTATTTTTCTTAATTTAAAACTTTTGATAATTGTACACCCGAAATTAATACTAAAGTGCATGAAACACTTGTATATATTTATATAATTTTGCACTTAACTTGTCCATGCTTTCTTTCTGTAAAATTACGCAACGTTGTGTAACAATTAATAAGTTCATGCGTTCTTGGAATTCCTTTTTTCGTATGCTCTTATAATTCTTTTTATAGTTTGTTGTCAATATCCATCGAAAAAGTAATCTATATATGACCCGATAACTCAATAAAACGGATCGTGATATCTTTGGAGAAAACTTAAAAATTTTTTCTGGCGGTACGGTATTTCGTGAGACGGTATAGTTCAGACTCTAGGCGGTAACGGTACGGTACGGTATCGAAAAATTATCAGGTGGTACGGTACGGTACGGTATGATACGAGTGAAAGCGGTACACGGTACGGGACGGTATGAAATTTTTGCAATACCGCCGGTCTCTGATTCAGTTCTAATCATTACATCTTACATATAGTTTTCTGTTTAGTAGATGATTTTATAGATTTGTTACTGGATATTAAATGTAAATTAGTATTTAATAAAAACAATTATCTTCTTTTCTGTTTTATGAAAGTTATTGATACTTTATTTAACTGTTGCTAAAAGGATCTAATAAAATAACAATAAATTCAATTTGATTTGTTATTAATTGGCTATAAAATTGTTCAATAAATTCAGATGGTCTTCAAAGAATTAACGAAATTATATACAATATTATAAAATGATTTATTAATTTATAATTGTGATTATTCGTTTTTGAACAATTTGTTTTTTTTAAATAAATTAAAGATTGAATATTTACATCAAAAGAAATAGTTATTGGAATAAAAAATAAAATAAACTCAAAGCAAATAATAACAAATAAATTTTTATAATTAATTGAACAACTTGAATCAATTTATTAAACAACAATTGACCAACCAAAATTATTTTGAATAATCATATCAATTATAATTAATATTGGAATTATTTTTGATAAGAATATAATAAATTATCGATAAATTATATAAACATTTCTATTTCATACAATTTCATAATATCAACAAATACTAAATATAGAAGAGCAACTAAAGTTGTTAGAATTTCACTAAAATGATTACAATCATTTTTTGGGAATGTTTTTATTTTTCTTAGAAAACTGCAATAATAATAAGGAATGAAAAGTATATAAAAACGAGATATATTGATTTTCTTTCAATTATTGTTGTTCTTGATTCTGCATATCTCTTGCTTGCTGAATTAATCCAATAGAATTTCCATGGCCATTCAACTTTCTAAGAGAATCCCAAGAAATATCTTCTGGAAGACATATTTGATTTGCTTTGACATTCAAAGTAACAGCATGTTCAAAACATTTTAGAGCATTTCCTAGATCATATATATTCATATATATTTCTCCTTGTTTAATAATATCTTTTGATATATCACGTGTAAGTCGAACAAGTAGATCTGTTTCATGATTAAACATTTGTAAACAAGAACTGTATTCTATACCGAGTTCAGTATAATTTTCTATATAATTACAAAAAATATAGAATCGATAAACATAAGGATAAGAAGCAAGTATATTTGGAATTATATGTTGTCCAAGAGATCCTGATGTAATAAAAATAATTTGTTTATCATGATGATCTTTAATAAGCTTTACTGCTTGAGCAGCTTCATGAGCGAACAAAAATGGTGCACCATTTAGTTCTAAAGCCAAAATAAGTGCATTGATTGGATCCTGTGGAACTGGTGGAACTGCTGCAGTTTCTTCTAAGGTGTTTTGAAACCTTCTTTTGAATTCCTGATACTCTCCATCCCGACCAATATGTGTATCAAGCCAGATAAATCGAACACCGTTAGCTAATGCCATTTTGAATGTATTAGCAAAAATTTATCTGAAATTTATGCTATATATAATAAATATAAAGTTACATGTTAATATTAGCATAATAATATATATATTTTAGTATATTCAATGAATAAGATCGTTATTTTACAAGAGAAATGTTTATTAAATGCCACAACACAGACTTATAAGGTACTGTTATGGCATGATATATATCTCTCCATAAAGAATGCTGATTCTCTTTCATTTCCTCACGTACTACGAATATCGTTGAGTATTTAAGGAGTGAATATTGAGAAGAAAAGGATGATTTTTGTTTTATGAAAGAAGATGAATAAAAAACAAAAAGGAGTGATAACAGATACGATAATTGACTTAATTGTTATTTATCCCGATACGTTTTTAACAAATATATTCAATTTGAATTTTTAAATATATCACTCTCAAGGATGAAAATACTTACGAATGTTTTATCAGGATGAATAAATTGATGTCTTATATAAATGAAGTAAATAATGTTAATCTAAATGGCGTAACTCATCTATTTATAAGTTTTTACTTTGTTGGAAATTTCCAACGTACAAAGAAGAAAATGTTATTCTTGTTTTTATTCCTTATTTACATTAACATATAAAGGTAATATTTACCTACGCATGTTTTTTTACTAGTAAGTAGTCGTTTTATTTTGTTTTGTTCATTAAATGTACGATCGAACCAAATAACAATGAGATTTAGACAAGACTTTTTCTAAATAATAATAAAATCATATATTAATATTCTTCACCAAAATTCTTTAAATATAAATTTCATGTATATGAGATAAAATAAAAGGTAAAAACAGAATCATGAGTGCTTGTATCGATAGACGACAACAAAACCAATAAAATATTTCGCCGACACCTAAAGGATTTCAATTTTTTTTATTCATGTCTTCAATTACTGCAAGGTAATTTAATATGAATTGCATGACTTACTAGAAGATAAGAATTAAAGATGTGAACAAAAATACTAAATGTAATAAACTTGAATAGCATTAGTCAATTCTGTATTAATTCATATAAACCAGACAACATACCTGAATATTTCTGCCTTCTCATATGATAAAGTAGTTGTTGGCATTGTAAAGATTGTTTTTTTTTTAAGTGATCAGCGATGATTCATACTGGGAAAAAACCAAGTGATTGAAAAAAATTGAAAACATGAATAAACTACCTAGTTAAAAACTTTTGAAAAGGTCAATGAAAGCGAAAATAATCTATGACTTATGTTTTCACTCAATAACTGAATGAATATGTCATCAAAATAGTCAACCTAGTTTTGTATTTCATCAGTACATATAATGACTCATAAAAATAAATAAATACAGAGTAACAAGTTATATATATATAAATAGAAAGCTGCGGTTTTTACTCTACGGGCAAGACTAGGAAACTTAATCTCTTCTACGATATAGAAAAAATCAAAAAGGTGTTTTTCATTTAGTTGATCGAAAAAATGACTCAAATGATCATATAATAGGGTTTCAACTTTGTATAGTTTTTTATATTATTGATTATCGAAAATTCATTGTAACCATCGTACAAAATAGACTGATTTTTAATAAAATTAAAGTTATTTCTCTGTTCATTTTATGACTGCAAATAAATAATTCAAAAAAAGTATAAATGTCTTTATTCGAAATTATACTTAATTTTGATTATTTTATAAAAAAATTTCACGAAAACATATGAGCACACATATTTTAAAAAATAGTTTTCTTCTGCAATTGGAGTTGATCTATCACTCAATCATCATTATTCAATCTTCTCATTTGTTGCTCAACTTTTTCTGAAAGATCATTAACTTCAGTAAATTCTTTAGTTAATGGATTTTTTTTCCATTGTTCGATATCTATCATAAAGAGTATGTGCCCAAGTGAGACGATTATAAGCAGCTGAATAATTTGGAGGATCGCTTTCCAATAAACGTTTACTTTCGATAACGAAATAATTGGCAATATCACGTATCATACGTACTAATAAATCTATATCGAATGTGAACGGTGGTGCTAAGTATTCATAATATTCTAACATCCAATCCATGTTGCGTTCAGTACTATGACAGAAAACATAAATTGATTGGCATGGTTCATTTGTAATTGGATCAGTAAAGACATCGATACATTTTTGCTTAATCAATGGTAAAATTGCTCGTCCCATTTGGCCAGATGTTATCAGAAAGATTTTTCTTTTTTTCATCTTGTAAAAATTCCACACAGCGTTCAACATTTGTAAATGCTGCTAATAAAAATTTTACGCCTTCAAAATTGACTTGTTCGAAACCGATGGCACGACCAATTTCTTCATCATCTTTGTCAATTAATCTTACTGGATTAACATGATTTGGATCGGCTGTACTTGAAAAGGCAGCTTTCAATTGTTGATAATCGTCTCGTCTTCCTATATTCAGATCGAGCCAAACGATCGCATGATTTGGTATTTCTTCGCTATCTGCATTTGCATCATTAGACATTTTATATCTAAAATAATAATTAGAAAAACATGGAATTAATATCGAATATATATTGTGTTAGTACCTAAATTTAAACAATAATAAAAATGACGTAGTTTTACTAGTGCATAATTGTTTTCGTATTAAAATATATCATTGTATCAATTATTTACGTGTAATAATTCTTCATTTGGAAGAAAACAACCAAAATCAAAATTGTCACTATTACTATTAAATAAAGAAAAAAGACATAAGTCACTTATTTTTTCATTCTTTCAATATGACGACATAATATTATACTATAAAAAGATTCACAACAGTACAACTAAAATGGATTATATATCGTCTGATTGTTTTGCTTGATGCAATAATTTAACAACACTATTACTGTCATCGTTTAGTCGTGTAAGATATGTCAAACATATATTATTATTATCATAGATTTCATTTACATTTATGTTCAAAAGCAACGAGTATCCAAAATATTCAAGTGCATTTTTTGTGTCATTTCTGTTGAGATATATTTCACCTTATTTAATAATATCACGCAGTATATCGTATGCAAACTAAGTAAATAAATCAATTTCATAATCAAACATCTTCAAACAAAACATAAGAATAATTTGTAATAATACTTCATGTAATTTGTAACTTGCGATCGAATACATATTGTCCATTATGTGCACTAAGCATCTGCCGCTAACCAGATAATTACAACAATATTAGCTAATATCATTCTGATTATATTACTAAATATTCGATTAACAGCTCTTTAATATATAGAGGGTTGTATAGAACATTTATTTTTCCGCGAAGAATCTACGTGCTCATCATTACTCAATGGAGTTGTTTCTTTTTATTAATCCTAATTATATAATACATTAATAAATATGGCTCAATGAAAACAACAAGTCTGAGTGGGTTAAAGCAAATTACAAAAAAAATCATATTTTAGTCTTGTGAGAATGAATGATTATATATATTGTTTCATGCGTCTACAAAATAAAGGCAAACATATGATACGTACTATACGTCGAGACAGAAAGAAAAAAACACGGATTTATATATGTGTAAAGCAAGGTAATAGTAAGAGAAAACCTCGTCTGAAAGAAAAGAATCCACATTTGATTAAACTGATGACCTTGGATAGGCAGTAAAAATGTAGAGTGTATATATATGATCATGAATAGAAAAATTTAAGTTCTTCATTAAATAGTTTCTAATTTGTATCGTACACTATATAAATAACTATGAAATGATGTTCGTATTATATTTATATGTATAATATTTAGTACAGAAAATTCATCAATAGATGTCATTTGTTTATATGCTAACAAAGAATATAAGCAATTATAAAATTATACAGTTACATACGGAAAAATGAAACATAATCAATCATAAGTCAAGAAATCTGTGCATAAAAGTATTAGTGTATTAACTTAAATATCTTTTGTAGTAGTTCATAGTATGAATAGATATTTGCTATAACAATCGATATTACTAGTATAGCGTACTAATATTTTGCTATTTGTATTATTATTTCTTTTTCAGTGAGATTGTCATACGTAAACACGAATTAATAATAAGTAAACATCAATTATATGCAGTTTAATAATACTAAATATAACTATAATCATTACTTATATTTGCATATATCATAGAAGTAGTATATATGTATATGACAGAAGATAAACAATTAATTGTGAAAAGGTACATTCTATTAAAAGGGAAATTATGTGTAACATAGATGCTAATATAGTTCAAGAAATTCACAATCCTCGTATATAACATATCAGAAAGTTGTTATATGCTATTTTTGATTGAAAAAGTATATCGCAGTCTCTTGAATGTTAGATGACCTACAAGTTTTACGAATCATTTTGTTCGATAAACAACAAAGTATGTTTTTCTTTTTATTTTGATAGCTGAAATCCATCTGGTCATAATAGTTGAAGAGAATGACCGATGATATATGTAATTATATGATACAAAAAAAAGTCCTATGTAAGAATGAATAGAAAATATAAAGCGCCCAAAAGATATAAATCTTCAATGAGTCAGGTCAAACAATGATATCATTGAAATCGTATGCAAGAACGGAATGATGACGTACGTAAAATATTTTTTTTATCAAGGACAACAAATTAAATATAGTTGTAAAAAAAATAATATTTATCAAATAAATAATGAATGAAACAAATAAAGAGCAACATCAACGATCAGCTAAAAATACTGATATAACTTATTGGAATGAATTATGGCTCAATAGTAAAATTGGTTTCAATCGATTGTCTGTAAATAAGTATGTTTTATAAAAAAAAAGAAAAACTATTTTTCAGTTATTTTTATCGATTCTATTCTAAAGACATTTTAAGAAACATATACTCTCAAAAATAATCTCAAAAGATCAACAACAATGTGTTCTATTTCCTTTAAGTGGTAAAACTGTAGATATGAAAGCCGTATTAGATATCAATCATCAAGTTATTGGTATTGAATATATTCAATTAGGTGTTGAAGCATTTTTTGAAGAAAATAATATTGAACATGATATTACGAATGATGAACATAATAAATATTCAATTTATAAAGTAAATATAAATATTATTGATTAACTAGTTTTATTTATTCATATATAGGGTATTAATCGTCCTGTAACAATTTATTGTATGGATTTTTTTACTTTCGATCAGTAAATATCGATATTAATCTAGTTTTTTAAAAATATTATAATGTTTTTATAGATCATTGCCAACTATTGATTGGATTTGGGATCGTGGAGGATTTGTAGCGATTAATATTTCAGAACGAAAACAGTTTGAAGAAATTGAAAGTTATTTTTATCGAAATTATTTTTGTTAATTTCTAGATATCGAGATATTCTCTCACGATTAATGACACCAGGACATACACAACTTTATCTATTAGCTAATTATTATAAAGATTCTTCTTTTAGTGGTTAGTAATTTATTTCGATTTAAATTTATGAATTATCTGAAATTCATAGGTCCTCCTCACTGTGTATCTGATGATGATATAATTCATTTATTTGGTAAATATTTATTATTGTATAAAATTTATTTATATTAAAAATTCATAGGATCAACTTGTTCTATTGAACTTATCGAAGTATTGAATACAACAGCAGAATTTAATTTACATTATAATCAAAAATTACGATTTATGGAAGAACATCTTCATTTGATTATACGAAAATAAATAATTTCTCGAATTGATTAAACTATTACATTCAGATATCCTTATATTATTGATTTTAAATCAAAACTAGCAGATCACACAACGATAAAAACTTTTATATTATTTAAAATCGAAATAAATAATTCATCTATTATTGATAACCATGCTAATCTATTTCAAGCTATATATAGATTTGTCTAACTATCATTGTTTATTATATAACTCGAAAGCTTAGTTCTGATAGTTTATATAATTTTCGCGTTTGAAGATATGTAAGTTTTATTAAACGCATAGTGGTTCTCATTACATTTTGTAGAATTATTCATACAATTGAATTACTTACTACTAAAAAGGAATTCAAAATAAAAACAGGCGTTTACTATAACATTGTGAAAGTATAAATAATACATGAGTATCAAAATTATCTTAATTTACAAATAACATTTGATATTTGAATATTGTTTCAATGAACAACATAGCGCGAGTACGAAGAATAAATTATCAAGATTATCAGAACACATTCTCCAGATAAATATATAGTTTATAGTTACATAGTGTATCAATGTCATAAATCCATTCAATAGATGGCTCCAGTTATTGAGAATATTAGTAAAAGAATCGGTGAGTATATCAATGGATTAATTGTACTAACCAATGAATAAGTCAATTAAATATGATATAGAAAAAAAAACATTTTTTTATTATTATTCAAATTTAGTTTGCATAATAAAAATGATGGGTACTGAAGAATTAAGATTTTTGCCAAATTTACATAAAGATTTCATACATGATACAGCATTTAATTTTTATGGTACACGAATGGCTACATGTTCAAGTGATGGATATGTTCGAGTTAGTTTTCAATTTTGATTTATTTATCTAAATAATCTATTAAATTAGATTTACGATTTGCATGATGATGATACATGGCGACAATCCGGTACTTTCTCGGTAAATAATCCTTAATAAAAAGAATAGTCTTACCTTTCATTTATTTTTTTTTGTAAACAGCTTCCTACACAAACAGGTCCTATGATACGGTAAATTGCTAAAATCATACTTTTAATTATATTAAATATTGAATATTTAGAGTAACATGGGCTCATCCAGAATTTGGTGGTATTCTTGCAACTGTAGCTTTTGATCGTTTTGTGAATGTTTGGTACGAAGTAAGTTTTCTTTTTTCTTTCTATTAATTTTTATTTAACAATTTTCTCTAGTTTAGTCTCCAACAGCAGCTAATGATCCATCGGAATATGCTACAAAATGGCAAAATAAGGGTACAAAGGAAATTCAATAGAAATATTTATATTTCAATATTTTGTAATAATAGATAGTTTTTATGAATCATTTCTATTTGGTTCTTCGGAACAACGACCAACAAATTCCGATTCAAGTTCACATTCATCTACTTATAATACAATAGCGATACAATTTGCTCCAAAACATCTTGGTTTAATACTTGTTAGTTTTAATAAAAAAAATATTTTAAATTTATAATAATTAATTTATTTTTATATAGGCTACTGTTTTTTTCGATGGTCGAATACGTATCTATGATTTTCAAGGTGCAAGTGTTGTTAATAAAGAAGAAATTCAAACAAAAATGTCGAATTTAAGTTGTATTTCATGGAGTACAGCAAGGTATACAAGTCTTTGTAACATAAAACATGTCTATTAAACTTTATTTTAGACATCATTTAACTCCATTAATTGCTGTTGGAAGTGATGATTGTAATACTAGTACAGGTGCTAAACTTCAACTATGGGAATACGCTCCTGATAGGTAAATTAAAAGATTATATTGTTAATAAATTGTATTTTTGTTTATTTTCTTTTTTTTAAGACGAGCAGTTAAAGTTGATTTAGCTAGTGTGAATATGTTAGTACAAAACGCAATAAAAGATATTCAATTTGCACCGAATTTTGGTCAATCTTATCATTTACTTGCTGTAGCTTCGAATGATATTGATTTATTTACTATAACTCCAGCAAAGTAAATAGGATTTTTTTTGTTGTTCAATATTTTAATTATTCAATGAATATCTTTTTCTATGTAGAGGAGAATTGAATAATAGTAGTGAGAATAAAGCACAAATATATGATGTAATAAGAATTATTACATTAGATGATCATGGTTCAACGGTAAATTTGAGATTTTGTTTTCGAAATGAATTTCTTTTTTTTTCCTATTCTATAGGTATGGAAAGTTTGTTGGAATGTATTTGGTTCAGTTCTTTATAGTTGTGGGGATGATGGAAGAATTCGAATGTGGAAAGGTTTGAAATTGAATGAAAAAAAAAGGCAATGAATTTAATTGTATGATATTTTTTAAGGTACAATTAATGGACCATGGAAATGTGAGAGTAATATAAGTCTTCAACCAGAAGCTCTGGAAAAAGCAAAAGCTGGTGCAAGTCTATCAATTGAACCAGTAAAATTCTAAAGAGAAACACATTTTCTTCATAAAAAAACTCAAATCTATATTTTTAGGTATCAACATAAGAAATAATTCTAATCGATTCAAGTCAGATTAGTATTATATTCGAATATTATTCTTTTGTATATGTAATTCGTTGTGTTCGATTAAATAAAAAAAAAACGATAGAACATTGAATAGTTTTATTATGTTTATATTAATTGAAATATCTTTGTCTGACTAAGAAATGGCGTAGATAGTATTTCTTTTAAATTTCAATTTATTTGTTTATGTGACACTTGGAAGTGTTTATATGGAATGAATTTAAGAATGGACTTAGATAAGGAATGGCGCACATGGTAGCAATATAGCGTGATACTAGTACGATGCATACTTTCCTACGCTTGAATAACATATTAAACATTCGTTTCGTGTTGTAAATTCCTTCACGAAAAAAATCATTTAATTCGAATAAATAGAATTTTGTTGCATCTGTGTATTAATATAGGTTTCAAAGCATATGGAGGGAAAATGCTTATTTATATCAGTAAGTAAAACTTAGAAGTTCTTTTTCTATACGTTGTATGAAATAGTTCATTTACTTTGAATATCACTACTTTTCATCAAATTCGATTTTTTTTCTAAATTCATTATTTTGATATGGGAGACGAAAAATCTTGCAAACTTGATTAACTGAATAAAAGTATCATTTAATCAATATAGCTGTAATACGATAAATCAATGACTTTTCTTGTATTCAAATACTTTGTACAATGATTATCTTTTTAAATAAATAATTTCGAGTTCATTTATTCGAAAATTACTCACATATAATATCACAATTAAAAATTTCTGTGATGAAACCATTGTATTGATTAAAACGAAACTCAATGCATATTTTTGAAAGATGAAATAAACAATTTTGAATGGAACTTTCTATCAAAATTCATCTATCTGAAACTAGATGGTATTCGAGTTTCACTCAAATACGAAATGCGATGCGAAGTTCGATATTGAATTGATGATTTTAAGGTTTTCAGAGATTTCTCAACATTTACAATTATCTTAGAATCGAGTCAAATTCATATATTGAAAGAACACTGATAATTCATTGTTTAATAATTTATACAGGTTGCAGAATATATCTTGTATTTTAATGAATTTTGAAAAAATCATAACTTTTCTTCATATATTATTTAATACTGGCCAGAAAAAAATTTAACATATATTGCTCTTATCGTTTACAGTGATCCTATATAATTAATATTGATTTTCATTTCTTATATCATGAAGATATTTAATTTAAATATTAAAGAAACTTCCATTATATAGTAAAATATAAATAGAACGATCGATACATAGATAAAGCACCCACACAAATCATAAAATGTTATCCAATTGGTACAAACCAATTTCAAACTGCTGATTAATTTCGATTATTTTGGTGACTAATAAGTTAATCTCGAATAGCGTCTCAGTTAATGAAATAGGTATCTGCCTCATTGATCAATAATCGGTGAACAAAATAACTGAAATAAGCGGACTTTTTCAATTGATTTGCACTTTGTTTCTTGAGTTATTCAGATTACTGAATATGCATCGCCTGACCAAAAACAATTAAACTCAAAAATGTTGAAAATTCATCAGTAGCCTCAAATTCATTGACTTCCCAGACTATTAATTATACTGACGGGGTCGGTGTGAGTGTGTTATGGCTAATATACTCATACTACACCCACACCCACACCCAAGAAAATCTTCTACAAAATCAGAAAGTTCATTCAATAAATCTTTTGTTGTAGTTTCATTTTTATTAAAGCGACTCTATAATTTGTAGCTGTACTTCGATGTTTATTATTTTATTTTCTAAATTAATTGAATATGAGCGTGTGAGATTCATGTGTGAATATGCTACCGAAGCAGACAAAATTTTGGAAAAACGCATGTAAACTGCCAGAAGAGTCATTTTTGAAGGATTTTCAGGCATGTTAAAAAATATGGGCGCTATTAATCTTGATTCTCTTATTGTAAAAACGGTTAAACCTTTTATAGCAGTCATATTTAGATAAATAAACACCAAAATATCTCATTTTTGTATCGTATTATCGCTCATCGTTTGAAGAGTATGATGTTCAAACTAGAGATAGCGTGAAGGCATCCGATATAGTGGCATTCATCATGTTTTATCATATATTAAATAACTCCGCGTTCACCTTTAGAATATCAATTTGTAGGAACTTTTGAAAATAAGTGATAGTGCATGTCGCAGATATTTCGATGTGAGAAATGTAATGATAATTGTAAACCGTCATTCTAAATCTTTACTTCACTCTCATTCTCAATGTGAATTGCATATCTCCCGTCTTTATCTCTTGTCGGAAAATAATTAAACCACAATTTATTTGAAATAATTAGTATTTAATGAACTATAGACAGTGTAAGAACAAAATACATTTTTTTACCACCATAAACACAATTCATCCTGTCGATCTTCGATATTATAATTATCAAGTAATTTTTCATTATCGATCATTGTCTTCAATTGTTTAATCATCGCATCATCACCGTTAAATACCAATGAGAAAAGATGATTGTTATTAGTTCTGTTTGATAACAAAATTCGTACAAATGGTATGAGAGCATTCTCTCTATTCAGAAATCGAAGACATTCCATTCGAGGAAAAAGCTTATTGATTAGTCGAATAGTGGCAAGTGTAAGTTCACCAGTTATTTGTACATCTCGCACATTATTATTGCATACCAAGTCAACTGTATTAGTTTGTTGATCTGACGATACTTCCATTTTAGATGATGATCGTACGTCAAGAACCAGTTTTTGAATATTAGGTATACGATTAAGAAGTTTAACAAAATTGTGCAACAATTGATTATTTAATGGAATCTTTAAATAAGTAATATTTGTCAAAATAAAAATATGACTTAGATTATCAATGAATGAGCCCATATTGATCCTATAATAATTATCTGTAATTTCTAATTCCGTTACATAAGGAAATTGAAAAGAAAAATTAGCATCAATATTTTGACTTTTTATACCAATGCGTGGTCCAAAAGATAAATAGAAGACTGGATCTTGGTACAAACATATGTTATTATCGAGAGATTCATCACTTAGACAAAACTCTCGTCTAAAAGAAAAGAATTATTATTTCATAACAATAAGTATTTTCTCTCATTGACTATACCGGCGCATTTGAGTTGAGTAGAATGACACACATTCTTTTTCTTCTTCTTGAGAAAAACAATCACAATGGCTATGGGCAAAAAACCATTGGCGTTCGATCCAAAATGGCGAAGCAAATTCATCAAGTAACGTTCGACAGCGACTATTTCCATGAGCATCTTTAGTTAATGGACCGTGGTAATCAAAGAGAAACGTACGCAAACGTGGCATATGGCGTAAAATTAATTGTTGCCATTGATAAACATTTGATAGAGCAGTTGGATGTTTAATTGAAATGCGTAAGAATTCGAGTTCGGAACCAACGATTGCAATGAATGATGCGAATTTATCAAATGATAAATCCCAATAGCATAGAGAAATACTAGTTAGATTGCGTGGTTGTATAAATTGTTTTAGTGGTTTGCATCTAGTATCAAATATACTCTCAACTGACAAACGACGAAGTCGAGGTGTATATGATAGAAGATTGTAAATACTTGTAAGATGATGTGGACTATCAACAGTGAGATACTCAAGAGTCATACTTCGTTGATTGTCGCTCGTAGCCAGGGGAAACGGAACTGTAGTAGTCCAGTTCGAATACAAAATTTTGGCATATTGTAAAACAGGTAGACGAAATATTGATTGAAAAATAAAAAATAGTTCATTACATTCGTAACAAAAGATTTTGAGAGAGAAGAGTCGAGGTAATTGAGCTAAACTATTAAGAATAGAAACATCATCATCTACATTAAGATCATTGAGTACCAATGATTCGAGACGATTGAATGATGTATCACTAAACAATGATGTAAAGAAATTTTTGATGAAAAATGACTCTGATAATTGTAATGAAATAATTTGATTCATATATGGACGGATAATATTGTTCGAACGTCTGTTAAAATTCGATTTAGACATAAATGAAATATTTAATTTGAGGGAGAAATAAGAACTAGTAATGAGATGTTGGATACGGTTATTGAGATTAGAAAAAGCTTCAAATACATGATAACCATCAAGAAAATCGAAAATATCGAGTAAAAGTTCATTAGAAAGATCTTCAAAATGTGTTGCTAGACGATGGCAAAACACAGTTTTTGGATTTCGTTTAGGCGCATTCAAGCAATGATTGGAGTTGACTCTTAAAATATTCATTTAGAAGAGAATGTATTCTATTTTTTCAAACTTACCTCTTCATCTTCACTTTTCGCTATTCAACTAAATGATTATTTTCAATTATGATGATGAATTTATAATATTATGCTGAAAGAAAAGCATTTTTCTAGGCGACTGAATCAGGCAGCACTATGGACGAGAAAATAAATCTGTACGCCGTCGCAAAATGTTAGTTCAAAGTTCAATAATATGGAAATAGAAATGTTTTCGATCGGTCAGCAGATATGTGAATAACCGGAGCTTGTGAGTGAATGAGAAATGAATGACTGCATATATACCTACAGTTCACATTTTGTTTTAAGCAAACGTTTAATACATTCAATACCGATTTTGTTCTTTGAAGTTATCACATTTATATAAAGTTTCTCTAAACTTGGCATGTGATAAAGAATTTCTTTCCATCGATTAGCATTCAAATAAGAATAATGTCTCGATGTAACGAATATCTTGAGGTTGTGGGTATGGATTTAGAATAAAGATAATCACACTTACATCCACTCTTATACCCACATCCTAAAGAGTTTAAATTCAGTTTTTAAATCTACAACTACAATATTAAACTATCAACAACAATAAACTCTTATCAGCCATCATATATATAGTTAAGTCATGAATCATGGATCTGGAAACTATTGAAGGCTTATATATATTACGTTTTATTGATCAACACTTAATTGTAATTGAGTCAAATCTCAAAGATAATTTTCTAACAATTTATGTAACAAACCATCTCTTTCTAGCTATTTTTCAATATTTAGAAAAAAGAGAATAAAAAGAACTTGCTATTCATAACATGATACATCTTCATCTTTCATTTACAACAATGATAATTGCTGTTTTCACTATCTTTCATAGATTGAAAGTTATTTAGAAAATATCATATCTAGTGACAGCATATGCTATTATCTATTCTGAGAAACAACTTAGTCAAAATTTTGATACTATTTTATTAGCTCAAGAATAATCAAATACCACAAAACTAAAAGAACACCACTGTTACTATTACTGCATATAAAAAGAAAGACTGCGCAAGCTCACTAAACAATAACAAAACGTTTACTGCTACTGCTTTTAATACTCGAATTGTCTATTTTTCATTCTACCCACATTAATATTTTTCAACATGAAGATATGCATACAAAATTGATACTATTTTTCTCAAACGAAGAACAGTGTACAAATCCAAAACTTTTTTTTATAAATAATTACAATGTGTTTTCGGAAATTTTTGGTTTGCTAACGATTTTTTCCCAATAAATTGTTTATTATTCTTTCTTTGTGATTAATTATATCTATTCTGATATAAATGATGATGATGATGAAAGATTTTAATAAAATTACTCTGTATACAACAAGAGTCGAAACAGATATAAAATCATATAAATTAATCGAGACGATATATTCATACTGTAACGAGGACTTATTTTGATATTTCTAATAGAAAAAAATCTGCAGCTTTTTTATTTCGAATGCTTTCTGTTCCTAATAAAAAGAAATACACATTTTTCTCAAATTTCTAGATTATAAAATAAATATTTTTGTAAATAATCATACTTCAAAAAAATTCAACAAATGGAGCACAATATTGTCAATATTTCACACAAATTTGTCCAACAACTGATCAAAGTATAGCAAAACTCGTCAGCCGCGAATTTATAAATCTTGTCTTTTTTCTTTTTCACTCGTCTGACTGTGCTTTATGAGAATAAATTCTGTACCGTCTAATAAAATATATATACTTGATTTTACGATCGAACAACAGTATAGATTTGAAACGAAAAAGAATATTCATGTCTATTATGTACCATTTCATTTAGATATAAAATAATCTTGACAAAAATGTTGCCTTTAGTTCTTATCTCGATTTTCTCATTCTATAGTTGATGTAATTCTTTTTTGTTTTTTTTCTTCCAACAAGTAATTACAGCATCATGTGACATCCACGAAACAAAACAAATATCCACTCACTTAACGATAAAATCGCGAACAATATATATAACCAACAGATAAGTCTACATCGCACGCATTTCATCATCAATTTATAATGGCAAATCAAACCTTCGTTAACTTCCTCACTTTACCAGTAGAACTTGTCTACCGAATTATGGATCATCAATCGGATCTCACGATCATATGCTCCATGAGAAACGTGTGTCAACGATTCGACAAGATCGTAGACAGTTATCATCGATATCAGGTGAACTTTCATTTATTGATTTCACTAAAACATACATGGACAAACTATTTTTCACTGAAAATAATTCATCAGCTATCCCGCTCTCCCCATAAATTCATTTCGTATATTATGACAATATGAAAATAGTGTTCTGATAGTCAGAAAAAATAATTTCATTTTTTTTTTCTTTTCAATTTATCTAAATATTTCACCTTCCACACTACGTATGATGTCATAAACATACAATAGTTAGATAAGAACGAAAAAAAGGAACAAAACATTACTGTTTTCTCTGTAGGCCCTTCTAAGTACCTTTTTTTAAAATACCATTTCCATGATAAAAATTAGCCTTCAATAAACTAATTTATCTTGCTATAAGTAACATCCTCAATATTTTCATGGGAAATATCGCCGATAAATACTGCTTTACGAGCACACACGACTGTGGGTACAGATGACAGCGGATGTAAACGAACAGAAGATTGACTCACAACAATATCCACATTATCATCCAATCAGATAACTCACACCCAAGCCAACAAGATGAAATACTTCTTCGAGGTATACTACTTCTAAAGCAATCCTTTCACAAACCAATGTTGCTTCATGAACGCAACCGTATGGCGGCATCGAAAGCAACTATCAAAATCAATATCTACTTTCACAAAACATACGCATCAATAAGGCTCTACTGAGTAACGCACTCGTACTTCTGATACAAAATACATATCCAGTCTGAATAATGAACTTGACACAAAATCGTTCACTAACTACTGGCAGATAACTATCTTTCATCATATCTACAGAATACAAAAAAAGCGCTGTACAATACTTTACTGCATCTTAACCATTTACCGCAATATATTATCACTTTTCTACATAATACTACCCTTTATAATCGTTGTGCGCTGACGTAACTTCCCAACTACTACGTACTTTTCATTCACCAAAACGTTTCTCTTCTTTCATAAACATTCACAAACTCACAGACAAAAGGTTTCTATCCCCAGTTTACGTTTGGTAACTTCTTTTCAGTCTAAATTTTCATAAAATCTCATTGCCCACTATGCAGCACATAAAAGCTTATAAATAGTCATATTGCCACACATAGGCACTAGGACCGGGTTCGCACAACATTCAACTCACTGCTTCAACTCCATGAAACACCGACTAACTGTTATATCTATTCATCTTTACCTTGTTTGTATCTTCACTTTTTCATTTAGACACTTACTACATTTGATTTCTTGAAGAACCAAATCGGAGAGACTGAAGCAGAATATTTATATGATGCATTACAACACAACACAGTAACTCTATCTCTCTCTATGTCTGTAGCATATCTTTACATCCACTTTTTCATCTAGACACTCAGCAAACTAGATCTCTCGTGGAAAGAAATTGGATATGGTGGAGCACAATATTTGGCTGTTGCATTACAACACAACACAGTAACTTTCATTCTTTCTTTATCTGTACCATGCTTTTACCTCCATTTCTTTTATCTAGTCACTCACCACACTAAAGCTCCGAAAGAATGAAATCGGAGATGTTGTACTACAATTTTTGGGTAGTGCACTACAACACAATAGAGTAATACTTATTCTCTCGTTAACAATACGATCTGTTTACCTCCACTTTTTCATCTAGTCACTAACCACACTAAACCTCAATCGAAATAAAATGGGAGATATTGGAGCACAATCTTTGGGCAATGCTTTGCAATATAACACAGTAATTCTCATTCTGTCTATATCCATAGCATCTCTTTCCCTTCATTTTTTTTATCTCGGCACTCACGACACTAAATCTTTCGTCGAATGAAATTGGAGTTATTGGAGCACAAGCCTTGGGAGATGCGTTACGACACAACAAAGTAATTCTTATTTTCATCTTTATCTATAGCATGTTTTTACCTCCCTTTTTCATCTAGAAACTCACCACACTTTATCTTTGGAATAATAAAATCAGAGATGTTGGAGCACAATTTTTGGGTGATGCATTACAACACAACACAGTAACTTTCATTCTTTCTTTATCTGTACCATGCTTTTACCTTCAGTTTTTCATTTAGACACTCATGACACTACATCTCTGGTCAAATAAAATTGGAAATATCGGAGCACAACACTTGGGTGATACGCTTCGAAACAATATAGTAATCCTCACCTTCTCTCTATATATACCATGTCTTCACCTCCACTTTTTCATATAGACACTAACCATACTAAACCTCGGGTCTAATCAAATCGGAGACGTTGGAGCACTACTCTTGGGTGATGCATTACGACATAACAAAGTAACTCTCATTCTCTTTTTATCTATAGCATGTTTTCACCTCCACTTTTTCGTCTAGGTACTTAACACACTAGATCTCCACGGTAATAAAATCGGAGGTATTGGAGCACAATCCTTGGGAGATGCGTTACGACACAATAAAGTAACTCTCATTCTCTCTTTATCTATACCATGTCTTTACGTTCACTTTTTCACCTAGTCACTCATCACACTAAATCTCGGAGAGAATAAAATCGGACATATTGGAGCACAATTTTTGGGTGATGCATTAAGACACAACACGGTAACTCTCATTCTCTGTTTATCTATACCATGCTTTTACCTTCAGTTTTTCATCTAGACACTCTTGATACTAGATCTCACTGGAAATGAAATTGGGGCTGATGCAAGGCGTGTAATCGCAGAATTACTTGGGCGGAATAAAAATGGAGAAAAACTGAGCGACGCTATAAATTGTATTTCGATGTGGAATAAATTGCTACTGATGATCATGCGAGTATATTTTTTTGTGTTACGATTTTTTGACTAAAACAAGAAATAAAATTGCTTTTGAAACGAATACATACTGTGTTATTAATGTTCGCTTAGTGTTTTTGGTATTTGATATGGGGAATGATAGTGCTCGTACAGTATAGATTTTTCTGCAAAACTATGTGGTGAGTGTGCAACTGATGCAAAATTAAGCTTCGGGTTTTCTATAACAATATTAAAACTCCTAAAGGTTCTTTTAGCGGGATTGAATCAGAAAAGATTTTATAATATAGTGAGAGAACCCTGAAAAATTGTTACGGATACCGACGAACGATAACGGTTCTCTGTGATAATACCAAAACTCTGCGATGATCTCTTCAGTAATAGTGGTACAAGGGGTCCTGCCACAGTTTTAGTAGTTTGCCGATAGCCACTAGTTAAATAAGACTTAGAGATGCTTAATATTCCATTCATCAGGCATTATCTCTACTGAAATAGCGTCTGCTTTGACGATAATCAAAGTCATTCAATGTTACTGCTACATGAATTCTAAATATCTTCGGATTTCATTTCTTCAGAGAGAAAAATCTATGAGAAGTTTAGAGTCAGACATGAAAAGATAGTGCTATTATGAAACCCAATTCCATTTCTGTCATGACTCTTAAATTGTCCAGATAGAAAAATTATTATTAAATCTCTTCTTATTGAAACTAAAAATTAAACTTGTATTCATCACAACGTATATACATGAAAACTATCTCAAATGATACTATACAATTCCACAAACTTTCGCATAATCAAGCTAAAAAGGTGTTGGTGTGTCGAGAAGTGCTGTCAACTTTAGTCTCCGACGAATATGAATCCAAGTGAGATGCGCAAGGGGGAACAGGCTGATTTCTAGTTGATCTCTACTATGGAAATCAGTTTGTTCCTTTTATGGTTTATAGCAGACAACAATATTTGTAACAAAATAATTATTTGTTACGAACTCAACTTATAAATGTAGTTCTGCTCATCTAAAAAGATTTCAATATTTATTGGTTAAGTTTTATGGTGATTCATAAACGAATACTTTCTGATTTTCTATTGCAGAGATCAGTGCAACATAAAATAATAACTTTTCATACGTCGAAGGAAGAAATACTTTGCTTCGCATCGCATTAATAATCATATTCAAGTGACATCTATTGTTACTTAATTTGATTTGTTTGAAGCAATATTTAAACTACTCATGTAAAAAGAAAAATATATACCGGAATCGGATCAGATAGAGATAAACGAAAACAGTAAACTTTGACAATGTGGACATTATTAACAGGATTATACCAATATTTAACACAAAAAGATGATTATTATATTCTTATTGTTGGTCTTGATAATGCCGGAAAGACGACATATCTTGAACAAACAAAAACGAAATATTGTCCCAATTATAAAATGATGAATCCATCAAAAATAACTACAACTGTCGGTTGTAATATTGGTACTATTGATATTGGAAATATTCGTCTTAATTTTTGGGATTTAGGTGGACAAGAAGAATTACAATCTTTATGGGATAAATATTATGCTGATTGTCATGGTATTATTTATATAATAGATAGTGCTGATCGTGAACGTTTAGAAGAATCATGGTTAATATTCGATAAAATGATTCAATCAGAACAATTAACAAATGTACCATTATTAGTTTCATGCAATAAACAAGATATTGAAGAATGTATGAATGTACCAGAAATAAAACGTACATTTAATCGTTCAACATCAAAAATTGGTGTACGTGATTGTATGGTTCTAGCATGTTCAGCTTTATCAGGTGATGGAATAAATGAATCAATTAATTGGATGAAAGATTGTATTGTTCGAAATTCCATGATGCGACCACCCAAACGTCAAGATATTGCATAAAAACGAAAAATAAAAAAAAAACTATTTCTTGTTGTTATTTTATTAATATATTTAATGAATCTCTCGTTTTATTGATTAATTGCTCTATGAAAATAAAAAAAGAAAAATTCATAGATAATATTTTCTTCTCAACTATCCATATGATAGATTAATTTTGTTTAAAAAAATGTACTTCAAGTAAATTTGCGATGATGAGATGAATGAGTCAAAATCAAAAGCTTTTTATTGATTTTGTTTTTCAAATATTATGACAGCATATATCCTTGTTATGTCATGAGACAACGAAGAAAAAAAAGATAGAAAGCAATCATCCATAACACATTTTTCTTCTCTGTTCATTTTCGTGCAATTATTAAATAGATGATGGTTAGTATAAAATCGAATATATAGACACGTGCAAAATGTGTATATCACACCTAGGTTATTTCGGTATGAATTGAGAACGAGTGAAGGTAAGGAATAGCATACATAAATATACTATTCATAAGTTTCTTTTTATTTATTCATGACACAAAGTCTTTTCAGATACTAATTTCTTGTTATATTTTAATTAAAAGAATGGCTATGATAAATAATATTAACAATTAAAAATATATAATATGTCGATACTAAAACGTCGTTATATATTTCGTATAACTTTTTGCATACCTGTCGTATGGTTTCTTATTGCTCTTATTATTTTAAAATCAAATTATTTAAGTAAAGGTACGTCCGATAATCAAAATGAAATCGTTAATGAACCTATAGTATATAAGAATAAATCGAATAATGCGTTTAATTTTGTTCGACAACTAAAAAAAATTGGATCAAAATTTAGACAAATTCATAGAGAAGGAAAATTAGTAGCACCACATGTTGACGAAGAAATATCTGGTGCAAATGCACCTGGTGAAATGGGTACAGCAGTTGAAATAGATCCAAATCAATTAAAATCAGATCAACTTCGAAAATATAAGGAAGGATTTAAAAAACATTCGTTTAATGAATATGTTAGTGATTTAATAGCAATAGATCGTAATCTACCTGATGTTCGTGATCCAGGTTGTCAGCAGATTGAATATAAAATACCAAATATAACAGCAAGTATTGTAATGTGTTTTCATAATGAAGCATGGTCAACATTATTACGATCATTACATTCAATTATTAATCGTACTCCTTTACATTTATTAAAAGAAATTATTCTTGTTGATGATTTTTCTGATATGGGTAATATACATATTTTTTTTATTTGAATGAAAAATTATTTTTTTCTTGTAATAGCACAATTAAAAAAACCATTAGATGATTACATAAAAAAATTAAAAATTGTTTCAATAATTCGACTAAAAAAACGTGAAGGTTTAATACGTGCACGATTAGCAGGTGCAGACGTTGTTAAAAGTGATGTTCTAATATATCTTGATTCACATATTGAAGTTACACAAGGTTGGCTTGAACCATTACTTGATCCCATATCACGAAATCGTACAATTATTGTAACACCTATTATTGATAGTATTGACGATACATCATTTAAATATATTGCCTCGAAACTTGATCCAGTAGGTGTTGGTGGTTTTGATTGGAATTTACATTTTAGTTGGCATAGCTTATCTGAAAGAGATCAAAAAAAGCGAAAACATCATTTAGAACCAGCTAGATCACCAACTATGGCTGGTGGGCTTTTTGCTATTAGTACAAGTTATTTCTATGAATTAGGAACATGTAAGTTAAAATTTCATAATCTATTTTCTAGTATCATTTAAGACTATTATTGTTTTATTTACAGATGATGCTGGTATGGAAATATGGGGTGGTGAAAATCTGGAATTATCTTTTCGAATATGGATGTGTGGAGGTTAATAAATTAAAAATTCTATTTTCTTTATTAATTTTCTTAATATAGGTACTCTATTAACTGCTCCTTGTTCTCGTGTTGGTCATATATTTCGTGCTACATCTCCTTATAAATTCGTACCTGGAACAAATGTTGTTCAAAAAAATGCTATTCGTCTTGCTGAAGTTTGGCTTGATGAATATAAAGTATAAAATAGAGAAACTATACTTATTTTCAATGAAGAATTATATTAGATTTTAATTTAGGAATATTTTTACGAGAGATTTAATTTTAAACCGGTAATAACTATTCTTCTATTTCTTTCGATAAGAGAATATTAATTATCTATTTTCATTGATTTAGGAAACGTATGGTGATGTTAGTGCACGTAAATTACTTCGACACAAATTGCAATGTAAATCGTTTAAATGGTATTTAACTGAAGTTTATCCTGAGTTATACGTGCCAGATGATGCAATAGCTTTGGGTGATGTATGTATTTAATACTAGATCAAATTACCCACTCGTTTTCTTTCGATAAGAATACAGTTGTTACATTGCATTTGTTTAGATTGAAAGTCTAGGGCAAAGTACCTGCCTCGATGTAAATGCTGAACATAAAAGTTTTAAAAAACCATTAGGAACTTTTCCATGTCATGATCAAGGTGGTAATCAAGTACATATGAAAATTATTTGTTTATATTGAATAAATCTTTTTGTGTTCTTTTTTAGTTTTTTCTATTAAATCCAGCTGGTGAAATTCGTCGAGATGATGGATGTTTAGAATATGGAGGTGGTAAATTGAATATGGATAAAGATGATAAAGTACTTATTGAACGATGCCATGGACAAAGAGGAAATCAAAGTTGGATTTATAATAAGGTTTGTTTTCTATTCAGATGAAGCATTAAGAGAGAATTTTGTAATAATAAACTATTTATCGTCTTTCTAGAACAATCAAATATATCATCCAACATCGGATTCGTGTTTGGCATTAACTGCTAATAAACATATTCAAATGCAAAAGTGTGATGTTAATAATGGATATCATAAATGGTTATGGGATCGAAAAACAGGGAATGTACAGAATAAAACTGATGAAAAAATTGAAAATTTATTTTGAGTATCAGAATATAGTATCTCATAGGATCATTTGTTTTTTTTAAGCCCACCTCCTCATCTCTCAAAATACGTCAATTTCCGAAATAGAGATAAATGTATAAGACTCATTTACTATAATCAAAAGAAAAATATCTCGGTCAAACGTGATGATACACAGCTGAAAATTTTAGGCCATTTGAATGATCCGAGATCTGCACTTGTTTTTTTGAGAGATGGAACGGGGTGGGGAACGTTAAACAATAATTTTTTATTTATTTTACTTATATTTTTATGTAAAACAGAAAAAATAAAATACGAAAGTCTTTGTTTTTTTGTACAAATTTACGATTATAATATAATTGAATACCAAGACAAATGTTTTATAATATTACCATACAATTTCATCGATGTACAATACAAAAAGAATCTTTTTTATCTTCAGTCAGTAGATTTTAGTATATTAAGATGTCTTCATAAATGACGTTGCAAAGAAATTGAATGGAACAATTCTGTTATACGGAATAATATAGTGAAGATTTTTTTTTCGTTCTCTATATGTAGATAAAGAATTTGCATACAAGTTTCATTGTATGGTCGATCTTGGGAAAAGAAAAGTAGATATACTGTTGGTATCTGACGACCTCTCTCATACATATTGATTAAACAATTATTAATCCAATCATATCTTTCTCTTCTTTTTCGTACAATTTTCTCACTAAAACTCGAAAATCTGTGATATTTTCGCTCAATTGAAACGTTTTGCCTGTGAAAATATCAGTATGTCGAGTAATGCTGGTTTATCAACCGTTTCTGAATTGTAAGAATACTATTTTACATTTCATTTCAATTCAGTTCTCTTATATTTAGAGTCAAACAAACATCTCTTCTCAATAATCAACAATTTACTGCAGCCAAGCAAGGTTTAGAATTCGCTGAAACAGCAATTAAAACAACTAAATTAACTTTTGTATCTCAACAAAATAAACTTGATAATTCTTTTCATAATAGTAGTCTAACAAAAGATGATTATGATAAACGAATAAATCAACTTAAACATCAATTTGAACTTGATTGTGCTCCTTGGCAAATTTATGTTAAAAAATTAAGTCATCTTATTGAACAGTATTCATCACAATCGGACTCACAAAAAACTAATAAACGAATATTTGAACAATCTTCATCATCTAAACAGAAATGTAAAATTTCATATTTTTCTTATTTATCTCAATTTTGCTTGTTTAGCTTCTTCTTCATCTGTATCAAAACGTAGTCGTATTACTTTTTCATCAAGTAGTTCAGATTCAGATGTATCTGAACCTATTATTATTATTCCAACAACTCAGAAAAAATGTAATTCAAATAAAATCAAACTTGATTCAAGTACCAATACAGATCCATTAGAACTTTCACTTCGTTCATCTTTCCCATCAACACCAAATAACATTCCATTTACAGCTCAAACAAATCATATTACACAACGAATTCCTTTACAAGTAACTACTACACATCGTAAACATCCCTACTCATTTTCTATTTAGCATATTAATGAAATAGCTGCTAAACAAATCGTTCTTCTTCATGACGAAGGACAATTAGTACGATGGAATGATATTATCTGGCGTATTCTAACTCATTTTCATGTACAAGATCTTGGTAATTTAGGTATTCAACGTGCTGATCAAATCCCATGTGTTGATAATCTCATCCGAACACAAAATAAAATCAATACGTATCTTGATGCTTATACATATTGGTCAACAATGGGTACATTGAATGAAATCGAAATTGATTTAGCTCGTATATTCTATAAAACAGATTATAATGAATTATTAATTGGTCCAATAGAAAAACAACCGAAAATCGAAGAATTATTTCGTTTACGATCAATTCGAAATGAACAAATAAAGAAAGATTTCAAAAGTTCTGATATATTAAAATATCTTGATCAATTTATGACTAAAGAATATGCATGGAAAACCGAAAATGAATTGAATCTTGAACATTTTTTAAAATTTATAGCTGAACAAGTTCATGTCAAAAATATCTATCAATTAGGTATTAGAATAAAAAGTGTCTATTTAGCAAGAAATGTAAGTTTAAAGCGAATTCAATTTCGAAAAATTTCCGTTTTTTTTTAGTGTATTAAAGCGATGCAAGCAAATCAACGTAAAACAATGGAAATAGCACGAACAGAATTAAATCAAACATTAAATGAACTTGCACAAAAAAGAAGTGGAAAAAATTTTAAAAACTATTAATGATAAACAACGGCAAGTTTATGCATCAATGGATCCAATTGATATTATTAATGATCTTATTGAAATCTGTCGTGACCTTTGTCAAAGTATGTTGACAAAAATTTTATATTGTTTAAAAATACAATATTTATAGGTTGTTCGTCATTTCGAAAGATCTCACATGCATTGCAAATAATTACGAAAGATTCTATGTTAAAAAATATATTTCAAATAGCTCTTTGTCATGGTAATTTAACAGTACCACCACCACCACCTGATAAACCAGCATCTAAAACTGATCGTACTATAAGCAAGAAGATATATTTTAATTCTTCGTCGGATAGTGATATTGAAATAGAAGTAAAACCGAAAATAAAATCCAGTGAACGAATAATTAATTATCCAGATGAAAAAGATATTCTTCAAGAATTTAAAGAACAGATAAATTCATTGAAACAAATTACATTTAATTTATTATATCGAATTGAACAACGTTTATGTGAAAAATTTCAAGTTAAGAATTTTCATGATTTAGGCCAGGGGGCTTTTATTGATTATATACAACGAAATGAACAATTATTATTTCCTGTAAATATTAAATTTGAATTATTTTCATCAAAATTTCACGAGAATAATAATAATTCAATAACGACAATTCCTTATGAAGATATTGAACAATTTATTCTTCAAACATTCAATAAATCAACCGATCAACAAAACATAGAACAGATGATTTGTTATCATTTTCAAATTGAATCATTTGAACAACTTGGTCATGGTACTTTTCATGCGTTATTTAATTCGATTAAACAAAAGAAAAAATTACATCATACTTCGATTCATTATGAATGTCTTATGTTAGATGAATTACCGATAATTAAATACACAACAAAGCCATCCATAGAAGGTACAGAATTTTAAAATCATAAATCTAAATAAATATAGAAGATACTCTCTAGTATATATTGTTTAAAGCGGAATAGGAACTAAAGAATACCGAGTAAATACATTAATGGGTCATAAGTCTGGAAGGATTATACCCACAGAAAATGGTAACGGCATCAAAAATCCCGAAAAGATATTTTGCCGGGATCGGGATAAAAAAATCGGTCCCGCCAGACCCTCTTTAAAGCCCACCTTGCTTGAATAATAGAACGTCAATTAATGTACGTTAGGAATATTTCAAAAGAGTTGAGATTAACGCATTAATTTTGCTTGATATAAGTGAATTGAACCTGAGAAAATATCTTATCATGCTCTTAGAATATCAAGTTTTGAAAATTTATATTTATTTAGATCTTGAAAAACAAGCGTTACAAGCGATTAATCAATGTCCACTTCTTGGAAATTTACATACTGATATTCAATGGAATTTACATTTTCGTCCAATATTAGGTAAATTAAAATCATTTCTAGTACAGCATTCAATTTCAATACTTGAAATTGATCATGTTACGCTTCTAAAATTATCTTCGAATTCTACACTTGACATGTTCAAAGAATCTCTTTATAATTATGATTCAATCTTAACTTCTGGACATCTTGTTTCAATTCTTGTTCAACATAATTCATTACAGAATGCTCCATTATCTCTTCTGTCTAATATCGTACATACGTTTTTCTTGAGTATATCATCTGATAGCCAATTATATCATTTTCTTGCACGTATATTCGTACGAATACCATATCTTCTTCTATCATCAATTATTCAACGAGTTTTTCTCGAACCATTAGTTACACTTGAAGGTAGTCAAATGAAAGTACGTGAAACATTCTGGACAATAATCGATAAACAAGATTCAAATATGATCATACGATTTATTCAATTAGGACAACAACTTGGTTTTAGTGAATGGTCATTAGATAATAGAAAAATTCATTCATCATCCATTAAAATTCCACGAGAAAAACAATCACTGTCAATCATTCCATCCATTGAATCTTCGTCAGTTATTTCAAAAACTGAACCAATATTATCTGGTAATAATCCTTATGATGTAATTGAACAAATTCGTCGAGAAAAATTCGGTATTGGTTTAAATCTTTCTGATGAAGGTCAATGTTTAACTAATCAATTGAAATCACTTGTTGGTCGATCATTAGAACGTCTTTCCAAAGAATTATATAATACTGATATGCATTTTGTTCTTGAATTAATTCAAAATGCTGATGATAATCAATATAATACAAAACCAACATTAATTTTTGTTATTGATACAAATTCAATTAATATTTATAATAATGAATTAGGTTTTCAAGAAAATAATATTCAAGCATTATGTGATATTGGTAAATCAACAAAAGGTAAACATCAATATGGTTATATTGGACAAAAAGGTATTGGTTTTAAATCTGTTTTTACTGTTTGGTAAGTTATTTCTATCAATAAGAAAAAAACTGACTTTTTTCTCTTAGTGATCATCCGGAAATTTATTCAAATGGTTATCAAATTTGTTTTGATGCACATAATGGTTCTATAGGATATATATTACCCAATTGGTTATCAACTGAATGTAAAGATAATGAATATTTAAATTGGACAACTCGTATATGTTTACCATTGAAATCAGAAAATGAAATGCAAAAACATAAATCACGTTCATTAACTGAAAGTTTTAATGATATTCATCCATCACTTTTACTTTTTCTAAATCGTCTTCGTTCAGTAATAATTGATAATCGTTTAACACAATCAAAACATATTTATGAAAGATTTGATATTCCAGGAACGAGTATTGTTGAAATACATTGTGGACAAATGATTGAAAAATGGTTTGTTATTAAAAAGCAATTAATTATTCCCGAAGAAATTAAAACAAGTTTAGATAATATTATTGAAGTAACTGAAATAGCATTAGCATTTCCTTTACATGAAATTAAAAATAATGGAGAAATTAAATTAATTAAACAAGATGTATACGCTTACTTACCATTGAGAACGGTAAATAATAAATTATTATATATTGAAAATCTAATTCATTTTTTTTAGTTCGGTTTTACATTCATCATACAAGCTGATTTCGAGGTAAAATAACTACTATCAAAGGCAGTCAGTCAAAATGCGTATAGTGTTTCCTTATCTCGAATAACAAAACGGAACAAAATTAGAGAGCTGCAGGTCCACAGCTTTTTGAGTCCGGACCCGACCCAAACCCGAGAAGACAAGAATCCATTAGACCCATACTCGATCCAGATCCGAGAAAAAGAATTTGGTTAGACCCATGCCCTTACTCGGTCGGGTCTGGGTTGACCCGCAGCTCCCTACATAGAATTCTAACTGTTTTCGTTATTTTGCCTGACTGCCTTTTTATAAAATTCCAATAGCAATTCTAAATCTTAATTATTGATTATTTTAGGTTCCATCATCACGTCAAGATATATTAAGTGATAGTATATGGAATCAATTTCTTCTTAATGAAATTCCATCTCTCTTTCTTGGCTCACTTGATCTTTTTCATGCAGAAAAATCATGTTTACCAATTGATCCTCTTCGTTTTTTTCTTTATTTTCTTCCAAATGAAACTTCAGTTTATAGTAATAATTTGTTTACACCAGTTTGCCGAACAATTCTTCATTCATTACGTTCTCGACAATTTCTATCTGTTATTAATGATACAAATCTTCATATGCCAAATGAATGTGTACTTATACATGATTCTACTATTAAAGAAATTTTAACACCTGAAATTTTATATAATCATTTGAATTTATATTATTTAAAAGATGATTTATATGAACATGAAAAACAATTATATGAACTTGGTGTACATCGTCTCGGTCATAATGAATTAATTGATGTTATTAAACAGATGTTTACAAGTGAGATAACATTTGAAAATAAACAAATTCTATCAAAATGGTTTTCATGTTTATATCGATGTTTAAATGAACTTTCTTTAACTGATGAACAAACAGTTTTGAAACATATACAATTATTAAAAATTTTTCCATTAAAAAATCGTCGAGAATTTATTTCATTAAATAATATTAATCAAACAATATTTTTTCCATCAAATAATATTCATCTATCAAAATTAATTGAAAATGATTTATTAATTATTGATGAAGAATTATGGATGAATTTTGAAGAAAATTCACTTGAAAGAATTCAAATACAAACATTACTTGAACGACTCGGTATACAACGTTTAACACATAGAATTATTTGTGAACAACATATATATCCAGTTTTTGAAAATGAACAGTTATGTAAAGAAAAAACAACAGAAATTCTTATTGCTTATGTTATGTATATTTTTGATCTATGGTCGAAACAGGTAAAATTATAGAAATATATTTAATATTACCAAACTAAATTGCATTGTGCATAATTAGACATGCATAAAATCCAAACTGTTTAAGTTTAGTTAATGTTATAAATCACGTGAAAGTTTAGTATCGAGATCAGGTCACGTTTTTCAGTAGTGTTTTATCTAGGTTTCATTTTCAGAATGGGCGAATCGAATTTTAGGGTAGACGACGCTCACTCAGTCCACTCGCTGGATAAAACAATGTTTTTTAGTAGTGTGATTAGAATCACAATGGAGACAACTTAAAATTCGCTCATCTTTGTTAGAAAGTAATTCTTCATTAGCATTCTAGTCTGCTAAATCAGTTTATTTACTCTCAGACGAGACCAAACGTTATAATACTGTTTGTAAAACTCTGTTTCGTTATGTATTTCTTATTTCATGAAGAATGAGGGGCATAGCCAGGAGTTTGCTAAGAGGTATGCTCGACTTACCAAGCGATGTGAACAGCTGCAGGAAAATAGTTTTTGTTTCATGTGGAAAAATTATTGTCGTACTTCCCTACAGATACTTGTTTTCAAAGAGGTATGCATGTACACCCTTTGCACACCCCCTAGCTATGCTCCTGTGAAGTATACTCTTTTTCGAGCCTTTCTAAATCTCTCTATACTATTGAAAGAATTCTTGTTCTTATAGAAACATTACATTGATATGTCTCGATTAAAATCAATTATACAATTATTAACAAATAAAAATTTTCAACAACCAACTCAAACTTCCATTCATTTTACACCAAAATATGGTAATCCGTATGATTTATCGAAAGATTTTAGTACCTACAATTGGATATTACTTAGTGATGAATATATTATGAATATTTCCTCATCAAGTGAACGAAAAAAATTACATCAATTTTTTTCTGAATTAGGTGTTTCTGATTTTCTATTTCCAATTAATAATTGGACATATGAACAATTTGATTCTTTAATTAATATTCAATCAATATCAATTAATAAACGACTTTTCACAATTTTACAGGAAAATTGGATGATAACAAAAGAAACTGAACTATTTCTTAAACATTTGAAAGATTCTATATGGATACCAACAATTCAAATGTCTTATTCATACAATGAACAAATAGATCAAATTGAAATAAATAAAATTTGTAAATTAAATCAATCAAATAATATTTATATAAAAACCAAACAAATTCAAAAACTCTTTGAACAACATGTTACTTATGTCGATGTTGAGATTGATTCAAATTCATCATTTGCAAATGATCTAGGTTTAATTGAACATAGTACATTAGATGATGTTATTTCAATGTTAATTCATTGGTGTGAAAAATCAATTTTCTATACTTCTCTATCTCATATGCAAAATATTTATAATTATATTTATCAAAATATGAGTAGAAATGAATTACAAGATTTAATTAATACCAAACCTATTTTCTTTGTACCTATTGATTCATCAGTAGAGGGTAAAAATATTATTCGTGGAAGATTTGTTTCTTTATCAGAAGTTTGTTGGTCAGATTCAACGAATCTTTTTATTAAATATTCGTCATCATTCAAAACAAATTCTCGTTTTATAATTGAACCTTATTATACTGAACAAAAAACAATATTTCTTGATACTTTTGCCATTTCATTAAATCCAACAGTTGAAGAATATATTAGTTTATTAGGTAAAGATATAATAATCTGAATTTGAAATTAAATATATATTTTATTTCAGTTCATATTGCCTCATTGGAAACAACAGAAGAAACTGTACAAGATGCATTTTCTATCTTTAAAATTCTTGGAAAATGGTGCGAACAATCAAATCAGTTCATAGAAAAACAAGATTTACAAAGTAAATTAAGCTTTGTTACTCTAGATATCATAAAAGAATCAGCTCTAGAGATCTTAGTTGAGAGGAAATATCACTAGAAAAACTGCTCTTGTATTTGAATGAAAACTATTAGAAGAATTCAAAAAGATATGAACTTTTCCTCAGTACCTTGAGATAATGATAAGACAGACATTTTTGTTCTGGATCTTGATGAAATCTCTTAGAGGCCCATTTTTATGAGAAGAATTTTTGGCATTGAATCGACCGGTATTCACTAATTACTGATTAGTTAATTAATTTTAATTAAGTAACAGCTGAAAGAGTAATATTTATCTCTGCTAAGAGAATTTGTTCAGAAGAGGCTTCCTAAGGGGGAAACAGCGGACTTCAAGATTTTAAAGACTTCAAGAGACTCCAACAAGCGAGACTTTAGTTTTTCGAAAGACTTCAAAAGATTTTAAAGATTTCGGAAGACTTCATGAGACTTCAGGCTTGAAGTCTCTGTTGTATATCTCTTGGGATATCCTTATTAAAAAATTGAAGTCAAATGAATTTGGTCCATATATATAATTTGGACTTTATTTAGATAAACTATCTCATAAATCAATTTTTCCAACACGAGATCATCGTTGGGTATGTCTAAATGATAATCCATTGATATCCGATAATGATGATATTGCTCAATTATTTACTCAAATAAATAATCTCCCATTAATTGATATACCATCATCTGATAGTACGTATCATAAATTCATTTAGAATTGTATCATTCTTTTTTCCTTGTTTTACTTAGTTTTAGCATTTTTTCATCTATGCGATATAAAATCTCTTTCATCATCAATAACAATTGAACATATTATTGAAAATTCATCGGATGGAATTACTGTTAAAAATTTACTTTCACCACTTATTCCTTATATACAATTATATATGAAATCTCGTTCAGAATTTTCTCAAGCATATCAATGGACAAAATCTATTAATATGTCATCAGTTCTTTTAAATATTCAATTTAATATTGTTGATTATCTTCAATTAATTTATCGAATGAAATCTAATTCATCAATTTGTATAATTCAAGAAGAAAAATCTTATTATAATGAAAATCAAATGATTTTTTATGTTCATCGAGAATGGATTGAATATTCAAAATATTATCGAGATATATTTCATTCATTTGCACGAATATTTATACCAAATCATAATAATGAATTAACACGTTCATTAGGCAATTTTATGAATTTATTATATAATGAAGAAGAAAATAATCTTGAAATATTTGCTAAATATCAACAATTTGATTTAGAATTTAAAGATTCAGATGATATTCCATGGGAAATACCATCAACATCTACACAAATCAAATGTTATGAACCAAAAATTGGTAAGAAATTCTTTTTTTTAATTGTTGAAAAAAATTCAAAAAATATTTAGATGAAAATAAAGTTCGAACATTACTTGAAAATGTTGCACAAAATCAAGAACAATACAATGCTTATAAACAAAAAAAAACGACAAGAATTTCAAAAAAATCTCACCGAAATTTCAACAACATCAACTGAACATCAAACTAATTCCGGTAAAGAATAAAATATGTAATTCATACTAACATCATACGTCATTTAATTGAATAGCTATCATAACATAGATCGACATAATTTTAGTATCATATGAAACATTTAGTCCACCTTCGCCGAAAACTAATTTTCTCCTAAAGAAGTTCGCTGAGAATTGAATTTACCGAATCGATCCTATAGGCAACAATTGTGTTTTGGGTAATTAGTCTATAACACCAAATCAAGATGTGGGTGTGGGTGCGGGTGTGGGCATTGCATTAGCCTTACTCTGACACCCACATCCATTTGAGATAGTAGCCATGTCAGTTGGTAACCCTCTAACTTGGAGATCAATTGACTTGCTAAGATGGACTAACTATTCAATATATAATTATTGCCTATAAGATCGATTATATACAGTTTATATGGGCTTTCAGTGAGAAATTCACACGGCGAAGGTGGAATTTACCCATATGAAATAGTTATTAAAACTTGATAATTTATGTTTAAATGGTTATATATTTTTTAGATCCATCGAATAGCATTATTTCTCGATTTGATAATATTCGTTCAGGTGGTTTGTCATCAATTGTTGAAACACCCTATGAAAATCTTGAACAACTTACTAAAAAATTTAATATCGACGATCTAACTCATCAGGTACTTGATAATCGTGATTCAACTATTGGTTCGGATCAAGTATCATTGGATAAAATTGGTCGCTGGGGTATAAAACATATTTTTATTTAACTAAATTATTTAATCAATTTTTTTAGGTGAACAATGGGTTAAAGAATATCTTCATACAAAATATCTTGATAAAATTCAATCAAATGAAATAGAAATTCAATGGTTAAATGAAAATTTCGAACAAGGAAAACCATATGATTTTATAATTAAAAATCTTGAAACAAAACGTACAATTTATATTGAAGTCAAAAGTACATTAAGTCATAATCGTCAATTAATACCAATAACATTTAATGAATTACAATATTGTTGTTCATTGTCAGATATAAATCAACAATTTCAAATCTATCGTATTTATAATACAGGTCAATTAAATAAAGTTAAATTACGTATTGTTGAAAATATCGAAGAAAAATTACGTAAACATGTTCTAGAATTGTTTTTGTTAATTTAATGTTTTTTTGTTTTCTTTGTTACAATAAAAGAAATTGTTATTTCAGATTGTTATTTATATTCGAAAAAAAAATGATTGTCTCCTATCGACGATTATTTTCAACTTTAATAACAAATAAGAATTATTCATGTCTAATGAAAATAGCATCATATCATATTGTAAGTTATAATTTCTTTGAATTCTATCGGAAAAAATTTATTTCATTAAATAAAAGAATACAATTGATACAAAAAATCAAATAACTGTACCACATTCAATGATTAAAAATATTGAACGACAACGAGCAAAGAAAATTTATAAGAAAGAGCAAGATCAAGATCCACCAGGAGTGAGTTGATAATGACGAATATCATCCATATATATACATTTGATATGAATAGGATCGAACTCAACCAGCAGTTGTCGCTTGTAAACGTTCTGAATTCAATCATTATCCAGGTAAATCAAATTAATCTATCTTTAGGGGTCCGCTACACTTGGCCGACAATCATTTTGTCGACATATCACTTGGCTGACCCCACTGGGCCGAAAGATTGTTTTGCCGACAAAAACTTGAGGGTGAGAGTGTGGGAATATCTAAAATAGAACACACCCACACTCACCCACACTGACATCCATACCTACACACACACACACACACACACACACACACATACACCCGGCAAAACAATCTTTCGGCTAAGTGATATGTCGGCAAAGTGATTGTCGGTCAAGTGATTGCGCTCCATCTTTAGCAGAATATTCATGGCACAATTCCTTCGTTACTCCTTTTTCTTTTGAATTCATCAGAGAGAGAAAAGTGAAAAACTGTGTTTCTATTTTCTTTTCTTTTTTTTGTAGGACGTGAATATCGTCATATGACTGATAAAGATGTTGCGTCTAGTGCTTGGCAACATCGATTATCAAAAGGTGATTTTTTTACTATTGATCATCACTTTAAAAATCCATCATGGACACAATCAACTGTACAGACATTTGACCAACTCGATTGTAAACCAGAACTTGTAGAAATTCTTGAAAAAGCTAATATTCATAATCCTACTTCAACTCAATCACGTGTTATTCCAGAATTACGAACAGGTCGACATATGATTGTAGCAGCTGAAACTGGTTAAGAATTATTTTTTTATTTATTTTAAATATAATTCTTCTTTTCAAAAGGTGGTGGAAAAACATTAGCATATCTTGTACCATTGATCGAATCATTGATGCGATGGAAATCTGGAAATCGTTCAGTACATATGGAAAATGCACCATTTGCAATTATTCTTGCACCAACACGAGAATTAGTTGTTCAGATTGAAGTAAGACAGAACAATAAGAAAATACATTGTTTTATATAAATAATTTCATTTGTAGAATATGTTACAAGTATTTAATCAACTAAATATTCGAACACAAAGTTTAGTTGGGATTAATACAGATAAAGTAATTTATTTTCTTTACAATTTTTTGAAGATATTTTTCTCGTATAGGATCCACTCAATTTTACACTCGGCGAAGTTGATATTATTATTTCTACGCCTGGAGTTTTATTACGACTTTTAAGACAAGGTTTATTTTTATTTTATTATAAATTTTTATATATTCTTCTTTAGTTTAGATGAACATTTTGGTATTGAAAGACGTTTAAGTGGTACGAATCTTCGACATGTAATTGTTGACGAAGCTGATACACTTCTTGATATTACATTTAGTCCTGCTGTTGTTGAAATTATTCGACGCTTAGAAGTAAGTAATATACCTATGTTTTCGAGCAAAAGAAAAAGTATAAAAATAAGTATATAGATTGATGTACAACCAATAAATGATCTTGAACACGATGCTCCACCAGCAGTTCAACTTGTTTTTGTTTCTGCTACAATACCTACAGCAACTGAAGAAAGTTTAAAAGAATTAATTAGTGTTAGTATTAATTCTATTGATCTAATTAAAAAATATTTATTCTCTCTGTTAATTACTAGGCTAATCAAGTAAATAAAATGTTAACTCCATCTGTACATCGAATTATGCCACATGTTCCTCAGAAATTTTATCGTATTGGGAATCAACAAAAACTCAGTTTGTTATTATTATTATTTTATAAATATTAAATTTATTATTTAATTTCATAGGTCTTCTATTGAAACTAGTTAAATATGATTTAGAAAAGAAACATCCTTGTTTAATATTTTGTAATAAAACAAAAACAGTGCAATTTCTTCAACAATTTTTTCGTAATCAACGTATAGAAATTCTTATAATGCATAGTCAAATGACAAATACTGTAAGTTCTTATGCAAATCAATGTAAACATGTTAACCCTTTCAGGACCGTGGTACAACGTATGTACCACCTACCCTGGAGGGGGGTTCAGGCTTTTTTTTTAAAAAATTTTTTTTTTTGGGTCGCGGTTAAAAAGGTAGTTTAAGAATAATACTCTGATTGTGAAAAAGATAAAAAGCAGAACTGGTCCTGAAAGGGTTAATTAGGTTATATTTTAAAATATTGAACGAGATTTTCTGCTTCAAATACATAAGATGTACATAATAGTAATCTGCCGGCAAAACTAATCAATTCAATAAGTGGATACATTACATCAGGAGAAGCTCTATTGAGATAAATTTGCTAATGAGTTTCGTCAGCAATGTAGGCAATTTTTTTGCCAAATGATTATTGCCTATCTTTACAGTGTTTAATCAAGTGGGTGAGCTGAATGAGCGACGCCCACTCAAAATACGAGGCTTAGACAGAGCACTGTCAGGCAGCGTTCACCCAGAATTTTCATTTCGCCCACATGGCAGGTCAGTTTGCACGCCCGAAAAAAGAAACCTGGACAAAATGCTGATCCATTCTTCTTTTTAGAAACGTGCAAATAATCTCGAAAAATTTCGAAATGGTGAAAATACAATAATGTGTGCTACTGATCTTATTTCACGAGGTGTTGATACTTATTGGGTATGATTTTTTAATTTAATATTCTATTCATTTCTTTTTTTTTTGTGTTTCTTAATTTAGGTTGAGCACGTAATTCAATTTGAATTTCCTCATTTTATTTCTGATTATATTCATCGTACTGGTCGTGTTGGTCGTATTGGTTCGAAAAGGCCAGGAAAAGTTACAAGTTTTGTTACTACTCCCAATGAAGTTACTCTTGCTCAAAAAATTGAAGTAACTAAATAATATTGAATAAATTGTGTTTTAAAATATTTATTTTCTAAAAAGGTTACTGCTCGTATGAACAAAAAACTTAGCGGAGTAAATAATGATATAAAAAAACAATTAGAATTACATGCACAACAACGTGAGCAAAATCAAGAAAAAATTGATAGTCGTCGAGCACGAGAAGAACTTTGCAATGAAGTCATTCGCTCAGCAATGAGTTAAATGCTATATAATAGATGTATGAAATATAATAAATACAGGAAAATATGATATATATATGTTTTTTTTGTATAAATTATCATTATTTACTTCACATATAAATAAGTTTAAGTTATCAAGCTGATTATTTTTATTCTTTATTTGAGATTCTTGGTTCATTATTTGATGAAAAATGTTTTTTTTGTTGAATCAGTATAAATTATACTATCAAATCCATCACTATGACTACGATACAAATCATCCATAGCAAGACTATTAACTAAAGAATCAACTGCATGTGCAGCCATTGATTGACGTACGTGACCAGGAGTTGTTGGTCGATGAAGAACAGGATCATTTGTTGATTTAGATTTCATATTATTAGTTGTTGCACGTTGTAATTTATTATTAGGAGGTATTTTCTGAGAAATATAATGTTCATCAATCAATATATCTCCACTTAATTCTTTATCTGTAGCACGTAATTTATCAGCAAGATCTAAATCAGCTTCCATAATATCTTGATCTTCCTAAAAATGAAGAAAATATATTTAAATGAGTAAAACGAAAAAAAGTATACATCATCATTATCTTGTTCATTATCTGATGTTTGTCTACCATCTTGATCACCACCTTTCAATAAAAGATTGAGTAAAAATTCTAATTGACCTTTCGTTTCAGAATTTGTTTTTTCAACTCGAATAAGAGATCGTAGATGATTGTCAAGATTCTATAACAAAAAAAAACATTTTTTTATATAGAAATCTCATGTAGAGAACAAAATTTACAAGGCTCATAGCTCTATCACGTATAGATTTTAGAGTTAAAATTGAATATAGTGAAGAGTTTACATAAGGTCGAGTCTAAATATATAAAAATGATTGAAAAATTATTCTGCATATGTAAAATAGAACAACTTCTTGATTTGGATGAGTCAATAGAGATGATAGTACAGTTATTGCTTGTTCAGCTATTTCTGCACATTTTTTACGACCATTTGTACGTAAACATAAATTCATCAATAGTGCAACTCCATACTCTAAGAATAGATAATTATAAACTATTTCTATTAAAAAATGTTTTACCTAAAGTATAATCAGATAGACGATCAGTATGACTTAATAATGGTATTAACCATTTGATTGTATTTTGATTAATCATTATAGTTTGTACAGATCGTCTAACAACAAAAAAAGAAACTTTTTTATATAAGTTAGACTCTTATTATACCTAAGACTAAGTTTTTGTAGTGCAGCTAATAAATGTTGTTTAATAAGTGTGTCCGATGCTTCAGAAATCGCTGCTTTTTGCATAGAAATAATTAATGATTCATTTGGTGCTAAATAATTTCGACCTTTTCTTAATGAAGCAATCGTATTAATTAAACGAGCCCATTCTTCCTTAACATAATATGCATCACTACCAATTGGTGATGATAATTGTTTAATAATTTTCGCTTGTTGTTCAATATCAGAACGACATCCAAGTAAATCACAACCAATAAAACTTTCAAGCATTTTCTCACGTTGGAAATCTGATTTAGCTTTAGTTAATTTCCATCGAAGTGCTTGAAGTAAAAGAGCTTTTTCACGTGCACTAGTTGATATGCTCACAATATCTCGCTTTATTTTACCATAATCTAATTTTTCTATAAACGGATCATCAGTGCTATAATTAAAAGAAAACCACGATTAGTATACAAAATCGCTATGCAATTAATTTCTTTAATACAACATATCAGAGATGGAGCCCGTCCGGTACCGATTCTATCTCTACAATATATATGTATAGTTACCCTAATTGAGAAGAATTTAACATATTAGACATTGATTCTTGTGTTCTTGCTAGAAGAAGACGTGCACAAACGTTATCAATATAATCGTTTGTAATAGTTTTTCCTACAATAGCTTGTTGTAATGTTTCAACTAATTCCATTGTAATATCTTTAAAATGAAATAGATATGTATATATATTTATATCTGAACAACTTACTAATTAAATTATAATAATCTGTACTTAAATTTTTAAGTTGTCTACTTGTTTCTCTATTTCGATATTTAAGTTCTTCATTTTCATTATTTAATTGTACTAATACATGTGATGCACGTGCACCATTTTGTAATAATTCAACGAGATTTGGTGATGAACGATTTGAAAAAATCCAATCTAAAAAATTTGATACTTTTATGCGTAATTGTACTGGCCATTCGTCCTATGAAAAAAAAGAAAGAAGAATCAAAAGTATTCATTTTTTGTAAAACATACTGAAAATAATTCTTGAAAAGAAGCATGTTTTTCTGGTTCTGTAACATATGGTAAGGCAAATAAAGGTAATAAATCACTTGTTTGTGATATAGCGCGACCTCTGATTGATTCAATATATACTTTAAATACTTCCATATTTTCTTGAGCTAATAATTCATTCTAAATTATATAAAATAAATATTCGAAATGAAACTATATAGAATATACATTATCTGATATATTTGAGCGTAAATAATAAACAGCAAAATGTGTATAAATTAAAAATTCAAGTGATTTCATTGTTGAATCATTATTGACAATATTTGATGGAATATGTTCTGACCAAAGTTGAAAGAATTCTTCTCGATTACCATCATCTAATTGTTTTAACATATTTTCCTGATAAACAAAAATAAAGTAAAGAATATTTTTATCATGAAATAAATACTTTGATAGTATTATATGTTTCCTTCTCTTTTTCTTTCTTATCTAAATTTTCATTATTAATTTCATCAATCGGTTCTTGATGATCTTGTCGTTCTTGTAAAAATGTATTAACTGTATTTGAATAACCTTTCGAAGTAAGATATTCATTTATATAATCATTAATACGAGAATCAATTGGTTGAGACATTAACTTTTCTTTTAATAGAATATTTAATTGATTGATTGATTTGTTTAATCTTACGTATGTATTACTATGACAATACCTCGATAGATTTTGTATTATACTGACATCTATCTCGTGTACTTTTATGTTAACTTGAATAAAAGCTCAATTGATTTATATTAATGATGCAAACAATTGAAAATAATTTGTATTGTGAAAAAATTGAGATTAATTTATAACGGCGCGATTTAATGGGACAAAGACCTTTGTTTCGAGATAGACTTCAACGATCATCATTCGTTTTTCTCAAGTGACATTTATTGATTAATTATGCTTCGTCCACCATCAGCAAGTCGTTCGACGTATGTTTTTTTTATCAATCTTTGTTGACAGATTGAATTATAAAAGTTTTCGTATTTTTCTAGTGGTTTACGACCACCTGCGCCAAGTGGTCTTCGACCACCTATGCCTTCATCTCAACAACAACATCAAATCCGACGAGTGGTACCGTAAGTATATTCTATTTTGTTCTAAAATATCGAATTTGATCTCTATATATTTTAGTCAACCATCACCAGCTTCATATCAACAAGCAAAGTAAGATATTTATCTATCGTTGACAAGATAATGATTTGTACGTTTTGTTTTCAGAACAGCTCATCGTCAAACAAGTCGTCCAACTATAAATTCAGCAACACGTGATCAACCTGTTCAATCACGACCGTAATTAATTCAATTTAATGATTTTATGTGTTTAATATTAATTTTTCAGTTCAATTTTTCCACGTAATCAAGCTCATACACCAATGCCATCAGCTGCTCGTCGGACATCAACTGGTGTTAGTCGTCAATCAAATGTTCAGTAAGAGATATCATATGTATATGTATATTAATAAAATCTTGTATCATCTATCTAGTAAACAACATGAACAATATGGTGATGAAATGCTTTACCATCCAGTTATTCTATTAAACAAGCATGCGAGTAAGATTTTAGTTCTCAAATAATACTCAAAATTAATATTATCATTTAGTCGTCTTGGTTATGATTATCGGTATCTAATGGATGAAAAACGACGAATTGGTTATACAGGACCTGGGCTCAGTACGTTTGAATTTTCTTCGTATATATTTTTTTTTTAATCTCCTATTTATTTTTAGTTGTTCCTGAACGATCTGAAGTAGATGAATTACTTTTAAAAAATATCGATGTTCCATTTGGTATTTGGTTATATAAATATGTTCGACTTTATGTAAGTTTATCAATTTATTTTTCTATTTTTCTATATGTTTTTTTTTCTTTAAATCAAGCCGGGTGAACCCTTAGCTGAAAATTTAAATGAACGTCAATTTGTTCCTGAAAGATTAGATCAAAATGAAGTCGTTAATGTTGTTCGACCTACAAATCGTACTCAACGACAAACAACACGTATTCTCGATGTATGTCGAAGAAATTTCGATTATTTTTTTTTTTGTAATTTCTCCTTTTTTAGTTATTTGGTGACAAAAGTAATACGATAGAACCACCTACAAATGAAATCATTACAAAATCTCAAATGCCGCCACCACATCCACCCTCATTTCCTCCGCAATCAAATGAATTTCGCTTTGCACGTTCAACAACAGTCTTAGCAATAAATGATGAAGTTAATCGATCACCACGTCGTTTACCACATCATAATAGTAGTAATAATAATAATTTACAATTACCAGCAGCAATTTTAAAGCGATCACAAACACAAATCATTGATGCAAAATTAGATAATGATTCATTTGATCGTGATGCACAAATAAGAGTACGAGAATTAAAATGTTCAGCTATTGGACAAGAATTTATGGAACAATTAGAACGTCTTCGTTTAATTGATGATCCTGATTTATTTTCAATTAAAATATCGATGTTTGATGCGGCTATACAAAGAATTGAGAAAATTATTAGTATGCTTCATATTTGATTGTATTTATTTGTGTTCGATATTTTTCTGTATGTGTGTGCGTGTGTGTATAAAGATCGGTACTAATAATATTAATTGACTAGAGAATTTTTTCATATAATTGTATGTATAAAAATTTGAGAATATCTTCAAAAGAATATTTATAACACATTAATTGATTGAAAACTTCTACATTCTTAAAAATTCTAAAGTGAAGAATAGCACATTTACTTCTCTGACTAATTGTTTTTGTTGTAAAAGAAATATATTTTTACCTAGTTTATCAAATTTCATAGAGATTAAAAATCGGGCGTCATTTAAGTGGTCAGCAGAATAAATGAAACGGTCAGTAAAACAAAAAATTCAAAAATCAGTTGAATTATTGAATGGTCAGTAATTAATTTGATAGGTCCATAATAAAATTTAAACGATCAGTAAATAAAATGAAATGGAGAGTAAAAAAATATAAACTTGTGCAAAGATGTACTACTTTTCTTCTTTTTACTGACAAAAATCAAATTTTTTCACTGCTACTTCCACAAAATCTACTGACCACTTTTGAATTGTTTACTGATTTTTTTGAAAACTGACCAATTAATATATTTACTGATATTTCAATTATTTTGCTGACCGCAGAACATATTCCCTTAAAAATCTAAGCAAAATATATTATTGATTGAGAAGAGTGAAATATGTCTGTCATTTTTGCAGTACCAATATTCTCTAGCAAGAAAATCAATTAAATCATTGATCGAATTTGATGTTCAAGTTTTCGATCAGTTTTAATGTAAGTAAAATAAAGTAGAAAATGCTGATATAGCTATATTAATTTTTAAATCATGTCAGATCATTAAATTTGAGCTCTATACATATGTCAAAAGTAATAGGATTTGACCGATATCTTATCAAGACAATAAATGATCGATAACAAAATGCGGCTTCTATAAAACTCCCGAAATTTTTGAGAGCCAACCGTTTTTATATTGTACTATTCGACTAGACTAGTGTGATGTAATGACATCGTCATTGGATTTTTCTATGTATACACCTTTTTTTACCTTTTATACTTGGTTCTTTCCGTTCTCTATGAATATTACAACACGTTGCTATATATATACACATGCTTAGTTGAAATAAACTATTATTTCATCTTGCATTTCTCTCCCTGATCCTACATCAAAACGTGAGTATTAGTATGACATAAAATATTCTTATTCATCCACTGTATGAATACTGTTAATATTTTTTTTTGATGTCATAGCTTTCGTAAAACCGGATTTAGATCCAAGATCGATCTAAATATTCTATTATATTATAATCTGGTAGAATCTCGATAATATTTCCACATTGGTTTTAGTTCAATTTAGTTTCTAAAATTTTTCATCATCTCTTCTTTCATTAACCAATTAGAAAATTTTCTTAATATGTACTTTTCTAATAATGAGGCAATAACTGATTGGTATTCTTTTACATTAATCATATCTGGTTCGTTCGTTTAAAAAAATACCCATATTTTGTTTCTGTAGTTCTAGTTTCATTTATATATTCTTCATTTCAATCATTTTAGATGTATATCGACACAGAAGAATGTCCTATTTATATACAAACAATACAATCTGAACGAGGTCATAATAATGTCGATCGTTTTAAAAGTAAACTTATTGAACAAAAAGAAGAATATGAACAACAAATAACGCAATTAACAAGAAGTCATAATGAACAAGTATCTAAACTTTGTCATGAAGTAGAGGAATCAGCATCAGTATTACATAAATATAAAATAGAACTTGATTCAATGCGAGTAAAACTTGATGGACAAGAAAAGCAAATAATAAAAAATACAAATAATGAATTATGTCCTAATCGAAATTTACAAATAAAATGTATTAAATTAAAATCTGAAAATAGACGATTGAAAAAAGATTTATCAAAATTATCAATTAAATATGATAAATTAATAAATGAAATGGAAGAGGCTCGACAATATGTATTAGAAATGATTACGAACTTAAACTAAATTGTTTATTATTTATGTGTTATCAACAGTCAGATATGTTTTTTTACAAACATACATTTTGAACAGTTATTAATAAATATATAACTTCATTGTTTCTTTTAATAATTTATAATTATTATGCGTTTTTATATTTACTTAATTAGTCAAGAACAATAGAAAAACTGTAGTATATTAAATTTTTTTTTCATTAGTGAGAATCATTGTACCTAGAAAATAGATGGTTGTTGAATATACGAGAGACTGTATCAACAGAATAGGAGAGTAGAAAGGATGTTATCTATGAAAGCATTCTTTCATGTATAAAAAAAGAAAAAGAAGCGTGATTAACATGATCGCTAATAGTAATAGATATAACTGGTCATCACATGCAAATTTAACAAGGTATGAAATACTCGACTATTCTCGATCAGCTCTTGGCATGTCGAAAGAACCGAATGTTTAATTATATGTAGACACTCTTGCGCGAGCGAATTGATATTTGTAAAAATGACAAGATAATCTTATTTGTGATTTAGAACATGATTTATATAGACGAAAAGTATGTCTTTCGTTCAATGCTGTAGTATTCACATAAGATTTTATAATATAAAAAACTCATCCCCAGGCAGGTATGATCTTTAGAAAAACGCCGTTTTTACGAATTCTTAACGCGTTTCTACGCAATTTTTCAGAAAGCGTTCTACTGCGTTAAAATTTTAAAATTTCTACACGTATTTCTCCGTTTTTTTGAATTTTGTCTGTCTGGATCGGCTCTATGAAAAATATTGTCCGATTAGTTTTTCTACGGTGTCGATGCTGATAAGTTTACATTTACATCTTCTTATATCTCGTTATCATCTGGATTGTTCATCGGTAATAATTTCTTTTTATATTACGCATAAAATATCTCAATACTGATCACTATTTTGATTAAGTGTATACATGTGCTGCCTCCCTTCTGTCATTCGATTAGTCAGTTGATAGCGCCATTCTAAAATCTATCTATTCGATTGATTTCTTTTCATATATATTTATTAATCTTATTAAATTTTAGATAATCATGTCTTCAGTATCTACCTATCGTCGACATATTGATTCAATTTATTTAGAAATTTGTATTGGTGGTCTTAGTTATCAAACAGAACCTCATACATTATTGTTAGTAACTATTTTCGAAAAATATAATTCAAATTATTTCAATTATTTTCAGAACATATTTCGAACAATTTGGTACTATCAGTCAATATAATTTTACATCACCAACTGGCGGTGGTTACGTTTTTATATGTTATGAAAATTCTCAAAGTGTTGATCGATGTATAGCTAATCGACCACATCGACTTGATGGTCGACATTTGTAAATTTTTATTCAACATTATTTTATTTATAATCTTAATTCATTTAGATATGTTAAACGTGCTTTACCTTTTGATCCGGAATATCCAAATGAACATATGAATTCAATACGTGACATAATGATTATATGTGATTCTCTCGATATTGATGAAGAATATTTAAAAAATTTACGTGAATATTTTTCATCATATGGTGTTGTATACGCTTGTAAATTATGTCACGAAACAAATTATGATTATATTCTTGTTGAATTTGCTGATTATGGTAAAGAAAAAGATATAAGAGAAAACAAAAACACAGATCGATTTTTTCCTTAGATCAAGTTGATCGAATTATTCTTGATAAACCACATCATTTTAATAATCAAGAATTAAATCTTATGAAATGTATAGCAACAAATAAAAAATTAATGAATATTAAATATTCATCGAAAGAAAATTCAGTGATTGCAAAAGATGCGATTGATATTAATGATGATCAAAAATTTTTAAAATATGAATTAAATTATAAAAATGATCTTGCAGAAAAAAGTAATCATCATATTAGTGAAATTGATCTAGCAAATGAAGTTTATCGTTTACAAAATTTAATAAAAAAATTAAATGAAGATTTTTCGATTAAACGAAGACAACTGGAAGAGAATTGTTGTGAACAATTAAGAAAACTAAATGAAGATGCGGATAAAACTCATCGATTACAACAACATCTTGAGCAAGGTATGTATATATATTACTCAATGAAAATTCTTGTAACATTGATTTTATTGTTTCTTAGAATATACGAAATTATTAGTTGAACATGAATCACTTAAACATGAAAACGAAGTACTCAATGAACAGTATTTAATGACTGAATTAGAAAATTTCGAAATGACATCATATTATGAACAAATTCTTGCTGAAGAAAAAGCGAAAACAACTCAATATGAAACGGAATATACTCAAATTCTTCAATGTTTATATGATAATGATTCACCTCAACCATCTTCTCCTCATCATCATTTAATGAGTACTTCACAAACTTCATTATCACCACCATTACCTGCCATACCAGATGACGATGATGACGACTAACACTTATAACTTAATGATTTATTCTTTAGTTTTTTGTTTCTGTTTTTCACAGTTATATATTTGTGATTGTACTATTCATCATTTATTTTCATAGTAAATAATATCCGAAAAACATAGTTATCGTAGTAGAAATAAACTATTTATTGAAAGACGAATTTAATATTTATATTTTAAGAAGGGTACAAATTAAATGATCAGTAAAAGTCAATCAGTAGTTAATTATGTTTCATCAGTTTTCACCGTTCGGTAAAATCTCTCGATATCACATAGATGTTGTCTTACTTATCGTCTTTGTTTCTGTTTGAACTGCTTTGCTAATACTATTACATCCATTTGATACCTTACAGAAACAGATAATCTTCAATAATTGTTATTTCAATTTAAGACTCCCGTTCTCCCGGATAAACAAAGCAGTTTTCGTCAGAAATACCAATTTGGAGATTTAAAAATAGTTAGATAGCTCATAATCTGTACTTTCGAATACACTATGATTTATTGGTTTTATAGCGGTTCTACTGAAACACCCTATATAAAGAGATTTTGTTTTTTTCGAACTTCAACTAATGAAACTATTTTTTAAAGAAAAAAATCGTAATAATTAAAGTAAAAACTTGTTTTTGTGTTTGACCCCTCCATGTGGCAAAGACTTTTTCACTTTTGCTTTCAATTTAGTTGCTTACAAAAAAATCAAGTATTCTGACCTGATTTTTGCAACTTTTTTTGTACAAAAAATCTCTGAAAATATTGTCTTTTTTCAAAAAACCGGGTGTGGGCGTAGGTGTCTCTTATTTCACACCCACACAGCCTCAATTATATTCACATATTTTACAATTCTTCTTTTCTTTCGATCGATTGAGGAAAATAAATTGACTTATTTATTTATTTAAAATTTGTCAAGATCAATTCTATGAAAAAATCATCTAATCATTATTTATGTTTTATAGAATATCGTCACTGTTATCTCTTTTTCTTTCATTAATATTTCAATGACAAACAACAATATCATCGAATCTTATTTTATTACAAAATCGATCAATTCATCAGTCAAATATTCTTCCATCTTACTTTCTTATGCTCTCATGTTATTTCATCTTCAATAGAATTAGAAACTCACTTCTATATGTATCTCAATCGAATCAGAAAATTTAATTTTAATTATGAACATATAATATCAAATCAATCACAACAAAATTCATGAATAAATTAAACTTTTATTTAATCATTTTAAAAAATTACATCAAAACAGATATTTATCAATGAATCAAACTTAATTTGATTATTAACAAAAATTCATTTTAAATTTTCAAATTTATTTATTTTTCAAGAAAAATAAACAAAAATATTTTCACAAAAAAATTAAATTATTCATTTCATCATCGATGTCAACAAATTTCATTCAAATCAATATCAAATTTTTGTATTCGGTGATTATTCTCGTCGACAACATACAGATTACCCTGAACATCGAATGATAAACCTGTGGGACAATTGAATTGATTTGATTGGTCTCCTTTTCCATTTCCACCAACAACAATACTACCTTCGCTAGATCCTTTGCACCAACGCATTATTCGATTATTGTACGAGTCAGCTACATAAACAGTACCCAAATGATCGACAATCACTCCCGCAGGCCAAGATAATTGTGTCAAACTATTCCCGTCATCTTTTCCACCAGCAACAACAATACCTTCTTTTGCACCTTTCACCCATTTCGTAACACGATGACTGTTATTTTCCGACACATAAATTGAATGATCTTCATCAACGAAGCTATAATTAGGCCAGTTGAGCTGATTGAGATTATCTCCTTTTCCATTTCCACCTGCTACTATTGTTCCTTCTTTCTCTCCTTGTTTCCATCGTCTCACTTCATGCTTTATCCAATCAGAGACATAAAGATCTCCATTGTTATCCATTGTTAATCCCCAGCAATCAATATGAGAAATGATTGTTTCTCCATTTTTACCATTTTGACGAAGCCATCGTACCACTCGTCTGTTTCCATAATCACAAATGATGAGAGAATTATTCTTTTTATCAACAATCACATCTCTTGGACAATACAATTGATCATTTCGATTTCCATTGCTATGTCCACCTGCAACAACTTGACCATTCTTTGCTCCATATTTCCATTCAACAATACGATGATTGAAATAATCAGCAATATAAATAGTTTGATGATCATCATCAAGATAGATACCACGAGGACAAGAGAGTTGATTTAATTGATTGCCTTGTCCATTTCCTCCAGCAATAATAATTCCATGTTGTTTCCATTTGGTGTTGATAGTAATATGATTGACAAGAATTGATTGTCCTAAAAGAAAAAAGATTTTGAAATATTTGAATAAAATGGATGAATAAATGTGAATAAAAAAGTGTTATTTTAAAATGTAATAAAATAAAAATGATTCGAATTAATGTGATCTGAATGAATCTGTTCTATCTTTGAAAAAGATGTGAAAAATAAAAACTCGGAATTTCTTTTATTATGAGAATAAAAGTATTTTCGGTTTAGTTTTTGAATTTGTTTTTTAAGTAAAATAAAAAGATTTTTATTTAAAATCATCTGAAGTGAAAATGAAATGAAATATTTAAAAGTTTATTCATATAAATCTATGTTAAGATAATAATTTACTATGAACGATATTTTTTATTGTAAACCAAAACTAAATTTTATAAAAATTTCATTAAAAACTCTACAAGAGCATCATTGCAATTTGGGTTTTTGGTTTAACAAACATTCTTAAGAATGAAAAATAAAAGAGATAGAAATTAGAATTGAATAGATTTTTTCTTATTTTAACAAAAAAAGATAATTTTAATTCATAAATGAAGAAGATTGATCAATTCTATGAATGAATGAGAGAGAAGTTGAAGATCTTTTTCTGTTAAAATAAAAACAGAACATGAAGTTTCGATGATTTTTTAAAATAGATCTTAAAGCTTGAAGAATTAATCTCATTCATATCGAAATTAGTTTCAATAAAAGAAAATAAAATGGATGAGAAAAGAATTATCGACATTTTTCATAATGATGTAGAACTATTTTAACTTTTTTTCTTGGTACAAATTCTACAAATATATTGAATTAATATTTAAAAAAAAATTCCATTTCCCATATCTATCTAAATATGACTTTTTTAAATCTAACTAGTTTTCTCTCTCTCTACATTTTCTATTTTGTTTGTAAATAATTTATTTTTATTTTGAGTTGAAAAAGAATTTCAGATTTTTTCTTTTTTAATCATTCAAATATCAAAAAACATTATTTTAAACTTTTCAAATAAAAAGATTTTTGAGTTTAAATAAGTTTTTAGATTTAATATTAAATTAGTTTATTTAAATATGATGAAAGACATTAATCTTCATATCGATGAGTATTTTTGAGTGTGATTGCTAGAAAAGTATAAGAAAGAGATTGATAATAGCATGGTCTCTCAGTATCTGTTTTCTTTCTCATGTACTGACGATTGACCTTTGAAAATCTATATTTTATAGAGTTCTGATAGTTAGTTTCAGTGGAGAGTGCACAAATAGTCTTTGTTTTCGGCTGTTCGGATGTGGATTATCAAAAAAGACTATTCTAGAACAATAAGATGTCTCAGTTTTTTTGCAATGTATATGACAAGGAGCACATGAATAGAATAGAGAATAGATGCTTTCAAACATGATTAACTTCGTTCAATAGAAAAAATCTTATTATTCTCAGTCATTTCATTGAATTGAGCTATCTCTTTGATCGAAATACAACGCTTGTTAATGTCGACATAGTAGACATCGATAATCAGGTAGAATCTGAGTCAGATGGTTTGCATTTGATCTCTCATAGTATATGCGACAGATTATTTTGTTTGCTCATATGAATTTTATGAAATGATGTTTCTATTCAGTCAATATTTCAGTGTATTGTTTATTTTTATCTGAAGTCAAAACGTGATCTTTTGAGAACAGAAAAGTAATTCTACTGATTGAGAAGATTATAGAATAGTTAGATACTTCTTCTCATTGAGATAGTTAATTTTTTGATTATGTCTCGTTCAATACAGAATAAAGTTTTGTAGAAAAGTTAATGAAATTTCAACTTTTACGTGCTCTTTATCGCAAGACTAAGTTACAAATCGTTAGTTGTTATTTATTTTCTATTAAGATTCTCAAATACAAAACTCTCAGAGGTGGTTATTGTACGTTTTGTACGCTCATGTAAATCAATAGGATTACATTTCGAGTCTTCTTCTTTCAACTTATTTATCTTGACAATTATTTAGCTGTTTTCATTTTTGTTATTAAGGAAAATATATTTAGTTTCACATATCTTTTTCTTGAAATTTGATCAACACCTCTACAACGAATACTGTATATGTATTGTGAATAAAAACCGAACACGTGTGGCTTATTCTTAACAGTCCTTTTTAGCAATCATCGTGGATCAATGAATACTCCAATGGATTCAGATTAGTCCGCTTTGAAATTTCTGAACTAAAAACGGGGATGATAAACATTTTATGTGAAATAAGTACAGAATGTCATGGATATCGTTTATCATAAGTCATCTCAATGGTTTTAGTTGGACAAAAGCAAACGTCGATAAGCGTTTGAGGAAAATGTATCTTAGTACTATTTGCATAGCAAAACGACTTTTTAGTCGTGACACGTTCTACTGTCATACGAATAATATATAGATATGAGAATGTTTTAAAAGCTAAATCGTCCCAGTACACTTAGTGCCTGGTGATCGAATAAGATCTCATGTCAGACTACTATAGGAAATCAACGAGTATGTAGGTGTGCAGGTGTCCATTTAATTTACTCTCCGTATATCAAGTTTTGGTATCTTCCGAAGAATCAATGAAATACATATCTTAATTCTTACCCTTTTTAAGTTGCCCATTTGTTTCTTCCAGCATTGCGTACCAATATGGCCGTGCTGATATGTTCAGGTACATCAAACTGTGATTCTCATATAAGGATTTCAGCTGTTGAACATCGTCGATGTTCACTTGGGTATGATATAACTCAAGATGCCTCAAGATGTGATGTTCTTGAGAAGCTTGGATAAATGCCTGTGTAAGTTCATGTGTGATAATAGATTCAGATATACGGAGGCGTGAGATAAATTGATCATTTTTCAATGAGTCTATCAAACTGTCCTCTTTCCGATCCGTTGGTTGAATATTCTGTACATGGAGACTGAGATGTTTGATTGATTTGTGTGCTTTCAAAATATTCAAAAGATTAACAATGAAAGTTTCGTCTTCGAAACCAGTCTGATCCATAATATCGATTTCTTTTAGTGTTTGATTGATTTTCAACATTTCACAGAAACGAGTTAAAGTCGATGGTATCTGCAACGACTTGTTCAGTTTTAGTTGATATAATGCTCCCATTTTTGAATTGAGCACAGCATTTATGATATCAACATTGTTAGAATATTCCACAATCAATCCAGTCACCATTCCATTCGTTTCAAAGCACTTCTGAAGATCACGTTCGTAGCCTAGAAAATCACAAGCAGAAAAATCCAACGTTCGACGTATCTTGTTTTGTAGCAAGAGTTGAGTAAGCATTGAAATATGTCCACCTTGGTAACTATCGCAAAAGCGCACTTGGAAGGATTGATTATTAAATTCTGCAGTCATGCATTTGCAGACATACTTCGTAAATCCAAACATATTGCAAACACAAACAGTAAACACGTTAAGACACTGAATCGAAGAGCGATTAATCACAACATCAAGCAGTGTGACAAGATCACTTTCATACAATGTACACTCTTTAAGTGTCAATTTCAGAACGTTGAAACCTTTTGTGAGAGCTTCACACAATATTTGGACACTCTTGCTGCTCAAATCCTTTGGACTCAACACTGCTACTCTAGTTTTCGTATCGAATTTACCTCCCATAGCTTCCAACTGGTCAATATATTTGGGCATAGTGTTATTAAAGCTGATATCGTCATAGTGCTCTAGACACAACCAACGCACATGTCCATCAACGGTGACTGTTCGGTACAGATTTCCTAAACTAAGTTTATTATCGGCAACATCCAGATACTTTTCGAGTTCACGTAAGTCTGTTTCTTGAAGTGGCACTCCACGTGACTCATTTTGTCCGACCATCGTAGACTCTGACATTGTCCCATTATTGTCGACTCGATTGAGTAATTTCTCAACCAAGTTTAGCTGTTCTTTCATCTCTTTTTGCTTATCAGATGTCGGTAAAATCGTATCTACATCGCTACCAGCAGCCTCTGTCATGCTATCCTGTTGTGGAATAACAAAACTTCCAAGTTTGAATAGGACTTGAGCAATTTTCAACGTTGTTCGTAAATAAGATACATATCTGACGATGAATTCTCTCGTCTTTTTAATCGAATAGCCGTTGTGTGGAGCTACATGTATTTTATGGGGCTCATTTGAACATTCACATAGAAAATAGAGTTTGTAATGAAGATGATACCACTCTTTCGTCGTGTTGAGTATTGTCCAATCGCTGTGCTTTGCCGGAAGAATGAAAAAGTAGCGAGGTGTAGTGAACTCGTTCAATTCATACATCTGTGTCATGAAAGCACGCAGTAAATCATTGGATGGCTCTACAATAAAAATGATGAATATGAAATTCTGGTGTTATTAGTCTTTTTCATGTTTTCAGAAAAACATATTTAAAAAATACAAAATTTTACGAAGTTTGATATATGGACGGAATATCGTCTTCACCAGTAACTTTACCATACTGTATTTATTATATCGCACTTCAATAATGTGTTCTCTCACCAAATCAGTAACTATTCAAAGGAAATTTAGTTTATACTAAACAAAAAAAAAGTACACAAAACGGAAATGTTCAATTTCATAGTTATAAATAGAAAGAAATGTATGAAAAATGTAGAAGATTTAAGAAAAGCCTTTAAAATATTTTATCTAACTAAGAAAAATATGTTAATTAATGACAAAACTAATTTCTGTGTAATCTAACTGTTTCATAGAGGTTAGCTGGATTAAAACTCTTAATGATTATATATATAATATTTTATTCATTTGAAATATTAACATAAGTACCTAGAAAATCAACAAATTTTAATTGAGGGTGTAGATGTAAGTATTATAGCCATCGTACACTCATACCCACACCTACCCGTGTTTATATAGTGAAAAACTCTATAGATTAAGAAATAAGTTTTATAAAGAAAAGAAAAATTTATATCGTCAATTTTCTTGATGGAATAACATATTTTATTAAAGTTTCATCATTTATTTGGAAAAAAAGATTTTTCAATTTAGTTTAGTCTGTTTTGATCAGATCTGATTATTCTTCTTTACCAAACTATGACCCACCCTTGCAAAATGTTCTCTATTTTATTCTTCTTTATACAAATCACAAAAAATAGTTCACATCTGGAACTACCAAATACAAATATAATTCTTATTTTTTCAAATGTTCTTCAATGAAATAATCAACAACAACAACAAAAGATTAGAATAAAAAATATCGATTTCAGAAAGTTTTTAATTTTGTTTATCTGCTCTATAGTTTATTTAGTTTTATTGACTGAGATTATCAAAGTAATGTTTTCGTAGTAATCTTGTGCAGAATCCTATGATATTTTTATTGAAAAAGAGGGAATTTATTCTATGAAATTTAAAAAATAGAAGTTCAAATAAAATATGAAGATCGGATTCACAAATAGTTTTCGTTTTGTTGGTGAACTTTATTTTTAAATCTATTAGTTTCTTATTATATGAATTACTAAAGTCAATAAAAAGCCATTTTTGTAAAACTTTCTTAACTGTGTGTTTTTATTCGAGGGATAAACTTTCAATCACGTCTTTTACTAGATTAAAAACTTAACACTTAAGTCGAATTAAAACTTCTGCACTATGTGTTATGAAAGACTAAATGGAATACAAAGTAATATTAATTTGTAAAACAAATTTTATCTGATTTTGAAAAAAACATCATTCGAAATCTCTTCCAAAGATTTTTTTATTATTTGACACATTTTCTACCTATGAAACTTTGTAATTTTAAATGTAATTAAATTCTTAAAATCTTTTCTTATAAAGATAAAAAAACGAATAGATAATTAACATTAGCTCATATATTGATCTCATAAAACATTTTCAATATTTCATCTAAATAAGAATAAATTATTTTGCTTGAATTTTTCTATAAATATTTTCATCTAGCAATATATCTTGATCAGTCAAATAAAACAAATAATTTTGAATTTGAAATAAAAATAAATAAATATGAATTTATAATCAATAATTAATCTAATCCTGAATTATTTCAATTTCTTATTCGATTAGTTTAAAAAAATCTGAGAAACACAATAATATTTTCGTGAAAATACTTTCTATTTATTTATTAATTAGATTTTTGCACAATTATTCTCATATTGATTTATGCATCGAAATTCATCTTGTTGATTTCTTATCTAATGAATATAGTAATTGAACGACTTACTCGGATTTGGTGGTCTCGGTGGTTCATCATTACTTGATTCTTTTAAATGAACAATATTTAATCCTCCTGAATGATTTAATGGATTAGATACAACTTCAAATACTGTTCCAGGCATTAAAATAACTTCATTTTCATTTGGATAATTTGTATATGACGCAATTGATTTTCCATTTAAACATTCAATATTAAATAATGTACTTGAAGAAGATTCGCTAATAAATGAAGAAATAACACTAATAGATGTTGAACATGAACTTATACTCCACCAAGTAATTTTTTGACCTTTTTTAAAATACTTAGTAACATCTTTATCAATACCACGCCAAACAGTTCCTTTAAAGTTAGGTAATTTTGATGTTGCAGAATCTAAAAGTTTTAAATATCCAAACCATGGACGAACTTTTGTTCGATCTTCTAGACGAAGTGTTTCATTTAAAATTCGATAAACACATGAATCATCAGACATTTCCATTGTATAAATGTAAATTGCAGCAGATTCATCTTTTGTTAAATTATGATCATTTGGATGTGTACAATGTTTTTTAGCTTCTTCAACAAAACGATTTGTTTCTTTTAAAAAAATTGGTAGTTCATTCATCGCTTCTTCGAGAGATAATAATTTCCAAGTAAGGTAACCAAAACATGCTGGCAATCGTTTATTTTCTAGTTCGATGTCTGTAAAACGATCTCCTGAATGACTCATTATAATTAATTAATTATTCAAGTTATTTCTTTTATTGAATGACGGACTAAATAATAAACAAGGATGATAGATTTAAGTTGATTTTATCATATTTAGGTACTAGATGAACGATTAAATTATATTTTCATGATTTGATTTGAAAGCATCAGTAGTTGAAGTAACTTTACAATTTATATGGGTGTGTCTATGGGTGTGAGTATTATAACCACCGCATACCCATCATCTACTTATACTTCATAAAGAAATATAAAAGAAGTTACTTTGACCGTGACTTATAAAAAGATAAAGAATCTGCTTACTGTGCTCTTTCTCGCTCTTTTCTTCTTCTATTCTATTGTTCTCTCAGCACTTTTTCCTTTGTATCTCCTTCGTGCTCTTCTTTATAATGATGTGCTTTAAGTAATATCGATACGATTGAAGTAGATGAAGTAGCTCAATAAACATCGTTACCAAGAGTAGCACTAATGCTACATCTCCAGTTCATCACAGTTTTCATGGTGATGTCTGTCGCGAACTGTGCGAAAGAGAAACAAAATTTTTATCACTATATTTTAATACTCCTTTTCAATCCTGTTTCACAAAAAGTCAACGAAACTCCGAAATATCCATATGCGCAAACTTTACCGAGACTTTAAATACTTCTATGGTTGCTCCTATATTTCAAGAAACGCCTCAACAATTACTTATATATCTGGCACTGTCTGAACTGCTCAAACAATTTCCGAACTCAAACTCCATCGGAAATCGTTAGAGTCCAAACACTAAACCATAGTTTTGGTTATATGCATGGCTAGTTTGTAGAGAAATCTAACATCGACAAATGTGTCATTTTAAGACTGAATAAATATGACTGATTCGTAACACGTAGAGATGCGTGTGAACCAGCTTTCTAAGTTTCGATGTCGATCCAGTCTCGATAACTTCTTTTTCAAGAGTCCTGGCCCTCATCTTGGTTCCAACTTTAATTTATTCAGTCGATAAATATCACTTGTTTTGTTTAAATCGCTTGAATTTTATTTCACTTGGTACTATTTATAGAATAATTTACTCAAGGCTTTGGAATATTGAATTGCAATGTTTAGTTCTAGGCCAAACAACTTCTTGTATCGTAGCTCTGATATTGCTCCCAATTCTGATCCATTCAACCAACAACAAAACTAATTCTGCATACCCAATGTAACAACAGTAACAATGCTACTCGAGTGAAGTGATATAATGACTTCTGAAACATTCTTTTTTAATATCACCGCGACGATGCCAATCTGTTTTATATTTCATCCTAATGCAGAGGTTTCCTTTCCATAACTACAGCAGACTTTCAGCCGTTATGAACTTTTAAATCATCTTATCTTCTCACTACATCATAGTAATGGTTTATTCTTTGTTAACTCAACTATATACAACTTTTACCGATACTAGTTTATTTACTACCTTATCCATGTCAATACGTGAATAATATTCCTTAGAGTAACTAATAAAAATATTTTGTGTATACAACATAAATAATGATATTATTTGATGTTAAGATAAAATCCTGATCGAATAACATTCACTACTTACCTTAGAAAACGAAGCGAAATGCAATAAGATGTTTTGAAAAAGATGATTAAGACAATAAAAATGGCTGAGTTAGATGAAAATAAGTTCCTTATATGCACGTTGTTTATTTCTATTCTTTGTATTCGTCTGTATTTGCAAGAGGTAACTTTTGTTTATCTCTTGTGTCCGTTCTTATCAACACAAATAAACGAGTTTGTCATAAGCAAACGAAAACTACACTGTAGAAGAATTTAAGTTTTTTGAGAGAGTAAGTTTGTTTTCATAAAAACAAGTGTATTAGACAAAAGAACACAAATATACTGGACATACTGAAAAATATATGTCACATACGAAACGAAATATTGAGTAACGTCTACAAATGATCACAAGAACTAAACAAACTATTCTGTCAATGATTTAGCGTCTCTTTTATCAGAGAGAAATTCAGCATTTACTGCAGAAACCAAGTTTCATTTTTCAGTACACTAAAGCGATAGGAAAATATTTGAACTTGTGAACAAAATTGAAAAATAAATATAAACTTTGTCTCATTTGTTTAAATCATATCGTGTTCGACAGGATCTTATTTATAAAACACATTTCATTGTCATATCAACATTAACTGTATTTTTTACTTTGTTTTAAAACATTCACAAACTGATTTTCATTTACAGAAGAAAATTGGTGAGATTGAAGTTTTCTTAAATATATTCTTGATTCGATCGAGTTTAGATCTAAAAGTTTAAGCAGCAATAGTCTTTAATTATCTGTAAGAGACAAGTATAAGTTGATTATTATAAAATCATTACCAAACAGCATCTAACGTCTTCAGTGTGACAGTTGAATTTTGATTACAAAATTGTACTAAGAATACTAAGACAACAATTCAAAGATCTTGTACTGAATGAATTCTAACTTAAATATTGTTGAATATTCTTTGTTGTAAAGAAATCATATATTTACTGATCATGTAAATAGGATCCTTTTAAAAAATATTTTCATATACCAACAAGTATGATTATCCATACTATTCAAGAAAAAACAGTTGAATATAAAAATCGCTACTTTTCAATAGTAGATGAATAACAATAATCTATAGATCTTTTTTTAGTTGTTTACATGGTTCATATAAGAAATAGGTCAACCACGTCTACATATGACATATTTAAAAAGTCAATTTTAGACGAATAATTAGATTTCAGTACACTTCTAATATAAATATATAAATTGTTTTAAAAATAAATAACTAATGCTAATAGTAAAAAATACAATTTCCGTTTGTATTTTGAATAATACAATAATAATGAACAATATTAACTTGTTACAATACTTGAGATTCATGGAATAAAGTTATTTGTAATCTAAGCGATTATTATCCTAGTGTTACCGCCTTCAGTTTTACAGTTATATGTTACTCAAAATGAGCCCTGCCAATGAATTTTCATGTGATTGTCTGTCCCATTAAAAACTAATGTTCTTATCTACACATCCTACATTCAGTCAAACTGAATATGATAAACAAATTCATCAGTCTTTTTTAACAAAAAAATTTCATATAGTTAATACTGATCAGAGGTATCATATTACCTGTTATTATCACTTCCACTTAGCAAGGTAACAGTATGTGTTTTCATAATTGAAAATATCATATTTAACAGCGATCAGTCACTAGTTTTACTATTGATTTGATAATAATGATCACTTACCACTTACCAATGATATGGTAAGTGCTACCAGAAACCTTTTTGTGACAGCCTCTTACCAACACTTACCATATCAGTGGTAAGTGGTTACTGTTATCAGGTAAGTGGTAACAGTAAGGGAAATGGAACACCCCCTGATACTGATGATTATTATCATATGAAGTATCTTTTCTATTTATTGTCTGTATTGCGTCGTATATTTACATATCAGTGAAAAGAACAATTACTATTAACATTTTTTCCCCTATCACTTAAGGTCATTGTCAGAAAGAAAAAAACAAAAATCTTTATAGCTCATCTATATCAGTGTAACATTATGCTTCGAATATCTATATTTTTGATGCATAGATCTATGAGACGTGTCATTTAGAATCGATATTAGTACAGATATAGAATAAAAAAAAGATTAGTTATTAATACTGATTGTATTGTTAGACATATTATGCTGGAAAATATAACATAGAATAAATTATTTAAAATACAAAACTAAATCAATTAATATTTTTGTTCTTGCAATCAATCAATTAATACTCTTTTTTTCAGTTCGTAGGGTAGAAATTTTTTTTCTATTATAGACATAATATTATAATAACATTAAATAAACTCTCTTTTTTTGATAATAGCATCCAGCTGGTCTAGTATTCTTATTACCACTTAAGACGCATATTGGCAATGCAGTTAGTTAAATATGTTGATCATCAGATTGATGTTTGAACACGAAAACATTTCTAATAAAGTTAATTATTATACTTTTTCTCATTTTTAAATCCATTCCAATGAATAATTAATTTATCATATGATTGCTTAAATAATACATTGTTTTCTTCTTTTTTTTGATTACCTGATTTCCGAATTTATACTCTTACTAATGATAGAGGAGAAAAAAAACAGCTGCATGTTGTTAATATTTGCGAGATGTACTATAGTATCTGTTTTTGCACATATAAATAAGATATTTTATATAAAATGAATTCAAACAATACAAAAATTTAGCATCTACTTATATCTCATAGGACGAATAATACTCTCAAGTGGTCTACATGTAGAAAGGAAGAAAAAAAAACTTAATAAAATTTTTTTATTAATGATCAGATATGTTCCCTTGACCTATTTTAGTTTTCTTTTCTGTATAATCTCGAAGGAATTTTAATAGACGACTATGATAACTTTTTGTTAATATTGGTATGTTTCAGGTTTTAATCTTCTCTCACACATAACAATTATCAATAGTTTTCACAACATACATTCTCAAGAGTCTGAAAGACATATAAAACGAGAAGACACGAGATATATTAAGAAAATAGGAAGAAAAAAAAAAGAACAAGAACTAAACAACGACTAGCAAGACTATCCACACGTTCGTTCGATCGATCTGCTAATTATTCCTGCAATCATTGCTCTTCTATGTGGGTGCATTTGCTTCCTTGATTTATTTTTTTGCTTTATTGTCGTCATATATTCAGTCTCGCCGCATTTCTTCTTTATATTTACTTTAGATTCCATCATTCTGTTCTTATAGGCAAGCAATACTGATTACGGTAAGAGAATGATTTGATTTAGAATATAAATTAAGATTGAGAATAACATTAATAGAACAAGTCTTGATTATCTAAAAACAACAAATATTTACTTGACATAGTTTAACAAAAAATGCCAATCATGTATTCATAGGAAACATAATAAAAATTTTCACAACTATCAGCATGGAAACTCACTTCCTTTGAATTATCATTGTATCAGCATGATGTTTTTAATAAAATAATTTCTTGAAGATTTGATTTACAAGTATGGTCGATAATCAATAGACATTAGGTAAAATTCTTTTTAACATATTTACATTTAGAAAAAAAAAAGTTAGATCTACACGATAGAACATTATTAAGTCTCATATTTCATAATAAATGACAGAATTATAGTTTTCTTAGTTTCTGTTGTTATCTATATAAAGAGTGTCAATTCAGTATAAGTAAATAATAGTTTTTACGCCATAAATACATTCATTCATATGATTATAGGGTCAGTGGGCATATTCGTTGATCTATATTACAAAAATATAAGAAATTGAATAGTAGACAGATTTTATAATCAATCATTGATAGAACATGATTAAGTACTAGACAATTCCTTTTTATTGTCTAAATGATGGATATACAATGATTGTATAGAATAATAAAGTGTGAAAAACTGATTGAACATTTTTACATAAAGAATTTACTAATCAAATAAATAACTAGGTGTTACAAAAAAAGAATGAACTATGAAGGTCGTCGATTTATCAAATGATTTCTTGCATCTGTCAGATTAATCCCTTTTCTCTATTTTCTAGACTCTCTATGGAAAATCATGAAGTATAAAAGTATATATTTGAGTGTGCGTGATGCTACAAGGAGTGTTTTTTTTTTGTATTTCTATGCGGATGTATTAAAACTATACATGCTTTAATTACATTGGAAATCGTAGGCTTAACTACAATAGAGAATAAAAGCAATATATTACTACAAAATTTTTTTTAACGGAACAACTTAAGCTGATAGAAACACACATGCATATGCAAAAAAGATTTTCGATCAAATAATCTTTTATTCTAGGTCTTAACATAAATTATAGTAAGTCATTCAGACGTCAAGGACACTTAGGCATATGCATATTCAAATGTTGTAATGTGTCGATTAGAATTACGCGAGGTAATATAAGATGATAATACTAAATCCATTAATAATCTAGATAGAAGTTATAATGGTTATGTGTTTTTGTATAGTGATTGTCGATTTAGCACAGATGGTCGTTTGTTATTATGCTAAGTAATATATATATATATAAAGACTATTCATATGATATATATATTAAATTGAGTAGGAAATCTATTAATTAATTAATTAAACAATATTTACTGACGTGCAAGAATAACATATATCTATATATAGATAACTAATAAAACATTATTTTTGACAGAAGTTACGTCAAAACAATACATGATATTTATGTACAGATATCATAAGACTTATGAAAAATTAGTTTTTGTATACTGATTATAATAACATTTGTTAATCAACATTTTTAACGATAGAGAAAGAAGGTCAGTCAGAAAATATGACAATATCAGAATGTCCTTATTCGCTCAAGGCAAGTATCAGACAATTGTTGTTTTTCTGTGTCAACTAATTTTAGTGTAAATATATGCGTATGAGACAATAGATGTAGATCAGAAAGAGAAAAAGTTTTTTGTATATATACGACTAAATATCATATGTATTATATATACTTGAAGCAGGAACGGGTCTACAGGGTATGTTGGGTGCGGTTGCATTTCGTTTCAGTTTTTTTTTCGAACTTTCTCAGTAAAAATCCGGGACTAACTTGAAGATATTTTCTAATCATTTATTCTATTTTAGACCATCGTCTTTCAAGTTTTTATCTTATTCTTGTCATCTAAAAATATTATTTGAATACAAAAAAAAAATGTCTGCTGGATCAGCATCTTCTCTTGGACGTTGTTTATCAGTGCGAGAATATTTTTCTTTAACTAATATGAAATCAATGTTTCAAGGTTTTGTCTATGAATATGAAACACCAAAAATAGTTACTATTCATTCCATTTCAAGTAAGCAAAACTGACTATTAAATACAATCGATTTATCAAGGGGAAAAAATATAATATATTCAAGATTTGTCTCTAATGATTCAAAAATAATAAGTATTTTTCTTCTATTCTATTTTAGTTGCACTTACATGTCGTATAATTCAACTTTTAATTTTAATTTATGGTATCGTATATTTAATGATAATTAAAAAAGGTTATCAAGATATTGATACATCAATTATTTCATCGATTACATTGAAAGTTAAAGTAAAAATAAGTTCATTCTTCTTCTTCTGCTTTTATTTTCTTTTGGTTTTATAGGGTATCGGTTATAATCAAACAGCAAAAAATAAAACATTAGTTATCGATGGTGCAGGTAAATTAAATTTACTATTGAAATTAATTTCATATAAACTTTTTAAAGATTATATTGTTCCTCCACAAGAAAATAACGCATTATTTTTAATGACAAATTTTATTCGAACTGATCAAAATCATTCAAAATGTGCTGGTATATTTAGAAATCAATTTTTTTCTATGTTTATAATAACAGAAATTTTTTATCGTATTTTAGAAGCACCTGAAAAATTCGCATTTTGTACCAATGATACTCGATGTCGAGAGAGCACAGATTCTCATAAAGTATGATGATAGAACTTTTAAAAATAATTTCTATGAGATTGATTAAAGGGTGGTAAAGAGTAAAACATACTTTAAAGGCGTATTTTTCACTTTGTGTCTTGCCTAGAAAAAGACCTTCTCATTGACACACGAAGAGATGTGTAAAGAAGATCTATTACTTTTATTATCATCCTTCTGGGTGTATACCGTAATATACAGACGACATAGAACATCATTTATTTGATAATGATATATGACAGATTATGAAGTAAATCAATATGATGAATAGTAGCTTTTTTCAAAAAAACTAACTGTGAGAGGTATTATTAAGGAAGTGAAACTATGTATATTGAGAAATTTGCAAAGAACTTTTGATTAAATAATTTTACGATACTAGAGTATGGCTTTCAGTCATCGATACTGTGAATGAGATCAACATCTAAAATTCACTCATATAGTCTTATCGAAGCTAAAATATTAAATTCACATATCTCCTCTAGTCTCATTATAGTAGTAAAAAATACTTTCTATTAGAAGACAATTACTTTCCTAGAATAATTGATTGTGCCAACAGCAATGATTTGTCTTATTTGTTTCTGCGTTTCAAACAAATATTCTTTTCTTTTCCATTACGATGTTCTATTTTCCTTGCTGCTATTCTCTTATTAATATTTTCTTTGTTTTTACGTCGTATTTTCTTAAAGTACTATTTTGTTTTGTTCTAAGAATCATTAATATAACTGATGAGTATGCCTTTTATATATATATTTAATATATATGTCTTCACACTTTATTACGTATATCAATAGAATCAGACATATTCACATTGATGATTTTCGACAATAATAACTGACTCAATTCCTATTTTCTATATTAATCATATAAATATTTATTTGAATAGAAATTTTCGAAAAAGATTTAGAGATGTTACTAGAATATGATAAGGCTTGTTGCTAAATAACTATGAGTACGAAAGACTGAAAACGTTCAACTTAGAATTTATACTTATGTTTCGAATTGTAAGTTCTACACAATATGTTCGACCAAGATTCAATTTAGCTGTTTTTATATCACATCATATATTAGTAATAAGAAAATGATCTTATAATCACAGCATGTAGATTAAATGCTTGTGATTATGTTATAAGAGTTTCGGTAAAAAATTTTTATATACCTTTGTTGTGTAGTATTGATAACAATAAGGTTTTAATCAATCTGTTTGTTTATTTTAGGCTAATGGTAAATGGACTGGTAAGTCAAAAACGAAGTATTTCTTATCTATTTTCTTTTAACTATCTAGGTAAATGTCTACCAAATAGTCATCAATTAAATGGTTCTGAAGAAAAGATTGGTCTATGTGAATTAGAAGGCTGGTGTCCGGTAGAAAATGATCGTGGTATACCAGAACCTATACAAGATGCATTCAATTTTACAATATTTGTTAAAAATTTTATTGAATTTCCACGTTTTAAAGTTATAAGAAAAAATATTCAAAGAGACGCACAGTATCTTAGAACTTGTAGTTATGATCATGAAAATCATACAGAATGTCCAATATTTCGTGTTGGAACTATACTTGATCTTGTTGAAAGAAATAAAACAGAACAAATAAACATATTAAGACTGGGTGGTGTTATTCGTATTAAAATTGATTGGATATGTAATTTAGATGTATCATTAGACAAATGTGTGCCTGTATATTCATTCGGACGTTTAGATGCACCATCTAAAGAAGAAAACTTTTCAGTAGGATTTAATTTTCGGTAATATAAGAAAAAAAAAAGAAATTTCTAATTTCTATTGAAATACAAATTATATTTTTTATTTAGCTTTGCTTCACATTGGAAACATGAAAATCAATCATTTCGTACTTTAACTAAAGCATTTGGTCTTCGTTTTATTATTTCTGTAAGTTTACTTAATTTACAATTAACTTATTATTTTTTAACCGTCGTTATTAATCTGATAGATTCTTCTTCTATCTCTAATTTACATACTTAAGGTTTATCTATGAAGGAATTTTGCATACTGAGAATAAATGTTTCATGATTGATGTAGATCGCTTGTTATTAAAAATTATGAGCAGTTTATAATTACTTGATATAGCAATCGTTGATTTATATATATATATTACTATTCATATCTCAGCTAAACGAATATGTTATACAATCAAATAAAGTAAAGTTTTAATCTTCTTTAATATTATCATTTGAATCAAAATGTTAAATGATCATAACAATAAAAATTATTCTTTTATCATAGGTCAGTGGTCATGCTGGTCGTTTTGATGTCATACAACTAAGTTTAAATATTGGTTCATTGATTGGTATACTTGGTTTAGCAACGTTTATATGTGATATTGTTGCATTATATGTTCATCGTCAATCTAGTGTATATCGTCAACAAAAATTTCAAGATGTAGATCTTAATTTATTACGTTTAGAAACTTTGAATAGTTTAGCAGAAGGAATGGTGAGTGAAGTTACAAAACGTAAGAATCAGAATCATCTTGATCAAAGGGAATCAATCAGTAATGTTATTGAAAATCATGATGTAACATCAATAACTGATAGTCCACTTAAAGAGAAATTTCAACGAAGTAGAGAAAATCCTTTCTATGATAATGTATCAACATCGTCAACAATACATACAAATCCAGCTTTATTGTCGATGACACCTTCGAATAATTTTCATCAACGACAAACAGGTACCATAAAACAATCCACTGGAAATTCTTCATCATCACCAATATCATTAAAGCAACGAAAATTAGTATCAACACGGCCATCACAATTAACATATTCATCAAATATTACTGACGATAAATATGAATTTAATGATAAAATAGATATGAGTTATGTTGATGAAGATTCTCCAGTCATTGATGCAAAAAAACAATCAAACGAAATGAAACAAAATTTTAACATAAAAACTAATAAACCGCTTATGAATGGAAGTGAATATTCAACTCAAACATCTCCAAGAATTGAGACTTTCTTATAATATATATTTGGGCTTTATAGACATGAATATAGTATGATTGCTAGTTATTTATTTATAAAATAAAAAATACATAAATCTAAACGTTCTTCTTGTGTGTTTTCTATATGAACAGTGTTCGATGATTGTATAAATTTCAAAACTAAACAATAGTCTTCAACTATTTTATTTATTTTATTTCATATATTATTTAACTCATAAAAATCCTATGCACTTATATATATGTCGATAATTATAGAAGTTCATATAAACTAACTTGTTTGTTAGAATATTATTGAAAATGAAAAACGAGTTTTAAGTAAGTCATCGAATACTAGAAAATGCAAGATTATTTTATTCATGCAACATTTTGTTAATATTCACTAGTTTAAATCTTTTTGTATGTATCCTTCGTTGTCGTCACACATGAGTTACTTTCATATTAGTAATATCCTTCTCTTTTTTCTCTTTCTTTTCTTTATCAAATTTTTGTGTGTAGCTGTCATATACTTTTATGATCATAATCATATTTATACGATAGCTATTGCTTCAAATAGAACATATAAGCAACAAACTTATTTTATATTTTTATCAAGGCTAAACGCAAGCCGTAACATATTCTCGATCATCAAAGTTAAGCGTTCTTTTTTTTTACGTAATTAGAACACCTTTTTTTTAGGTGGAAAGAGAAAAATCGATATTTTTTTTATCAAGCCTAAACGCAGGTCTTTATATACTATCAATCGTCTAAGGCAATCATCCATTTTTTTGTGTCTTTTTTTTGTAATTATAGCGTCTTTGCGGATAGGGTAGTGTAAAAATATCGATTTTTACACTACCCTTTGTCTCCTGTATTTTTGATGACTATATAGAACTGAGAGTATCCTTGCAAAATACATATTATTATACAATATTCATTCTTTTATCTAATGCAAATCAATACAATGGCTAATAACAAGACTCCACTATACACCTTGGTTTTACTGGTGTTATTCTCAACTGTGTGCAAGACCCGCTTCGTCAATAATAACTTTGACGAAGATGATTCTCTTTATGCCAGCAATGAGTTTATCAAGAGATTGTTCCAGACATATCATGAGATACTTAATGGTTGTTTGAAACGAAGCTATTTTCATGAAGAGTTAAACATATCTGGATCTACTCATTCTTGCAATATTCATTATCGTTCATTCTTCGATCAAAGAGTCTCTTAAGAATATCAGTTCAATTTCAACAAAATAATTGAACTAGAGATGTGACTTTAAAGTAATAGCAATACTTGAATATAATACCTTCGTAAAACTTATTCATTGTCTATTAGCTTGTCGATTTTTAAACTTAACGTACATCCTCAATTTGATTGAATAAAGTATGTGAATATGATATTTGTTAGAAGTGTTCATTTTTCGTTTCTTTTCAGGTCTTCTAGCATGAACCAGAAATCTCATTTTGATATGACTTATTCATCTGTCCTTATTTATTAGTCGCTAGTACATCTTTTTCATACTTTTATAAAGTGAGTTACATATTTGAATGGATTTTCTTACATAACAGTAAGCACGTTTTACTAAGACTTTTCATTTATTTATTTAACAGAGAATAATTCTAATATTTTAGATTATTATTCGAATTAATATCTAATATTCGACTGGATGCTTCTTTGTTCTCTTCGTAGAAACAGTGGACTACAACTATCGACATATAAAATACAAAACATTTATATTACTTTATCATTTCACGAATTCAACGTTTTTTTTATCAAACATTATTTCTTTTTTCAAGTTTGAAAAAAAGAAATAAGGATTGAAATTATCATATTTATTCAGCCATGACGTTTGTCTACACTCATGGTTGAGAGTAAAAAAATAAAATCGCACATGTTGTGTTGAGAGATAGAGAGAGAACGAAGAAGCAGGATGTTATTGGTAAAGATGATGCGTCATATAATGACTAAGAGTAGATGGCTTGTGTATATTAATATATAAAATAAAACTGCTTTATGTAAAAAAAATAAATTAAATGTGTATATGAAACAATAAGTGATTTTGAATTGAAAACTGTTATCTTTTACTTATCAGCCATTTCAAATGATACCTGATCTATTAATGGAATTAAAAATGAATAGTAACACAATAATAGTTTTCGTATAAAATTAAATGTTGATGCAGTTACTTCTAATTTTACTTATGATATAAATATATACTGTTATTTGGTTATCTATTTATTAATTTAATTATGACAGAAAATCAAATTTAATACTCAAGTTTTATAATTTCATAATTTTTCATCTATTTTTCTCATGATATTGTGTTAAAGTTATACGGTTATTATTATTCATGCATTGATTAATTAGTTTATGTTATATTTCTATTCTCGCTTCGTTTCTAGTATATATTACTGCATATAAGATATTAGAATATTCACTATAATACGACTCAAGAAATCAAGTTTCTTATCGATTTTTAATATTCCCGACGAATCAACAACTTGACCTTTTTCGTCATGCACAGAGGCATATTTTGATGGACGGCACATTTGAAATCGCTCCAAAATCTTTTGAACAAATGTACTCAATCCACGGTAGAGTTCAAAAAAACATCATTCCATTGTCTTATATTAGTTTATATATGTTATGTAAAAACCCAAAAACTTACACAAGAAAATTATATACGATTATATTATTTCATTAAGAGCATTATTCAGTCGTAGTTTAGTTACTGTTCTGGAAACAGAGTAAATATATGCTATCTATTTCTGTTGATTTTAATCAAACGTTCAAGGTTGTCGATTCCACTACGCTCAAAGCATTTATCGCAATATCCAAATAGTAGATATACTAATTAAATGAGAGCTAAGAAGAATATTTACATGTCGTGCGTACACTTTCATCATCAAGTTTTTCGGAAGCCAATGATTTATTTTTTCAGCATTTGACGATACCAATACATTTTATAATGATTTCAAAGTCGCAATCAAAAAATATTAACTATATTTTTGAATTACATTTTACATAAGATGTTAAGAAACCAGGCGGATTATACAAGCAACACTATTATAAATTGACATCGATAACTTAACAATACTGTGAATTCAGTCCATCCTCTATTTTTATGTCTCTTAGGCGGCCTTCAAAGAGAGGAATTATACTTAGACGTTGAAATTCTCCTATAGCAATAGATTTTATACCAAAGGCAAAGAGAATGAAATATTGATGCTCCGTATCGAGAATTTGACAATCATTCGTTCTTCGTGATTTGTTTTTGATTTTGTGTGCTTTGTTTTGTTAATTATCATTTATGTCTCTTAATAAAAACAAGTTATTTATATGTAACACATTCTGTTTTGAAAGTTTAGAGTGTATTCAATTTTTTATTTCTCCTGGCATGTTATAAATTAGAAAAAGTAGATGTTCTCAAAACCAATTTTTTTTGAAAGCGCACAATGATAAAGTTTGATAGCAATATAAGAAAACTCATTTGCTACTGTCGAAATAGCTTTTAATTGAATGTTTTATTGATAAATATAAATCGATAAAATGGGATAAATTTGAAAATAAGTAAATACAATTCTATGTAGTAAAAATTTGAAGAATATACTAATCCTATATAAGAAAAGGCAGTTTAATTTAAATGACATAAAATGGGTATAAATAATGCGTCTGCTGTTCAGATATTATATTGTATTAAAAAAAAATTGTTTGCTGCAGTCAGAATTAATTGAAAATATATTTTGAAACAAGTGTGTAGAATGATTAAATTGTGTTTTACTAATATATTTATAAATACAGTCATTTTGTATAGTATTCATTTATTTGAAATTTTTATTATTTCAATGATTTAACATAAATTTATAGTAATATATAATATGTACATACAACTTTGTTGTTGACTACGATATTTTTACATAGAATAAAAATTCAATTCATTCATCTATATGTTAAGTAATTCAGAGTTCAATCAATCAAATGACGAGCAGTCTCTATATACATTATTAACACAAGAATATTTTAAGAACTTTTTAATTCAATTCATTGAAGTTTCATAAAAAAATCATAGTGTAATGAAAAACTTTCACTTGTAGTAATTTTCACAGTACTTTAACTTTATTACTAAAATATTTTTATTTATGATCAATAAAAAAAAATATTCAGTTAATCGAAATATACTATCAAAACATTATAAATTACATAATAGTTTATAATTTAAGAATCTTTTATTGGATAGGTAATACCAAGTCGAGCACTTAACATTTGTATTGTTTTTTCATATTCTTGACTAAGACTTGTTGCTTGTTGTAAAGCAAATTTAAGATCATTGACTTCTTCGAAAAAACCATCATCAAATATATTCATTTTTTGACGCATATTTTCATATCGTCCTTCTAATTTAGTCATACGTTTTTGAGCAGATATAGCTCGTCGTTCAGCTTGTTCTTTTTCTTTTTGACAATGCACTAAACGACGTTCATAATCATCAATAAGTGTAGACTGAGGTAAAACTTGTAATTGTTGTTGACGTTTATGTATAGCTTCATTTTCATATTTTTTTAATAATTCATTTTGAGCATTCACAAGACGATGTAAATGATTTTCTTCGTCAGAAGATGATCTTACGGGTTTTGGTAGAAGTGAATGATGTTGAATAATAATATCTGTTTGACATGAAATTGAAGTTGAATGCTTTTTATTTAGATTTTTTTCAGCTATGATTTGTTCCAGATGAATAATATTATTTTTAAGTTCACTTATTTTTGTTTTTAATTGTTGATGTTCATGACTTAAAAATACACACATATGAATTGGTGGCATATCCATCTTTTTTGGATAATCATATCTAGAATATATTCATTATTTATATCTATAGAAAAGGAAAATGATAGACATGTGACAATATAGAACATATATCTAACGGTTCAACCACGTGTTATTGAAAATAACGGTTCAAATTTTGTTTTAAATCGAAACATAAGATATAATCACCGAATAGTGTTTTGCAATTTATATCAAATAAATAGTTAACTTAATCCGCCTACAATCTTGTGAGTGTGATAGAATAAATGTGAGACAAGAGGTCACTGTTTCGCAGACTAAGCGTTGATATTTAAATCACTTGGCCTGTGAAGCTGTGCTCTCAAAGTCGAACTAGATTGGTACCTATCCACTCACTTCATCTTTTTTCTTAAACAAATAAAATGATAAATATTTTTTCTATTAATTAAAAAAACGAAATAATTCATTCATACGCCCATATTATATTATTTTATATCGTTACAAGAAAAAGAAAATGAACTAGACTAGGTCTACAGGAATAACTTCTGTCATTTGATTTAAACAAAAGAAGACATCGTAACTATCTGAACATCAAATAGAACATAATATGAATATAACATCACTGTTATACAAAAGAAAAGAAGTAAAATGTTTTGTTCTATCAAAAATAAAGTCTTCAAATTAATTCGACGAAGGATTAGTTGTATATTTTGTTTTAAAGATTTTTTCTAATCGTGTAACATTTGTTGTTTCAGATGGTTGAACTAGATGACCATCTAATGGTGAAACACCACGTAATAATTCATTAGACGATTTTGTACGTAATCGGTCGATGATGGTTTTCATTACAGTACTGGATGGTGATGCTGAATTAGCAGTTGTTGTCTGTTGAAAAGAAAATATTTGTATCGTGAAAAAAAAATTTCAAAAAAAAAGAACTTACTGAAGAAGTATGTGTATTTGAAAGTGCTTGTGAAACATGTTTTATTGATGCTTCCATTTCTCGATTTGTTGGAAAGAAATTTGGTATTGGACGATCAAGAAATGATAAATGTGAACTACGACTCGATGGCTAAACAAAAAAAGAAAAAGAAACAAGATTATATTCTATATTTTATATATGAATTAATATACTCGTTGTGTAGTTGAACGATCAGAAGGTATTGATGTTGGTACACTATATGTATTCATTTCACGCATACGTTGTTGTTCTAACCAATTACTGTCGATAATGGACGTATCCGATGTAAATGATTGTTGTGGTTTTGGTGGAGGTGAAGAAGAAGGAGATGGAGAAGATGATGATGATGACGATGATGATGATGAAGAAAGAGATTGACGTTCAATAATTACTGTTGGAGATCTTTCAGGTGATAATAATGATGTTGACATGGATTGATACTGATCATTTGTAGGTGCTTTTGTTGAAAATATATTACGACGTATCACAGGTTTTGGTGATAAAGTATCATTGAGACGTTCTGCATTCATTTGGTGACAATCAAAATTAAAGGCTGATAAATTATTTAATGGGCGAATATGAACAACATCGATATCATCCTGTTGTTCTTCATGTAAAGAAGTTTCCTCGATATGTGTAGGTAATGGTGGTGGTGGTGATGACGACGCAGTCGCAGATGTTATCAAACGTTGTTGAGTAGGAGGAAGACCAATTGGTAGAAAACTTTGATTATGTTCATCATCATCTTCATCAGACCAAAGTATAGAACCATTATGGTGTTGTTGTTCATATGAATGACTAATCAAAGAAGATTCATATTCGTTAATATTTTATTTAAAGTTTAAAACAATGAAAATCATTTTTCACATATGAGCTTATGAGTTTTGTTAAATTTAAAGAATCTTCCTGAATCAATCATTTTAAACTTACTTAGCATGTTCAACAGTTTTATAAGACACTGATGGTGATCTTTCTGCAGTTCGAAATTCAGTTGTTGCATTCAAATTTGGTAATATTGGTCGTGGCGGTGGTGATGCAGTTGATTGTTTTTCTACGATAGGTGGTATTGATGTTGGAGGTGGAGGTGGCGGTGGAGTTGGTGGCTTATTGAAAAAATCTTTTGATGTTTCAAGTAAATGATTTGCTTTTGTCATAAGATCTTGTGCAAGACGAACTCGATCGTTATGAATTGAAAGAACATCAGTTATATTAAGACCATTACTCACTAATGGTCGTCCACTAAGTGATTCAGGAAAATGTTCAGATAAATCTGTCTGAATAGTTGTTGTTGCTGAACGTGCTGTATCCATATCTTGATGATTAGAATTTGTATTAAATGGAATAAATGTTGGTGGCGGTATAGATGGTGGTACACTACTACAACGTCCAGTTGTCATTGTTGATGATGACCCATTCGTTGTTGAACTCATTTCTGAACCAGAATGTAGACGAGCTTTCATTCGGTCAGTTATCGCACCAAGTTCGCCTAATTGACGACTAGTAGAAAAGAAAACACAAATAAGTTTTTTCCCGTTATTTGTCTATTATTGATTCTATTTTTTATATGTAAAAGTAATATGCTAAAGCATCTATTCGATATGATATTTTTCTCATTTGTATTTCGATCTATCTTCTGATTATATGAATTTTCTCAATACATTAACAATAAATAGCTTCTAGAATTTTACTTACTGAAGATTATTCATTAAAAATGATTTTTTATTGCTATCATCATCAATCATTGATGAATTTAAACTTGTTTGACCTCCATTACTCTATAAAATTAAAATCTATATAAATTTATTTTCAAAAAAAAACATACTGATCTTGCTGAAAGATCAGTAAAAATCATAGGTGGTATATTTCCAGTAATTGTTGATGTTGAACGATGTGAATCAGTTTTTGTTTGATTTTGATTGGAATTATATTTGAAACGTTTTAATTCAAAAAGATCTTCTTGTGGTACAAGACTAATTTTTAATTGTCCTTGAACATTACCAATTGTATCCACAATATTATACCAACCAGATATTTGTTGTAAACCAGAAAGTAATGGACTTAAATCAATAGATACAAAACCAAGAACTTTATCACCAGATTTTTCTATTATATTTAATAAAAAAAATAAAGAATTTAATTATTAATAAAAGTATTACCTGGTATTGTTTCGATATCAGCATTAACTTTATGCCAAACTTTAAGTATAAATGTTTTTTTCTCATTAAATAAATGTTCAACTGCTAATTTAACAGATTGTTGATAATTCCATATAGGTTTATTTGTTGATGTTAATATTTGTGTACGACATAAATGATTAGAATCAGCTGTTGAATAAGTAACATAAGGATTTGGTGGAATATGAGCATTTCTTTAAGAATAAGATCATATAGAATATTATATATTTAAAAAAAAAGAAATTTACTCATTTTTTGAATAACTATTCGGTAAATGCGCTGCTTGTTCAATATTAATAATAACTGAGAATATATTATTTGTTATTGTACGAAGTGCACGATCATTACCAATTAAATTTAATTGACGATTTTCTAAGTAAGAATCAAGTTCAGCATCATTTGATGTATCAGCATTATTTCGACTCTAAAAACATAAGAATAATTAAATATTTTCTTTCTCGTAGAGAAGAGTCCAGTAAACATAAATTGTCTGATTGCTTGTCGTCCGCAGGGTCAAAAAAACATCGAAAATCAATTTTTCACGGTTTTCATTTGTTTTTCCAGTAAATGTGAAGAAAATGCATTTCTACGAGAAAGAGCTAAGCGAGTCATCGGACGAGTGTTACTTGTCGAATGTATGATTCAAGTTTTATGAAAACTACAGAAAATATTTTCATTTGAATTCTATTACTATCTTTCTAGAGCAAAAACAAAAATGTACCCGTAATTCATTGAAATCTTTAGATTTATCAATCGTAATATGTATTTGAGCAAATGCTCCACCTAAATCTTTTGTTCCATGTTTAAATAATGGTAAAATTGCATTTAATCGATGAGATTTTCTTTTTCGATCACATAAACTATTTAAATCAACATAAATTGATCCAATATGTTTATCTGTTGATGATAATGATGGAGAATAATCATAGGAATCATTTTCACTTGTCCAGATTTGTATTTCTAATTTTTCTTCACGTAAATACCATAAAAATGGTGCACTACACAAAAATAAATGTTCTTTAGTATATTTAAGTTCACATATAACATTATGTTTATCAACAATTGGTTTTTTTCTTTTTGTTATTATTGGCACTAAAAATAAATAAATAGATTTTGTTTTTTTTTTGTTTTTGGTAAAAACTACTTTTATCATAAAGTCGATATTGCACAAAAACACTTGTTCGATCATCAATACGATCTTTTCCAGGTCGAATAACTAGTGGAATCGGAAGTTGAATACGATCAACAGATAAAGTCACTAAACATCCAAGATCTTTTTGATCTAATAATTAACAAAATAAGAAGATATAGTCGAATAAATATTTATTGTACAGTAAAAATTTACCATCAAGAAAATTTTCTTCATCAATATAATTATCATCATGCCAACCAAATAATTTAGCTGAATCAATGATTCGAGATCGATCATCTTGTTGACCAAAACGAACAAATAATTCTATACCACCAACACAATGTTCAGATGGATCAGAAGATATTTCTGATGTAACAACACGATTAACACTTGATAATGAATACCAACCTTTAATTCCTTTAATAGAGGAAGATTTTTTTATTTATTTACATAGGAGTACTTCAAAATATATATACCTGTATGTCGAGAAATTAATTCTTTTAATGGAACAGTACAATAACATAAATGAATATCTAATGATCGTTTATCACTTTGTGGATTTGAATCATCTGTTGAACTTATTTGATGATACATATCAATTTTTAATTGTCCATGTTCAAGTATTTCAGCAAGTGATAGTGTATGATTACGATTATCATTCCAAATAAGTGGAACAGGAAAATCAATTGAATGATTAAATTCTGGTACAAAACTACGCGCGATTGTTCTTGTTGTTCGTGATTCCTTTTTTTTGAAAAAAATAAAATTTATGAAAAATAAATGAAATTTATGTATTACCGTATCAGATAAAAATGATAAGGATAATTTTGCATATGTATTAACACCAACTTGTGAAGGATAATTTAAACGAGCATCATGTCGTGCTTGAGATTGAGCAGCATGCTAGTCAACAGAAAAAAAAGATATAAGAATAATGAAAAATTTAAAGAAAACTTACTTTCAATCCACAAGCACGAACAATGCCGACAGAAATACACACTTGAGAATTATTATTTGCTAATCGATCACTCAGTGCTTGTCGTTCATTGCGCTACAAATAAATTTAATTTTAGTTACAAATTCAAAATAATGTATTTCCTTTGTAAAGTGATCTATCAATATTCGTTAATGATAAATCATAAGAGGAACGTCCGAGTACAAATAAAACTTGAAAATATCATAAAATGATCGATATTTTAAGCGATTCTGATTATCTTTTTATAGCTATTGATAAGAGTATACAATCATAATATCTGTTTCGAATATATTACCTTAATAGAATTTCGTTTATAAGTTGCAGTTACTAATAAATCTCCTCCATAGGCTGATGTAGATGTATGATGTTGTTGTCCATGTTTAGGATCTTCTCGAACGATTTCCAAAGGTATACGAAATGATTGAACTGATTTGTTATCTGTATCAGCAGTTAACATTGTTGTCATACTACATAATTTTGCAGCTGGTAGTTTTCCCTAAATAAATATCGAGATAATTAACTGTTTTTTTTACAGTAGTATTACTTTTGCTAAAAGTTGATCACGAATATTTGGATAATAAAAACGTGACCAAACTTCAAATGATATATAAGTTTCAATCGCTGATGGTGATTGACAAGCTACAGAAAAGAAATGAGAAAAATTCTATTTTACTTATCAAAAATTATTTTACCAGCATAAAAATATTTGTGTAAAGCGTCAGTAGGCGTTAGGACATATCGAAATTTATTAGTATCATGAAATGTTGGATCTGATGTACATAATGTAGCTGCTGTACGTATTGGACGAAGTTGAAATGGTTTAATTGAATTCGTATTTGTTGATTGTTCTTGTTCGTGTTGTACAGGAAATAAATATTGAATAAAACAATCACTTTCACCCCAAACCATAGATTCAAATGCTCGTAAACCATTGATACTTTCAATTAACAACTCAAACTGATGTTCAATTAATGATGATGATTGATCATTAGTTGATATTATATCTGGTTTTTTACTAACCGATGAAGGTGATAAATTACCATTAGAATGTGCAACTTTTACAGCTGTAATTTGATCCGATGTACCCATTGCTAATAAAACTTGAATATCACCATTTGATTTATTTGTACTAGTAAATGGATCAATAATTGGTAACCACGAATCAGTACTTATGACTGGAAATTGTGCTCGTAATAATACTCGACTTATTTGTCTATCTTTAAATGAAATATAGAATTGTTCTAATGGAATTTTAACAATTCCAATTATTATATCAGCTGGACCATTAATCTTTTTATCCCATAATTCAATTACGATAAAATTATGATGCATTTTTTCTAAAGTTGATTTTGTGAGTAATAATGGAATTTTCTGCATACAAAAGAAGAAAACATAAACATAAATTTCTTGTAAATAAACGATATCAAACCTGTTCAAAATTAAATCTTGGCGATGAACTTCCCCAACAAACAACTGACGTTATTGGTTCTTCATTCCAAAATGCTCGACAAACAAAATATGGATTTCGTGGTTGATTATCTAAAGAAATAAATAAATAAATCTTTCTCAATGTAAACTTCTTTTCCTATTACTTTGTATTTGTAAAATATTTCGTGCTTCAATTACTGAAAGATAAATTTGTACAACAAATCCATCTTCTAATTCTGTTGTTGTATTATTTGCCATGAATCCTTCGCTTGTAAAAGCTTTGGGCAGTTGTAAATTATTATTTGGATTAATTGTAATTTGTTTGGATTTTTTTTTACTTTTCTTTATTTTTCCAGTTCGTTGTTTTTTAGGTTTCATTTGTTCAATAAGTCGAATACGATCAAGTTCAAGTTTAAAATTAGTTACATCAGAATCAAGTTCAAGCATAACATGTAAATTTCCTATAGAAAATTTCTTTGCAATTTTATTTGGAAGTTTTTGTTGATTCATTTGTGTACGATCAATAACATTTAAATCGTGTTCTAAATGTAAACTATCAGCTTTTAATATATTTCGAAGTGGTAAAACAGCAAAACCAATTTGTTCTGGACTTGTTGTACCTGACATACGACTATAGATTTTAAAGATTAGTAATGAACGCCACCAATTTTTTAAAATTGTTTCAGTAAATAAACATGGATATGTTGATAAATGTGAAAATATAATATCATTATTGGATTCAAAACGTTTGGAAGCGATTTTCATTACTTGTGTTGCTTCATTTTTTTGACCATCACGGCTATTTGCAATAACAGGGAATTGATATTCAATGAAATAAGTCCTTGTATAAAGAAAATGTATTAAAAATTGTTTTTGTTTTATTAGAGAAAATTTTGTCTTACATTGCTCGTTTACTTTTATTGGTTCGTCCAAATGATGAATGTGATGGAGAGTCTCGATCATTATTAAGAACATTTAAACGTAATTGATCAATACGAACACGAGCTGTACGAACATGATTTAATAGTTGGACACGTTCGATACAAAGATGATTATCATCATCATGACTTTCTAAAAATGAGAAAAGAATAGGATTAAAAAAAAGATTCATTTTTTTCTCCCTTCGTCTCTTACCATTTCCACTATCATCAAGATCAGAACTAGGCATATCAAATGAAACACGTGATGCCGTATCACTATCAGTACTTCGTGCTGAACGAGAACGATTTGATAATCGACCAGCACGTGTTATACTTGGACTACGTGAACGTCCTGATGGTGGTTTTCCGTGTGGTGGACGTTTATTTGTTATAATATTTGAAATATTATTATTACTATTGTTTACTCCATCACCACCATAGAGTAGATCATCTAATAAACTTTGTTCATATTCTAATCCTTCGAGATCAGTTAAAATTGAATCATTTGAATTATTAAGATCTCCAGTTAATTTTAAAGATGTATTTATACCAAGCATATCACAAACATTTTCATTATCAAGTAATGGATCAATATCAATTGATTTTGTTTTATATTGAGTACTAAGAATTTCCGAATTATTATTATTATTCGATAAAATATAATTAATAGGATCATTTTCTTTTTCATTTATTGTCGTTTTTTGTGCTGATGATTTTATCATATCTTCACGAAGACGATTAGCCCGTTCAATTAATGCTTCAACTACTTTACCAGTTGGTTGTTCTTTATATGCTTGTACACCTAAATTGTAGAAAAAAATATAATTAAGAAATTACTTTCAATCAATTTATTAACCTGGTTGGACATAATTTGAATCTGTTGCATAGGGTTTAAATGGTACAGTTGTATCAAAACGTTGTTGTTTTATGGTATTATCATTTGAATATTCTGCATTATAAGCTCGATCAAGTTTATATGTTCGTGAACCACCTTCCAATTGATCAGCCTAGAAATTAATTATTTATTCGATTTTACTCTAAAATTCAAATCTACTTGATTATAATCATTAGCACCAAATGAACTACGTCGTGATGGTGGATTACTTGTATCTGATATAATACTCATTGCTGTCAGATTTTCGTTACTATCGTGAGCTAAAATAGAATTATTTATATGTATTAAATAAACAAAAAGACGGCTTACTTCCAGGTAAAAATATACGAAGTGAAACAAAAACTTCACCTAATTTATCACCTTTATTCGTAAATATAGATTGATAACCTTTGATTGGATTGTTAATTGAAAGTGTAGATAAATTTTGTACTTTAGCAGTACCTATAAGACGATTATTATCCGAATCAAACACTTTCAGTACAAGCTCAGCAGCATCTAGATAAAAAACAAATATTTTTAAACAATAATTATTTCATAAAATACCTGTTAAATATTTCGTAAATTGTTTAAGTTCACTTCGAATATAATATTTAGCTGTTGTACTCGGTTGATGGGATGATGAGGATGCAATACCAGATACTTGAGGTCTGTAAAAAGAAAGAACACAAAAAAAAATTAATTTGTCTTGTAAATAATTTACTTGAATAAGGCTGATGTATCATCTTCACCCCACCATGATACTTTAATATTCACAAATCGACAAAATGATTGATGTTTTGCATTCCATTGTAATTTCGGAATATGACAAATAAGATTTGCATAGACAGGACCTTCGACAAATGGTGGTAAACTTGTTCGAACACAAACATCTTCTTGATTACGATTTTTTTGTTGTGATTGTGATCGATTTTGTCGTTCTAATATAGATTAATTTAAAAATTTCCTAATGAAAATCAGTCTTAACATACTTTTTGGTGTTGTTGGACGTTTTCCAGTTGTTGTATTCGACATTTTTTTTTATATACGCGACAAGAAATTCACATACCAATCTTATTCGACATTCAAGATGTTCTTCTTCTAGAATAGAAAAAAATACAATTAAGAAGTCTTCTTTGGTGACAATAATAATATTAGATTAAAATCAAACCAATCTTTGTTCAATTAAATCCGCCATGCGAATTATTGAACTAGTAGTTACCTAGCATTGATCAGATCCTCCATACAGTTAATCTTACTAATAACAGTGACCTCTATAATTTAAATCATAAAAATTGTTGTCGCACTTTACAAGGAAGATAATCTGTATTATCTAAAATATATTCTATGTGGATCATATTTCATAAGAACTTACGAAAACAAAAATTATTTTGAATAATAAAATATCCATTTAGTAGAACTAATTGTAACATAACGAATTCGTACATTAACAATAAAAAAAAGTACATGTTGGTCACACTTGTCGAATGAAAATGGATTTTATTTAATTCGTTGCGGTAAGTACAAAGAAGAATATGTGTCATACCTTCTATTTATCTTCTTTTCATTGAATTCATTTCTCTCTGTGCCTCAAGTTCTTTACTATGTGCAGACGTAACTAAATGTTCCATTGTTCTGCTACCTAATAGATATATCTTATGATGCTTATGGGTTTATTAACCTATGACATTGTTTTTGTTGAAAACATGTACATTATTATAAAATTCCATTACTAAAAATAATACTTTTATTGATCAATTTATTATTGAAATATCTTAAATGACTGCAATGTCAATAAAATTCATTAAACCTTTAGGGTTAATCTCTTGAGTTTTATTTGTAAAGACGCAGAAATCGATCGAAATAAAATACATGAAATATTTTACACTTCTCTTTCTTTTCTTTTTGAAATTAAATCACTCAATTTCTCACTAATTTGCATATTGAAGTGATTTACTTCGTTCTCTCTTTTGTATTGAATACGTTTAATATTTATCACTTGGAGTTCACTATATTATGCTAGTAGTAGTAGTAGTAGTAGTAGTAGTATATATGAACCATAATCAAATACTTATAATGAACGTATAATTATTCTTTATCCAATAGAAAAAAAAAGTGCTGTTGCAATACTTCAACTAAAGATTTGAAGTGTGCAAGTGAGTGAAGTACAACTGAAGGGCAAATGAAGTAAACGAATACAGAACGAACAAAATACAGTGATGTATATACATCTAAGGTTTCGCTTTTTGTTCTTTGTTACTATGTTTTTTTCTATGACTTTCCGGGATTAAAGTCTTTGTTCTGTTGAAGATACTATAAGAATTGATTTTCAAGATTCGAGCGACATCTGTAGTGACAAATATTCTATTTTATTTACACCATACATATATATAATCATTATAATAACATACTATTTTTATTATTGATTGCATATAATTTTTTCATTTCGATTTATTGAGGTCTTTAACATTATTTTTTATAATGGCGTCGCTTCCTCGTTGTGGGTATTGAGTTGTATTTCGTAAGACAGGCAAACAGACAGTCAACATCATTTTTTCGTGGTTGAGAGTGACTCATCAGTTTTTTTCCTATACTACTACAACATAAAGGTATATTATATTCTCATTCTCTCATTTTTTTTGCTTGTTATTCTTCAGACATTTGCATTGGCTCAGTGTCATTGTACTATTTTTCTCGTTCATTTGTAAGTATTGTAGATACTTATTGCTATTTTTTGCACGCTTGTTTGCTTTTTTTGATATGTATGTAGTTTTGCTTTAATTGACTTGTAAGCAGTCATCTCTTGCTAATTGTACTGTTGTACGAGAATTTCATAATAAGAATGAAAATGAGGTTTGCTTTTTTGATATATAAATAATAGATATTCATTCTTGTTTTCTAGACTATGATGCATAAAGTCAAAGATGTGGTTTCGAAATTTTTGCATCCATCATTTTTATTCTCGACTGATAATGAAACAGATCGTTCTGTAAGTTAATAATATTTAATAATTTGTTTTTTCAATAATTTCATTTTTAGAAACGAAAAAGATCTGGTTCACCTGACAAAAATAATAATGAACAACAAATAGAGCCAACAGGCACTACTACAATTACTACAAGTAGTTATTCAAATAGTACGATTGATTCTGTTTTTCTTCTTCTAACGAGTAATTTATTTTTAATATTTAGATCGTTATTCATCTACGAAAGACGATGGAGCACAATTGACTGATGATGAAGATAATAATAGTCGAGATGTACCATCAGCTGAACAAGAAAAAAAACGACGTCGTACTGCTAACTATCAATCTACTACTTCGACAAATATTTATCTTGGAGATGATAAACCATCACCATCTACAAGTAGTTCAACAGATACTCATATATCATCAACAAGCACAACACCAATTCTACATCATCATACAACTACTCAACAAAATTATTATGAGAGAATAAATCGATCGAAACAACGTTATCCTATTACTTCAACTTATCGAGGTTCAACATTAAATTATGATCCATCAAAATCACCTCTTTTCTCTACTGGTAAACACGTAAGTACAAATATTTTTCTTTTTTCTACCAATAATAAAAATATTATTCTTTAGAACACAACAAATCTTCAGTCAAATGAATTTTCAGCTAATCATTTATTAGCAACTAGTCTAACTAATCGATCACAATCATCAATATCAAATCATCAACAATCTTCAGCAACATTAACAAATCCAGTAATTATTAATTGATTAATAGGACGAAATATTTATTTAAAAAACTTTTTTTGTTATTATAGGTATCCAATCAAAGACATATGTTAGGTGGTAATTATACATCAAATAATTCACGTCGTTTACCTTATATTGAAAGACTTCGTCAACGAACTTTAAAAGATTGTATACGACATAATCATACACTTGATAGTCAACCGTATGTATTCAATATAAAAAAAGTCGTCTCTTTATTAAATAATTGATTCCCTTTTTTTTTAGAGCATCTGTATCAGCGATTGAAGAACAGAAATCGATTACAACTTCTCCAGTATCAAAACGATTAAAAGTACCAGAAAAAGAATGTGGAATTCAATGTGATGTAAGATATTTTTAATTATTATTATTAGAATTTAATAAATGTTTTTTTTTTAATTTGTAGATTCCAATTGTAGAATCAAGTCAAACATCTGACCGTATAACTTCTGCAATTGATAGTCAAAATGAAGTATCATCGGCTCCGATTATTCCACAAATTCAAACAAATAGTTCAATTACAATTGAAAAAAAAACATCATCCATACCATCAATTACTATTACCAAACCTAAAGTAAATAAAGAAAAGATTACATGAAATTTAATAGTTATATTTTATTTTAAAGGTACTCGGTGATATTACACCATTTTCATGGCCAAAATTTGCTCGAGCTCAACAAGAATATGCCAATAAATATCCTGAAAAATGTCGGAGAGATGCAGGTATGGTATTAATTCTTTTTTGTATAATCTGAAAAGAAATTATTTTTTTAAATTAGTTGTTCCTTCACTTATTGGAAAAGCGAGCGTGAATACTACTGCAACAATTTATCCATCGATAAATGCTACTACTATGCCAAAAATTCCGTTTTTATCTTCACGTCCTACTGAACCCGTTTGGAAATGTCCATGTTGCACTAAAGAACATGCCGTACAAACAGCATCCTGCTCACTTTGTCATGGAATTAATCCAAATTATAAAAAATTAAGTGGTAAGTTTAAAAGAATAAAAAAAAGAAAAATAACTATATATTCTATTTTTTAATTAAGCGATTAAACCAGCAGAAACAGTCGAAAAAGAACAAGTAGCATCAACTGTGATTGCAAAAGAATCAAGTATATCTACACCGGTTATTCCTGTTACTAATCAAACAACTACTAAAGAAAATGTATTATCAACTTCGTCACCAGTTATAACTACAAGTACTATTACTACTGCATTTCCTTCATTCGGTACTACACCAGTTACAACCAAAGAAAATACAGCTATTAATTTTTCTGCACCAATATTTGGTATAGCATCTACAACTTCTACACAAAATACGAGTATTACGACTGCTCCAGTGACTACTAGTTCTCCTATATTAAGATTTGGTGTAACACCATCGCCCATGACAACTACAACAGCGAATCCAGTATTAAGCAGTACATTTCCTCCAATGTTTGGTACAACACCAATCGCATTCCCAACAACAATACCAAAAGAAAATCCCGTAGCTACTAATGATTTACCTTTATTCGGCGTGACAACGACAAAAGAAAACTCTACTACTACTAGTGCACAACTATCATCTGGTACAATACCATTCAATAAATCATTAACTCCTGCTCCTAATACTACTACAAGTAATTCCTTTCAAATTGGTACATCATTCCCATCTTTTGCTTCATTACCATCGACAAATCTTACTGCAGTTCCTACAAGTTCTGCTGTTCCATCAACTGTTGGAATGACACTCAATCTACCACCGTCAATACCTTTTGGATCATTTGGTAGTACCACAGTAACAACAGCACCGACAACTACAACAGTTTCATCCAATCCTTCAACAACATTTGCAGTTCCATTTGCTACTTCAGCATCCTCTTTAACAGCAAGCACTTCAACCGCTCCAAATTTATTTGGTTTTTCAACGGTAACGCCAGTATCTTCTACTAGTACTACTTCAATGTTTCCAGTGCTACCAACAACGAGTACTTTTTCCAGCCCAAGTAATTTTATGGCTGCACCAACAACTACAACATCAGCTCTACCTGCATTTGGTAATAATAGTAGTTTTAGTATTGCACCTTCGTCAACAACAGCAACAAATCCTCCATTCGCTTTCGGAGTGAATACTTCTCCAAAATCCATGACACCAACACTTAATTCACCAATGAATACAACTGCTGCACCTGCATTTGGTACAATTACCCCATTTGGTACAACTCCAATATCATTTGACAAATCTACAAATTCATTTTCAACTCTTACTTCATCAAATCCACCATCGTTTAGTTTTGGAATCCCATCAAATACTAATCAATCTTCAGTAACTCCAGTTGTTTCTACTGGTGGTTTTTCATTTGCACCTCAGTCATCAACAACACCGATGTTTGGCATTGGATCACCTTCATTAGCATCAAATACATATAGTTTCGGCTTACCACCAACAACATCCGCAAGTATGTCTTCATTTTCATTCTCTACACCAGCAACATCATCGCCTTCGAATCCATTTTCAACAACAGATCTTCCAAGTTCCACAGATGGAATATCGGAGTAAGAATTATTTCAACTTAATTATTTTATTTTATTTCATTTTTTCATTTTCAGTATGTTTAACATTGGCAGTGGAGGTTCACCACGACCTATGCTTAGAGCTAGACGTCGAAGAAATCCATAAAAACAGCCCGAATTTTTTAAACAATATTATTGATTATCGTGCTTTTCTTTCTTTCTTTTTTTCCTGTGTGCGTGTGTTCGTGTGTGCGTGTTTTTTTGTTCTTTGTATCTCTCATATGCGTGTGTGTTTGGATAAACAGAAATGTAATAGTTTGTTTTCGTTTTTGAGAGTAATGAAAAAGAACAGAAAAACAAGAAATTAATAAAAAATAAAACAAAAGTAACTATTATACAATTTTTGTTGTAGATTATTTCAAACATGGTCAAAGTACGAAAAGGTAACAAACCACCACCAGATGGATGGTAAGTAATATAAAAATATTTCTTAATTAATATAAAAATTCTATTTTAGGGATTTAATTGAACCAACATTAGATGAAATTGAAGCAAAAATGCGTGAAGCTGAATTAGCACCACATGATGGTAAACGAAAAGTCGAAACATTATGGCCAATATTTAAAATTCATCATCAAAAATCACGTTATCTCTATGATCTTTATTATAAACGTAAGACAATAAGTAAAGAATTATATGATTTTTGTATTAAACAATCAATTGGTGATAAAAATTTAATTGGTAAGTGATGCATTTTTTTCTTCGCAGTAAAAACAATTTTATGTCTTTGTAGCTCAATGGAAAAAACAAGGTTATGAAAATCTTTGTTGTCTTCGTTGTATTCAACCACGTGATACAAATTTCAATAAAAAATGTATTTGTCGTGTACCAAAAGAGAAATTAGAAGAAGGAAAAGTTGTTGAATGTGTTCATTGTGGTTGTCGTGGATGTTCTGGTTAATGTGTATGTATATTTCTCTTCGTTTTTGTCTCATTGTATTTCTCTTTTTTCATTTTCTGTTTTGTTTATTGTAAAAAAAAAGAGAACGATACATCAAAAAATAAAATAAAGACTGTTGTTTGATTCATAAACAAACGAAAAGATTTATAATTAAGTTGTTTTTATTAAAAATCAATACGAAATAGTTGATAGTCTTGTTATCAGCTGAAGACAGGTCTATGAAAGAATCAAACTTTATATTTGTGTTTTTCTAGATTAGTGTCGAAAATTTAATAACAAGATTTCATTTCGAAATAATATATCATGATTAGTCATCTCCGGTAAAATAATGTTATTAATAATATTATTTTTTCTATTTCATTGTTTATTAGAATAGGATTTCGAACTTTTGCCACAATGGTTTCAACCAAATCGCGCCCTATTGTTGTATCTGGTCCGAGCGGGTAAACTAGAAAGTGTGTTTTTTATAGTCTATTAACAAAACAATAGCATTCAATTCGAGGATAATGAATAAATATTTATTTATTTTTTTTAATAGATCTGGCAAAAGCACATTAATTAATCAATTGTTTAAAGAATATCCAACAGCGTTTTCTTTCAGTGTTTCTCGTATGTCGTTGTATTATATCTTAAAATCATATACATATTCATTGTTTTTATTAGACACTACACGATCACCTCGAGCTGGTGAACAAAATGGTCGAGGTATTTAATATTTTTGTTTTCATAACTAATAATAATAACAACGATAATTCTGATGAGTAGAATATCATTTTGTACCACAAGATCAAATGAAAAAAATGATTAGTAATGGTGATTTTCTTGAGACAACAGAATTTTCATCCAATCTCTATGGAACAAGGTTAATAAAATGAATTATGACTTTCTTTCTTTTTAACTCTTTTTACTTTGTTTTTCATTAGTAAAAAAGCTGTTGAAGATGTAGCAAAAACAGGTCGCATATGTGTACTTGATGTTGATAAACAAGGTGTTCAAAATATTAAAAAAAGCGATCTTCATCCATTATGTATTTATATAAGTCCACCAAGTTATGAAATACTCGAAAAACGTTTACGTGCTCGTAAAACCGATGATGAAAGTGCAATAGGTAGACGTTTAAAAGAATCGAAAGAATCAATGGAATTTAGTAAACAACCCGGTGTATATGATCATATTATAATCAATGACAAACTTGATGTTGCTTATAAAGATTTAAAAGAGGTTCTTCGTAAAGTAAGTTATTTAATAATTATATAAGAAAAAAAATTTTTTTTTTCAAATTTTTTTCTAGGATATTGAAACAGTTTTAAAGCAACATAAATAACAATAATAACAACTATTCAGTAGAATGTTTTAGTTTTCTATGTTTTTGTTTCTATTGTAGTGAGCAATACATATATAAATATATATTTATTTATTCCAGTGAATAGTTTATTGTATTTTTTTCTTTTTCTGAGTCATTTTGATAAAGATTATTGTAAAAAAAATAATTAAATTTTTTCCTATTACATTTTAATCACATTTGCTAAATTTCTGTCTCGATTAGAGATGTGCACTGGACCAAAAAATATTTTTTAGTCCCGGTCAAAAATTTGCTTGCTATTTCATCAACTTTATTGTTCAACTACGCATTTTATAGAGAAATATTTGCTCTTTCTACCTGTATGTTTTAAAGTATTCCACAGACCGTCATTATCAAATAATTTAGGAAATATGATCGATCTTGACGCCATTTTCTTCGTCTATGATAATCACTCAGTGTTCGCGATAGTCTTATTTTGTAGAGAAAACATCTTTCTACAAAACGTAGTATTTGAAACTTTATTACGCTTTTAGATAGCAAGTAACGTTTGTCCGAGGACTCGCTTAGCTCTTTCTCGTAGAAATACAGCCTCTTCACATTTACCAGAAAACCATGAAAAATTTCTCTTTGATATTTTTTTGACATATCTCCTTCTTGATCCCCGCCCCTGATCATGGTCACCCAACAGACCTCAGATTCGAAGTCCCCACATCGAAATACCTCAAGAAATGTCTTTTCCGGAAAATTGCTCTTCGATGTTTTTTTGACCCTGCGGACATACAAACAAACAATTTATTTCTGCTAGGCTCTTCTCTCCGAGAGAGAGAGAACAGTGATATGTCCAATTCTATTGCCGGGACTAGATTTCACCATGTTCATCTCTAGTCTCGATGATGCTTTATATATTATCCTTTGATTTGTCAAACTTATATACAAATTTTAACATTTCGACACAAATTCAAAGAAAATTTTATTTAAATAATTTCTTATACATTTAAAGTATGTATATAAAAATATATATTAGAAAAAATAATGTACTGATAAAAAAATTCCAAAAAAAATATTCACTTTAATATTGAGCGAGCAGATACATGTTGACGTATCGGTGGTGCTATAAATCCAGAAAAACTTGTTGATACTTGTTGATAGTTATTTTGTGTTACATGTAATTTAACATAGTTGTCAATAACTGAATCACTCGGACGTGTTTTAGGAAATTTATTTGGATAATATGTTTTTCCTTTATTATTAACTTCATTTTTAAGTCGACTGTATTTTGGTGTGACGAAATATTCATCTTTGTCACTACTTTTGGGAAATTTATCAAAACAACCATCTTTATTTCCACCGAGCTAAAATAAAATAAATATTTTTTTTTCGTTTTAATTATTAATAAATACCGATTTGCCTGGGGAGCTAAATTTAAATGGTTTTTCAGGCGCAGATTTTGAACGATCTTTTTCTTCTGATTGTCGTTTACCACCTTTACCTTCTTCATGAAATGGATTTTTATCAAAAAATTCTTTTGGATGCATATTCAATTTAAATACACCGGCTTTCATTGATGCTTTATGATGAGCATTGTCTTTCTAATATTCAAAATTATTTTCTTCTGTTTTAAATTTTACAATATTACCTTTTGAGATTCTATTGGTTGATCATAGTTATCTGTTCGATCTCTATATGTATATGGAGGATCTTTTTCTAGACCTAAATTTGGATAACTAAAAGAAAACGAATAAATTTAACATGATGTTTTTTATGAAATTTTCGATTAGTTCATACCCATAACCTGTTCCTTTCTTTGCTGGATTAGTTTTGAAATTTGATTTTTCAGCAGGTGGCTTTGTTTGTTCACGATATTTAGATTTTGTTGGATCAAGATCCATAATGGGACCACCTAGCGTTCCATAAAATGAACCCAAACCTTCACTATAGAAAAGAAAATATTTTATAATCCGAAACTTTTAATCTCAAATTAAAAATCTTAAGAATTCAACGTACGGTTCCTTTGCTCGATACATGGTAACAAACGGTCTTGTAACAACATTCTTTTTCTTTTCCTCAATACGAGCTTGACGACGCATTGATACAGGATCAACATATGAAGCTTTTAAAGGTTTAAATTCTGTATCAAAATATCCAGCCATTGATCCTGTTGATCGTTCTTTTGAGCTTTTACTCATCATTTGTTTATTTTTGTAAGCTGCTTCATTAAAATTACCTTGAAAAAACAAAGAAAATATACTCATAAAAATTTTATTAGGTCGACAGCAAACTATACCTTTCGAAGGTGTTGTATATGGATCTTTGATGGTAACATATTCCATCTCTTTAAATAGACCCACTCGATCCATATCTTCTTTTCCTGTCGCCGCCATGTTGAGATCTTAATGTAAAAAAATGACAAACGCTTTTTGATCTCACTCTTCGACAAGTGATGCTGCCATTATTATTATGCTGTCAGGACGACAACAAAAAATAAATTATTCTCTCCATACAGAGTGCGCCATGAAGCAGTTTTGACCTTGACGTATTTATTTCGTTAAGTAATCAAAAACAGAATGTTTTATAAAAATCAAAATTCAATCTATTTTCTTTCGATAATCAATTGCATAATGTTCAATGCTTATTACAATGGGCGTCTTTACCTATTATACAATCCATTATAGTTTATAATTGAATTTCATTCATAATATAGTCAGTCGAATGGACTTTATATTTGATTATTATTCTTTCATATAATCTCAGTATGACGCGTCTTTTTATAATAAGTCTTAGACAAAAAAATAATCTGAATCAGTTATTAATACGATATCTTGCTAGAGATTGTGAATGACAATGATGTAATTCTTATAAATTCGTTTTTAATAAACAAAAAATACATTTTGTAAAATATGTTGATTAAATTAAAGTCAGATTAATGTCTTCTGTATTAGATATTTGTTACGGTGAAAATTTCTCGATTGTATTTATGACCTAATTTTTTGCATGTAAAAGAAAGATAAACTTAAATATTTAAAATAGAATAAATGATAACAATTTTTGCTTGTAATACTTGAAACTACATACTGTTCTACATCTTATCTTTTCTAACTCATTCATCTTTCGTATTTTTATTTGTCGTCATTTTAATGACGCAAATTACTGTTATTTATTTTCGTAAGTAAATTTAAAACGAATATCTGTTAAATAATCTGTTTATAGTCTAGTCCTAGTTTTGTATTGTATATCATCTGTGATATCAATTCGTATTAGCCCTTGTGCAAAATGGAATACAACTGCTATTACTATAGCCGGCAATGGTATTCAAGGAAATACCCCAACGCAACTTTCTTATCCACAAGGAATTTTTATTCATGATAAAACAAAACGTTTATTTGTATCAGATTCTTTCAATAATCGCATACAAACATTTCCACTTGATCGATCGACAACAACTGGTACTACTGTAATACCTCGTATATTACAAGGTTTTAAAATCTATCTTGATGATGATGATGATGATTTTCCAACTATCTATATTGCTATGAATGGTGCAAGTCGTGTAGAAAAATGGATCAAGGGTGCTACTCATGGTATAATAATTGGTGATACATGTCTTGATTGTACAGGCGTATGGTTAGATAAAGAAAAGAATGTTTATATGACAGAACGTAAACGAAATCGTATTCTTAAATGGTCACCTGTAACTAATCTAACTACCATAGCAGCTGGTGAAACAGATCAAAGTGGACCGAGGCCTGATCATCTTAAAGATCCCGAAGGAATTTTTGTAGATAAAATTACAAATGATTTATATATAGCAGATTTAGTAAATCATCGCATTCAGAAATGGCCAAAAGGTGCTAAAGAAGGTGTTACAGTAGCTGGATCAAGTGATGGTGATCCAGGATCAGATGCTAAATCTTTAGATAGACCATATGGTTTACGTGTTGATGAAGAAACAAAATCTCTTTATATAGTTGATTTATTAAACAATCGAATTCAACGTTGGAAACATAGAGCAACCGAAGGCGAGACTATTGCGGGTGATAATGGTATGTAGTTTAATTTAATCACTCTTTTTCATAAAAAACAAAACAAAAATTCAAATAATCGATATTTAACAATAGGTGAAGGCAGTAAGAGTAATCAATTTCATCATCCAACTGATTTAGATTTCGACAATGAAGGTAATCTTTATGTGAGTGATGCCTGGAATCATAGAGTTCAATTGTTTCTTTTGATTGATAATGAACCCTGTGTTGGACCATCAACAACACCAGTATCAACAGGTAATTTCTTTAAAAACATTTTTCTTTCATCTATTTAATCGCCTTTTTTATATATTTACAGGAAGTTCATTAAAATCTAAGTAAGTATAGCATATATAAAATATACCTTCCAAATACAATATTAATACTTTAGATTAACAATGAATTTATCTTTGATTCTAATTCTAACTGTGATAATGACAAAATTATTTTGAATATAAAATTCTTCAAACTGTTTAATTTTTATCTATGTGATTTTGTTTTTGCAAAAATTAATTATTTAATATTACGCTTACAGTGATAAAAATTTATTTATTTACAAGGAAATAGTAATATACATCAAGGTTTTTATTCTTCTAAACAACCATAAATATGCAAATGATTTTATCAGTTTCGATTCGTATAAACCATTTTTTCGATACGTACAATCAGATCGGTAATTTAAATATAAAAAGACCAGAGAAAATATTTTCTTTCTTTTCTATACTAATTTCAAATTCAGTTAATGCATAGATAAACAATGAGAATACAAAAGGTTTCTATTTGAATGAAAACTTCAATTATATTTTTCAATGTTTGTATAAATCACAAATGTTATTTTCAACTCTTTATTTATCATTAAAAATTAAGATGATCGTTACAGAAACTGAACCAAATAAAACTTACTAATTATTTTAATAAAAAAAACATCGTATCTACTTCGTTGATTCAAACTTTTCAAGAGCTTCTTTCAAATACTAGTCATTATGATAAATCGAAGCCTACAAACTACTATACTTCTTTCTATCGTTCAGTTATTAGTCTGGCTATTTTTAATAAGTTTTTTTTTGTTGTAAACATTCGATCAATCAGAATTTGGAAATAGTAGAAATCTATTGATTCTTTGTTTCTATTATTATTCAATATTTTAAAAGAAAAAAGAAAGATTGTAAAACGCGAACAAACAAACAAACAAAGCATCCGTGATGCTTATAAAAATGACAGATAAATATTTAAAAAAGAATTTCATACACACAATAGCTACAAATTGAATAATTATAATCATCGATTGTTGCTATATTTTTGTTGAGAGAAAATCGATAGATCTATAGTTCACACATCATTTTTCAATCAAAATCATAAAAAAAACACAGACTAAAAACATACGAGAAAATGAGCGGAACAAAACACAAAGAATGTGATGTACTGATAGAAGTTTTAAAAAAAACGAACAAAAAAAAAACATTGATGCAAACAGACAGACTGTCATTCATTACAGATATGCGTTCTGGAATATATCAGAAGATGAAGTAACAAATAACAGTAAATAAGGAATGTTCAAGCACCAAAAAACGAAAAAAACAAACTACTGCTCAAACAGAAAAATCTATATACAAAAAAAAACGAATTATTTTGTAGCACGCCATCATTTTCATCAGCTTCTTAGAAGAAAAACAAAAAAAACATATGCGCTAATCTCTTTTTTTTTCGTATCAACAAAAGAAGAAAAAAAAAAAGTTAATATCTGATCTGTGAGAAGAAAAAAACATGTATCAATACATTTTATGAAACAATTTGTTTTTTCATATCATTCCATTCATCCTCAATACAAACAAAACTTCGTTGTAATAATTCCATTTGTTGCATTAAAGAATTTTGCATTGCTAATGTAACGGCAAATTGTTGACGAAATACAGTTAAACGTTGTTCAAATTTTTGATGAGTTGATAACTAAAATAGAAATATATATATATATATAACATTACACGCCATTGAACAGAAAATGTTTATTTTATGGTGTTAAGTAGAACTAATTTATACGTTCAGATTCAAAGTATGACAATGAACAAGGTTCTTTAGTAATGTCAAAATATTTCGACTATTTAATGAAGATGAAGAAAAATATTCATATTACTTCAAAATTACGACATATTCACGCATGAGAAACAAAAATCAATGCACGTCTATAAAACTTTACTTCATGCATTATATAAATAATCTATTTCCGAAATACTTATATGACTTACTTTTTTCGACTCAGTAACCCCTCCCCCGCCCCTCATAATAAAATACCCCGGACTCTTGCACATCGCACTTTTTTTTGGCGAAAAATCGCCCTACCCCCCTACGGCGTTTTTACTTTCTCCTATCGGTAATATATTTAGTGAAAAACAAAGACAAGGCTATTTATTCTCGTTGTAGGTATGATTTCAAATTAAAGCTACATCCGACCTATAATCGAGATTAGATTTGGCATTCAATTTTTTTATCTACTATTCTATAATCTTCATCAAATTCCATGTTGATCGTTTATTAGTCAAAAAAAGGAATATTTTTTTAATTTACCTGTTGTTGATCTTTTATATTGTTGTTATTATTTCCAGATGTTTTAATAGCCGAAAAAGTACGTGTTGAAAAATTTTCATTAAGTGTTGGAAATTTAAATTTTTCTTGTTTACATTGATTATTTGTACCATTATTTAGTAATGATTGAATACTGTTCATTGTCAATAGATTATGATTTGCAGCTGCTGTTGTTGATGTTAATTCATGTGCTGGTAATGGAAGATTTGAATGATCATATGATGAAAGTGGAGAAGATTTGTCTATTGAATTATTTGGTGTATGAGAATTTGAAAGTGATGATGTTGCTGAAAGATTTGATGGTTGTTGTATTGTACCTAAGAGTTTTTTACGATATTTTTTTACAATATTTTGATATTTTCGATTTGCTGCTTGTTGAAGAAGAGTCGTTTGTTGTTGTTGTTCATTTGATTGATTTGTGCTTGGTGATGAATGATCTGGACTAATAAGAAATGAATTAGTTGTCGTTTTTTCTTCATTACCATTTGTAATCGTATTTGGTGTGGAAGATGGTGTTGCATAACGATTACGTGCTAATCGTAAAAATGGTAAACGTTCTTGTTTAGATATTAAATGATGTTTTTTGATTAAATGATCAGTTAAATTTAATACCCATGTATCACAACGTGGACATAATAAACGTTTTTTACCATCAATAGGTAAATAATTTGATGTTTGTTGATCAATAGTTGATGAACTTGTTGTTGTTGTTAATGATGTTTGATGATTATTATCTAATTCATTGATAGGTGATGATGGACATGTAATTTGTTGATTATTTGTATTAATACTAATTGGTGTTTGTTGTGGACTTTTATCAAGTGCAATTGATGGTGTATTTGTTGGTGAACTTCCACTAACAGTTGCTATTAATGAATTATTATTATTATTTTGATCTGTATATGCAAGTAATGTTAAAATTTCTTGTCGAGCAAGATTATGTGTAACAGCAAGATGATGAGAAAGACGAGAAAAATTTCTTTCATTACAAATTGGACAAATTTTTCCACGTCGATAACCTGATGATTGTGGAGTTGAAATTCTAAAGAATTTTTTATTATTCAAATTATGAATTTCGTTTTCTTTTTATAAATAAACTTACGTTGATAAAGTGTTATTAGAATTTTTATTGGTTTCTTCATCAATAGTCAATGGTTGTTCTTGAAGATGTTCACTATCCGAAGAATTTTCATCATAATTTCGATTAACAAATACACAGACAGGTTCAGATTTAATTGAATTTGTACTTAAATTCCAACAACCATTTTCATTTAATATAGGTGTAATACCATTAACCACAGATGGTGTCGATGTTATTTCAGATCGTAGATCAACTGGTGTTGTTGTTTCATTTTCATCAGATAACTAAAAAATAAAATAAATAAATTTCGAAAAAAAATAAATTTTCTTTTTCTTACTTCATCTTCATCTTCTTCACTACCATATTGTGGATATGTTGTAGGGTAACCATTATCATCATATTGTTCTAAATTGTCATTCACTATTGATTCATCACCATTTACACTTGTTTTACGTAGCATAAAACGTTGAAAATCATCAAGATTATTTAATGATGTATTATTTTCTATCATTCCATCATCATCATCTTCATCATCATTTGTATCATCGATAAATATTGCTCCACCTGTATTTTCATCGGATGATAATTGCATAAGTTCATCATTACCATTACCCATTGTTTCATTCATTCCATCTTGATCATCTTCACCATCAACTGAACGTTTAGCACGTTTACCCAAACGAATACTATTTGTTAATATACGTGATATTGATGCTTTACTTAGTACACGATTTGATGTACGTTGTAAACGCATTTGTATTTGACCGATTGTTATTAATGGATGACGACGTTTCATTTCTCGTATCATTTCAGCTTCTTCTTCAGTTATAAAACGAAGACGTGTACCAGCACGTTGTTTTGCTGATACACGACCCTCATCAATATATGTTCGAAGTATACTTCGAGCTAAAAAAAAATAATAAATACAATAATAGAATCATATGTTATTTTGACATAAAATATGAGTCATGTGTCATTGGAAAAACATGAGATAAATGAATGACAGAGTATATGTACTGAGAACCCTTTTTTTTCGTTCTTCCTTACCTGTTGATCGTTTGATATTCAGTTTTTTTGCAAGTGCTATAAAATCTTCTCCTTTCTTATAAGTATCAATTAGTAATCGTCGGTCAACATCACTAACACGTACATATCGACCACGACGTTGATCGGCTAATTGTTGTTGAATATCCAATGAATTCATAATTAGTTTGTCTTTGTCTAAAATGTGAAACAGCTGTTTTCCACTTTAAAAAAAAAATCTGACGCACATAGTTTAATGTCGAAAAGATTTTCCAATAAGTAAATCTCATATTAAAAAATAAAGAAAAAGGTTACCCTTTTTTCATCAACTTGCTATCGTCGAAATGCTCTTTCACATTTCGATGTATGTGTAGGCCAAAAAAAAGAAAAGAGAGATAGCGTAGTTGAGGGTGACTTTAACTCTCGAGCATTCGTTCTGTTCCCTTTTTCTCGTCTATATATATATATATATATATATAAATGTATGTGTCTACATAAAGGCGAACGTACTTCTATTGAAATTTTCATTGCATCGCGTTCTTTTCTTTTTTCTCTTCTATTTACTTTGTATACCTTCATTGAACGGACAAGAGACATTCGTTGTAGTAGTAAGGTTCGTTTTTCCCGCTTCATACCCGTTTGTTCCCTGATGTATATATGTGTGTTCTTACCTCTTTTTCTCCTCCTTTGCCTTTCTCTCTTTTAAATATATATATGTACACCTTTCTCTCGTCTCTATTTCATTCAACACAGAGCGAACATTAAAATGAGCGAAAGAACACAAGACGAATTTTATATATGTTGATGATGATGATGGTGGTGGTCGAATGGACGATAGGCTTCAATATGCTTTTACTATATCTAGATTCATCATTCTTTCTTTCTCTCTAGACGTGCTCTTCGCATTTGAATACATGCGAATATAATACTTTTGCTTGCTCAAAGAAAATACAGTAAAAGAAAAAGAACGACAACGAATATTGTTTGGTTTGTTAGGGTAAAATAAGAGGAGAAGAAAAAAAGAAAGAATCCGAAAATGAAACTTTAACGGACGTTGATGTGACAGGACAAAACTAAGAAGTTGAGAGTTAACGGTTGAAAAGAAATGTGCATATGCATATAAGTAAACGTTTTATTTCTCATTAGAAATTTCGATTAAATTCTCAATTATGAAGTCTTAGAAACACTTATATATTTCCAATAAAAATCAAAAATTGACAAGATGATATTCATTTATGGAAATTTTTATCAAAATAAAATTTATGGAAAAGTTTTATTTCTTGAATTTTTAAACCAATTAAATATGATAATCTCTTTTTATAAAAAAAAATAAATAATGATTGATATTGATAAGATAACGATTATAGTCTGATAAGCAAAAAATGTTTCATTCATGAAAAGTGTAACTGTCTTAGCTTTTACTTACGAAAAAAACACAGGTGAATGAAAAGAAATGTTTATGTCCGAAGTCTAAGCCAATCTACCATTCGTTGATGTCCTCTATTCTACATATATGTATGTATATATATATACGTATATATATATATATACACTTCATCTCTCTGTATTGTGTGAGTGAAAAATGCTTGTGCATGTATGTGTGCTGAGAAGCGAAGAGAAGAAAAGGAATCTCAAAGACGGAACACTACACTACACAGTCGTTTTCTCGTTCTTTTACTTTACTTGCTTGCCGAGCGAAAAAGAAGAGTAAGAACACACACATAAATACGAAGAGTAAAGAGAAATGTTACGGTGAAACACTTTTAGCCATCATCACTCTACCAACAAATGGCTGTGCGTTGGCGAGAAAAAAAACCGAAATAAGGGAGAACGTGAAATTGACGACGAAATAGTTGCTGACGGACGTGCCTATTTACCCAGAGCGAATACTATCAAGGTGTTTTCTTTTTCCTTGCTCCTCCTTCCACATACACATACACAAAAGCTAAGTAGAAAGACTATTTGCTTTATATTTCGTTCGTGCTCTCTTTCGCCTTTTCCTCTTCATCTCTCTCTCACTTTTTCGCTTATAGACGACATCGATTCATCATCATTACGAATGCGAGACGTTCGTTCGTGTTGTATGCACTGTCGTTCTCTCTCTTTCGTCTTCATGATTTTATTTGAGTAAATGTTAGCAATTTCGTTATATATATATATATATATATACATACATATATGTCTTGTCCTCAGTCAACGACGATGATGATGATGATGATGATGATGATGATAATAATGACGATCAAATTAGCCCTCCGGAAAACATAAAAGGAGGAAGGACGAAATGATTGACATATTCGTGTGATAATCAATTTTTAACTAATATATATTACGTGATTACGTATGTCTATATGTTGAAATAATAGGTGCATTTTTTTCGCTTTCTGCTTAACGAATATTGTAAAAACAATAATAATATCGTTCGTATACATTAAGAGAAAGAGAACGAGATGAAGAAGAACAGAAATGCAAACATCATTCAAGTGGATATATGTATATATACCCAAAGGGTAAACGAACGGGACAGAACAAAGTAAAGAAAAACTATTGTTTTCCCGAAAATTGATGCTGTTCAATAGAAAAGTACACATTGAACACTCTTGTATCAAATATCCATTTATAAATGAAACGAAATTCATTCTATTGATAAGAATATAAAACATAAAAAAAAAACGGCGTGTGATTTATTATCAAAAAGAAGAAGAAGAAAAAAAAAGAATCTGAATAGTTATTTTATTTCACGTTCATCACCATCATCAAAAAGGCCTAGACGTGGTCGTCGTCGTCGTGGTGTAGTTGCAAATTTATTTTGTTTAAGTTCTGTCATAAGTGAATCCAAAAAATTATTATCTGTTGTTTTGTTCATTAGATTTCCATTAATTAAATTAGTTTTTTGCTGCACCGGTAATGTTTTGGTTGAATTTAATAGTACTTTAGTCGATATTAAAGATTTCTCTCGTTCCTAAGTAAAAAAAACAGGGTGAAAATTAAATTAGAAAATTTAAAATTTTTACTTTATTTTCTTTTTCAACATGTTCGATTAAATGTCGAAATATTGTACAACAACTATCATAATTAAATTCATTTAAATCTGTTTCACCAAATTGTTTCATTAATTCTTTTTCTTGTTTATCACATTCATTGACTAATGGATCAAGAGTATTATTTAATTTTAAACTTGATTGCTATTTAGATAAAAACAAAAATCAATATGAAATCTTGCTTTTTCTTTTTCTTTCTTACTTCATAAAATAATTTGTATTGTTTTATTATTTGTTCATCTTGAAGGAAATTTATTTGTTTAAGACCATCATCAATCTTTTTTTTCCAATCAATATATTCTGCTTTGACGAGTTTAAATCTAGAGAAGAAAACAAATCAATATTTATTTTGAAAGAAATTTTCAAATGTGTTTTTTTTACTGTATATCATCAGCAAGCAATGGTTTTAAACCATCAATAAATTTAAAATTTTGTGGTGCATTCTCAAGAAGAACACCAAGTAAATTTCGATATTCAGTTGAACGAATATCATGAAGTTGATCAAGAATATCTAATCGAAAACCAAATGCATTACCAGCATAGGAACCCTAATTGAATAATTTATAAAACATATTTTTATCGAATATTGTTTAATGAATATTTACATAGTTAAGAAAATCTCCAACTGATAGTAGAGAACGAGCTAATTGTTTGAGAGATGAATCAGCTTGTAGAAAAGTTATTATTTTAATAACAGTTTCAAATTTTCGTTTCAAATCATCAAATGTTTCATCAAATTCAATGATAAGAATACGTGTTCGAGTACGAAATTCATAAGATGATAGAGAACCAACTTCATGAATGAATTCTTCTGGTAATGTCCATTGTTCTCGTGGAGAATCATGAACAAGAATAATCTATATTTTAATAGAAAGAAAAAAAAGCTTCATAAAGTTATTATTATTTTATTATAGAAGTTTACTTCATCACTAGTTGGTAAAACTTTGAGTAACATACGAAGACATTCACCATTAAGATTTGATTCTGAATCTTGAAGGGATTGAAGAAATGTATGTGCATCATTAAAATGAAATTTTTTCAAGAAGACATTTATAGCAATTGATCGATTACATGGTAAAATCTATGAATATATTTGAAAAATATGTTGAACGTAAATAAAATTCATTCTTACAGTTGTTGCTTTTGCTTTTGTCGGTAAAGTTGTATTATTATTCTCTTTATTGACCTTAAAACAATTTTCAAGTTGCGTAAAATTAATTTGAGCATCGACTTTTTTATTAACATCCATCCAAAATTGACTAGTAGCTGAAAGAAAATATGTGTACGGAAAAGTATCAACGAAATCAAACATACCAAGAATAGTTTGCGGTAATTTTTTCCACTGTAATCGACGTACTTGACCTTTTGGTTTAGGAATACTATCGACTAAAGCGGATAAACCAGTAGTAGATGTATTGTTACCAAATTGTGCTAGCATTGGAGGTGCAGGTGCTCCTGGAAAACCTGATGGTGGTGGTGGTGGAGGAGGTGGTGCTCCTGGCAAACCTGGTGGCGGCGGTGGAGGAGGTGGTACTCCTCCAAATCCGCTGGATGGCAGTGGCGGTGGTGGTGGTGGTGGTGGTGGAGGCACTCCTCCAAACCCACTGGATGGCAGTGGTGGTGGCGGAGGTATTCCTCCAAACCCACTTGATGGCAGTGGTGGTGGTGGAGGTATTCCTCCAAATCCGCTTGATGGTAGTGGTGGTGGTGGTGGTATATTGGACGAATTTACTTGCATATTACCCGGAAATGGAGGTGGTGGTGGTATAACAGAAGGAGTTACTTGTAAGTTTGCAGGAAGAGGTGGAGGTGGTGGTATAGCTGAAGGAGTTACTTGTAAGTTTGCAGGAAGAGGTGGAGGTGGTGGTATAGCTGAAGGAGTTACTTGTAAGTTTGCAGGCAGAGGTGGTGGTGGTGGTATAAACGTTGGAGTTACTTGTAGATTTGCGGGTAGAGGTGGAGGTGGAGGTATTGCAAAAGTCTGATTCAAATTAGTGGGCAATAATAGTGGCACGTCTTCGGGAGCAGATGACTGGATAAGACGAAGTTCAGTATCGGTCATTGTTTTTGTGTTAATTAACATAGATGTCGGTGGAATTTCATTTAGTTTTTGTGATGGTTGTTCATTTGTAAGAACTGGAGTTGGTTTTGGAATGTCAGGAACTTCTTGATGGGTAGAAGAGGATTTAATGTCAGCAAGCGGTACGAAATCTGTTTGTACTTCTTTTTCGATTGTTTTTCTTTCTGTTTTTTTCTCTTGTGCTTGCGAGATAAATTGAAGAAGATCTTGAAGAACTTTTTCTCTATTAACAAAAATAATCGAAAATCATACATTAATTTATAATTTTATTTCTTTATACCGTTCAACTGAATTTGAATATGATAACATAGAATATAAGAGTTGCATTGCAGTAAGAAACACAGCTGAATCTTTTTCATCCGTTGCTAACTAATAAAAACAAAGAGAGATAAATATATATATACATCTTATTAATAAAATTTTCTTAATAACAAACCTGTAATGTAATAGCTTGACAAACAGCTTGATTATCATTCTGATCAAAATGTCCTAAAAATTCTTCTTCATCACGTTGTTGTTCTTCAATAAAACTATCAATTTGAATATCTATATCCTGATCTTCATCAGCTCGAGCTTGTTCTAATATTGATAAAAATCCATTTGCTACAAACATTCATTTATCAATAAGAATAATAAATAAAAAAACTATAAACTCACAATAGAGAATATTTCGATAAGAAAGTCGTTTTTCCATTGCTTCAGTTGATGATAAAATACCATTCAGTAATGCAATAGCTGACCATTTATGTTTTGGAATAACAGAATGTTTAAGTTGTTCAAGAATAACCACAAACATATTTGATAGATTATTATATGCCTTACAAAAAGAAATATCAAAAGTTTATATCAACAAAACAATTAATTCTCTTATTTACCTCAAAATCTTCTAATGCTTTAAGAACTAATTCATAACCAGTTTGTGAAAACACACATAGAGCAGTTAATAATTCAAATACACGCATACGAATTTCAATCGATGGAACAGTTAAAACTAAAATGCAAAAATTTATTTTTTTTGCTAAGATGATTTTTAAATTAATGATTTAACCTTTCGTTATTGAATCAACATATTGTGGATTTGATGCAATATGTTCAAATAATTCACTTATATTCATCATAGCTCGAAGACATTGTAATGTTTCATTAACAAGAATAGCATCAACAAGTGATAAACCTTTCGTTGTAATTTGTTCAAGATAAGTAAGTAATGCATGTAAACCACCTTGTTCAGCGAATTCTATAGTCCATGTTCGATTATTTGAATCTGATAATTTCTTTTTTAATAATACACATTTCATAAATGTTAAATCATTAAATATGCTAATTGCTTCTTCATATGTCGAAAATTTTTGTTGATCATTTGTTAAACGTTGTTTTTTATCTCGAATTTGTTCGATTATACGACGAGCGGAACGAATAAATAATTCACGTCCTCGAACAGGTTTTATTACTGTTTGTCGTTGTATATATTCACGAAAGGAATCAGGACGATATATTGAAGATCTTGGTGGTGCTAAACTAGTTTTAGTCGAAGGTGTAATTGAAGAATTTAGTAAAGTAGTTGTATTAGACGTTGGTTTAGGTGATAAAGCTGGTGGAATGTATACACGTCTCATGTTTGATCTAAATAAAAAATAAAATCATGTAGAATTTAATGAATAAATTGTTGATCATACATCTGTTTGGAAAAATACCCAATATAAAAATAAAAGATTTGAATAAAAAGATTTGGTATGTACAAAAAGAAAAAATTTGTTACTGTCATTCTATTATTTATTATCTCGATTGATAAGAAAGAAGAAACAATAGCTATAACATGGATTAAATAAATCCAAAAGATATTCTATTGGTTAATAAAGATATATATATAAATACAATTAAAATATTACGAAAAGAATAAGTTAATTAAAGGCTGCGTGACAGTCGCTTTTTATGCGTCCTATTGGTTATAGTAACTCAACATGTGTTTTTTTCGTATTACACGTCTTTATATATATATGTATGCATACGAAATAAAATGCAGTCGTTGATGTTAATGATAAGAAACAGCTCCTTTTTTTTTGCCCTCGAAATAATGATTCAACTCACACATTCTTTGAATAAGAAGAATGTATAATATAAAGGTGTATGTTTTTTTCTTTCGTAGCTTATAAAACATTGAATCGTATATATATTGCACATTTTCTGATGGTGATTTAAGCTTAAATAAATCTTTTTCAATGTTTTTTCTTTCTAAAAAACTGTCAACGATGAGTAATAGAAATGTATTTGTTAATAAATAATTTAATATATGCAGTAGAATGAGTTTCTCTAGACCATTTATTTATTTTTTTGTATTAAACAATCATTGAATAATATTTAAAAAGTATTATGATGATTCAGCTCGGAATAAATTCAGATATAATGAATAATGTTTATACAAGATGATTAATCGAAATTTTTGAATATCAAACAAATGTGTTTCTTGAATAATTAGAATTATTCATAATTTAATCACACGTGAAAGGACGAACAACATTTGCAAGGCAATGAAAATCGACTATCCAACGAGGAGGCAAATAGACATAATTTATTTCATTTGAAGATTTAACTATTGTAATTTTTATCTTCAGCCTGAATCTCGCATGTACTCCTTGCTTGTTGTTTATGTGAAGAATTATGAAAAGAAAAGAACTACTTTTGTATTTTAACTTATGCACGTTTCTTCTCTTGCTTGTTCATGTATATATGTATATTTATATAATAAGTTCACATTACGATCTTCTCATTGTCGGACTGAATTATTAGATAAAAGAGCCTTTTATCTTCATTGGGCTCATCAAATAAAAATCTTCTTCATTTTTTTCGACACAAGAAAAGTTTATCCATGGTACAAGGAAGTTACTATTAAAAATATCAAAAATAAAGACAAACAACTCTAGTCTTCTGTCTATTGAGAAATATACATTTTCTATTCATAAATAAATTAAAACTATCAAAAGATAATGATTTATTTATAATTGCAAGATACTAATTAAAGCAAGTTATAGCTTATGAAATTTGACTTCATTCTTAGTTGAAACAACTAACATATCTAACTCGAATAGAATAACACGATGTGGATTTGGATTGTAAGCAAATGTTTTCTTCATTTTTCCGTCATTGGTAATGTGCAAAAACCGTCCATTCTCATGATCGGCTATCAGCCATTCATTGTGCATGAGCGAACAGCAATGAAAGAATGCGTTATCATTACAAGGAATATCAAGTTGAAGTAACCATATAGGATCGAAAGTTTCAACTGATCGCAATTCCATTCGTACAACTTTGTCCGATTTATTCTTAACAATTAGGGCAAGTGTTTCGTTTGTATATACGATATTATGAATTATTTCATCTCTTGAAGAAATATGAGAAGATTTCCATTCTTTAATAAATTTCATCGAAGGTAATAGATTATATTGCACGATAGATGAAGGACGTCGTTTTGTCGACAAAAAAAGAGTTGTATCTGAGCATGTACACGAAAGCCAACGTTCTTTAATCGTAGGTACATTTTCAATCATTAAAGTATTTTTATCGATTAGAAAAACGTTATTTTCATCAATCACAACGAATTTATTTAATGTCGATGACCAACAAAAATCATAAATTTTTTCCGAATACCATACTGTCTGCTTGACTATGTTCATCTCTCGATCAATCAAACATAAATTTGGTTTTCGATGTATTAACACATGTTGACCATTGCAAGTTAATGCCATACGACTTTCTAAAGGATAATTTATTGTTTTATAGGTAGATGATAAAGTTAGTAAATCAATCTCATGTTCAATTTTTTCGTTGATACAAATACAATCATCATCTATTACTAATGGACGTATGTTGATTTGAAAATATGTTCGATCAATTCTATGCAGTTGTTCTTCTAGATGACGAATAGATGATGTTAATAAATCAATATCTTGTTTGGTAGTTTCTTGTTCACGAATAAGTTCTGCTACTTTTGATTGTAGTCGATTATATTCTTTTTCTTGTTCTCGAACTTTTCCACTCATACATTCATTAAGTTGTTGATGTTTTAGTTCAAAAAAACGATCGATTTCTTCATGACATTTCACACGCCACTGGTCAAGTTTTTCATAATAACTTTCGTTTGTTTTTTGAATATTTAATGTTTTAAAACGATTACCTAATGCATTAATTTCATCTGCCAAAGAATCTAACTCGGATATTAGTAAAGCATTATGTTCATTTAAATGTTGAAGACATAGATTTTGTTTGCAACAATCGCATAGACCACGTGATGTACGACTGCATTTTACTAAACCACATGGTTGAGACATTTATATATATACGATTATGAATTCTTTGTTCTGCTGAGAAATATAATATGAAGAAATGAAAATGGTTTCTACGCGAATGAAAGTCATAATTATTGGTTGGATTACACCGTTGAAAGTTGATATACCTAGAAGTTAAAATTTAATATAAGATGTCGCAAGAAGAACACTTTCATGACACAAATAAATTGAATAGAAGCCATAAAAAAAGATAAATATTCCGTATTTGATAATTATTTTGTTAATGATATTTACGTTTAGAAGTGGTTTTGCGTTCATCTACTATATGAACTTCTTTGACGTTTTTATTCATTTTGTTCTCCCAAAAAAACTAATCTATCGGAACCATTTATAAATGATTTTAATGAATGGAACATCGTTACTAATGTTATATTCTTTACCGAGCTCAACAATATAATATTGTGATGATCTCAATACATGGCAATTGTTCCGAATATCGAAGAATATTCATAGATGAAGTTATCATTACTTCAGTAAGAAATTCTTGCTTTTTTCATTAAAATTAGGTAGAATTCAAGATTTTATTTTAGCACGGAAGGAACTGATCAAATAACCAATTATATAACTTTTTTTTCACCATTCTAAATGTTGTCACTGTCAGTGCTTGTACAAACACTTCACATCAATAAAACACAGATGAATCAAAAGAATTAATTCATCGATTTAATAGTGCCATCAGCATAAATTTTATTGCCATACACATTTATTTACGATCTCTTTCTACACTTGATACTTCTATATTGATTCGAAAGAATTCTTAGCTCTTTACGACTAATTATATTGTCTACATTCAAATTTACTTTTTAACTAGATCTGTCATACACATCATCAAACAATAAATTGTATAGAATCATCCATGTTTTTTGTACCCAGAGTAATTGATTCATCATTGAGACAACTTTTCTTAGGTGGTCGGAATGTATCATGAATACCAAGCATTTCTGTAAATACTTCGAATAGTATTCATTCAGAATCTTTTTATATCATTCGTTAAAGCTATCAGATTGTAGACTCAATCATCACAAAGAGAAATGAGCAATTGATCAATACTATTATATTGATTTATTCTTCAACTAATATTTACTTTTTTGTTAACTATTTATACACTTCCTGCTTCTAAAATAAATGTATTACATCGTATCTCTTTCTTCTACTAAATTCCTATCACAATAAGAAAATATTGAGTAATTAATTCTAAAAATTACATGAATTTATGTGAAATAACCTTCATGCTGTATTTATCTATATTTCTCTTGAGCGTCACCATTAAAAAACGAATAGCCATGCAATTGTGACTATATCTTTTGATCATAAAAAGTAAAAAAATAACAATAAAAATATAACAGAAAATGAAAATCACTTTACAAACATATATAAAGATAATTAATAATACAAAAAAAAAGAAATAATCTTCTGCTTTTTTGTGTAAAAAAAAAGAAATTTCTCATTGATATTCTTCATTAAGAGCATCATAATAAATATCTTCATCACATGTTATTACATTCGGTTTCTTCCATCTCATTCTTATTCCATTTATAATATGATATGTACGAGCTTTTAACGTATAACAACCTCCATTTGATGAATAATATTTATAGAAAAAATTTGAAAATGAACTTACAGTCTTTTCAAATGTTCGATTTGTAAATGGTTCGAATAAAATTGATAATAAATAAAATATTTGATAAATTTTAAATGTTAAATTCATTAAACGTGCAATTATAAGATGAATAGCAGAAAATATTGATCTTAACATTTGTATCCATCCGTGAACAGTATGAATAATTCGAATTAATGTTTCAATAAATCTTAAGATTTTTCGTGTTATACGATCAATAATTATAAATAAACGAACAATAAATGTTACACTTAAACATAATGAACGGTATGTTCGATGAAGATTAGAAAACAAAGATCGTGAACGAAATTTTGGTTGTGGTTTTTCTAATGGCCAATATTCAGATTTTAAACGATATTTACTAGAGAAAAAAAATAATGATTTATATACATAGATACAATAATAATAAAATGAAATTTTACGATTTAAAACGTGTAAGTAATGACGAACGTTGAAATGGTTTATATTGATATTGCTTTTTTGTTTTGAATAAAGTCATACTTTGATATGATGGTATTCTTGTTTATGTGGTCAGCATGCGAAAAGAACGGGAGAAAATATGCTGGAATGATGAGAAGCAGCCTGTAAACATCAAAATGTATCATAATTTTTTTTCGCCGTAGTCACACTATATATATTAGTAACGACGAAGGACAAAAGAACGTGAAGATGTGTTGACAAATAAGTTACAGGTATGAAGTTGAAAAAATATATATATTCTTATCTATGGCGATGAATTTGTGTGGACGATTAGAATGTTCTTCTTTTATCGAGCCATATTCTTGGTAGAATGTATTCTTTCTTTTGATGTAATATATGTATAATACAATATTTAAATTACGAGAATGAAGAACAAACTTGTCGTCGTTAAGTATTTTTCTTTGAAAGAAAAAGAACACAAAATGAAATGTTATTATCAAAATGAAGAAACAAAGAATTTATTAGAACTATTATGAATAATTATTGACATTCTGTGATAGGTCGACTATCCTATATGACAAACATTTCGTCTTTTATTATCATGCGAAAGGAAAATAGCAAGCGACATGTGATCTAATTTCGTCCCCAATCACGAATACATGTGCTGGTGATGGAGTCGCTAACAAGAATAAAAAATCTATATACAATTCGAACCAATTAAATTTTCTTTCTTTGTCTATAGAAAGAAAAAAATATCTTATGTACTCTGTTAAAAACTATATATATATATTTAATCATCAAGTGAAGCGAAATTGAAATAAAAGGTTTTCTGATATAAATTACTCATATCGTCTATCGCAAAAAAATAACAGATGTAAGCATATAAACTATATTTTGAAGCAAAAATACTGTATCTGCTTAATTGGGTCATGTAGCATATTGTGTTGAATAAGAAACATATACAATATTTGTATAATAAATATCTCGGTTTAGGAAAATGGAAGAATAGGAAAAACAAAAGAAGATAGAATTAATGTAATTGTTAAGGTTCCACATAATATCATATGAGACAGATTCTATTTATTTCGCTAAAAACTACTTACGAGTCTCATGAGAAATCACATGTCATATGTATTTAGCTAAGCATTTTGTTTGTAGTTAATAAGAATTTGTTATGATTTCATTTCCAAGAAAAATTAGAGTCAATTGAAGACATTCATAATCGATTTTGTATTAATAAGTCATTAGATACTCTATTACTAATGCTAAATGATATAAAATATACATTGTACTAATTTCATATTGATAGGTTTTATTAAATGAATAGGAAGAGAATGAAATGAATTGATTATCATCAGTAGTATTCACGAAATTTTGCATATCCAAATATGCTCCAGGAAAATTCTCTATAAACAATTATAGACTTTTTTTCCTTCTGTGCACTTCTAAAATCGATTTTTTTTTCTCGCCTGTTAATTGTGAAATTTGATATAGATTTGAAAAACATGATTAGAAATAAATTAATATAGTTTATAAACAAAAATCAAGTATGAATAATATTTTCGTTTGCAGACACATGGTTGTTTAAATGAGTAATCATTCGTATATTCAATCAGATATCTTTTAATTCTTGTCTATCATGTTGAAGTAATTCATACTACTCAAATTACTAAGTAAAGAATATATATATATATATGCTTATTGTTACACTTGTCGACACGTACAAATATATATATATATATAACAAAAGAATTTTAGATATCAATTAAAAACTTCGATGAGTATTCAAAACTTTCCTTGTGTATTTTTTTTTCTTATTTTTGTTTATTCATGATGTTTTCTTATTGTTCTTTTTTTTTCGTAATTCTTGTTAAACAAAAACAATCGAGAGAAATCTTGCAACGACAAAAAAAAACCAAAACACATGCATGCTTATGATGTTGCAATAGCAGTCGATTGTTCACCTGGTACTGTTCGAATAATGTCTGAATCACCTGGGTCAGTAATAGCAAGAATACCAACACGGAAATATTTACCGCAAGCTGTACCTAATTCAATATTATTTCCACCATAATGATGTACACCAGTTTTAGCTAACATAGCATAATATTCGATTTCACTTTTTCTAAAAATAAACAATAAGAAATAAAATAATTAAAGATAGACAAACAAACCTGATTTGTGGTGTATTAGCTGAGACAAGAATTAATTTGGCTTGTCCATTGCGTAATGCCTTCAATGTTTGACGATAGCCAAGAACATATTTACCGGATTTCATAACAAGTTGGAGACGTTGATTAATTGTCTCAGCTTGTTTTTTCTATATTCATTGAAAGAAATATATAAAAACTAATTGAAAACATGAATTTTTTCACACATACTCCGGCGACTTTTTTTGGTTGTGGCATGATGTTAATTGAAAAATCTACAAAGAGATAAACTTAAAAGATCTTCTCGAACATATAAAAAAATATGAAATGATAAACAAAATCCAATTTGAATGGTAAATGGTATTTTAATGTCATTATATTGATTGGAGTAAAATATCGAATAGGTCTCGACCTCCTTCATACATATATATTCATTTGAGCGGCGCTACAATCGTTAATAAATTGTTTGTTATTTTTTCTAATGTATATATATATATATCAAACAGCATTAAATTCCAAAAAACTAAATGCGTTCGACGAATGAATCAGTAAAATTATATGTTGGTGATTTAGGTGATAATCGTAAATCAGATTTAAATCGTTTATTTAGTAAATATGGAGAGATTTCAACGATATATATTGATGAAAATAAACATTTCGGTTTTGTTGAATTTAAATCTTTGAGTGATGCTAAACGTGCATTAGAACGTACAAATAATAAAACAATAAATGGTTCAAAAATTCGTGTTGAATATGCTAAATCGGATAAAATATCTCGAAATTATCGACGTCCATTATCTCGTGATCGTTCACCAACATCAATTCTCTACAATCATTTACAGGTTTTAATTCAAAACAAGAATAATACTTAGTATTTTTTATGAAATGTTTTTCTCTAGGTAACAGCTAATCGTTTACCATCTATGCAAGCATTTCGTCAAAATTATCATCAACAATATCCATCAGACATGATACCTAACTCTTCGATGTTATCTTCTCGTGGTCGATCTTTAACACCACCATCATTCAAACAAAATTCTCATCTATCATTACGATCACAAGATTTATATTACCATCATCATCCAGCTATGTACAGTGATCCAGCATATTATCGAGCATATAGTGATCCATTTTTAATGCAACGTCTTCCGCCACCTGCTTTCCTTTCTCCAACATCATCATCATCATCTCGTCCATATCGAAATATGTATTCATCTTCTGGTGATATTGATCGTTATACAGGACATCTATCTTCAGTACAACGTTCGAAACGAAGTCGTAGTCGTAGTCGACGCAGGTACGAAAGTAATCAAATCCAAATCGACTTGTTCGTTTGCTCTTCATCTTTTCTTTTCTTCTCATCATATTTATTCATCGGTTCGACTATTTTACAATCGCGTTCATCTTACATTCTAAATTTCTTTTCTTTTTCAAAGCTGACAGTTAATGGAATTTAGATGAAGGTTTGTTTTTTCGTGATCTTCTATAAACATATATATATTAAAAACAAAACTTTTTTATAAAAGGAAAAATCTGTATCATTTTTATCTTTAGAACTTCGCCATCACGTCGAAATCGTTCGAGTCGTGAAAGAAAACATAAACGACGAACATCATCTTCGTCATCACTTCAACAGCAACGTGGACCACGAACACCGCCACTATCATCAACACATCGGTCAAGTAAAAGGTAATAGTTATCTGAGCGAGAAATTCGTATTCGTTGAAATTAGTTTTAATTGTATCATTAAGATACTATTGATGAAATAGAAATTAAATTTTATATTATTCTACTGGTACCATATACTGACATTCTTTCTCTTTACAATTAAATATTCTCATAATCTTGATACTGCTTTATAAATTCCCACAGTGTTATCGATAACATTTTTGCAAAATTTAAATGACCGAGATATTCTCTTTCTCGTAGAGAAGAGTCCAGTACGCATAAATTGTTTGTTTGCTTGTATATCCGCAGGGTCAAAGAAAACATCGACAATCGATTTTTGGGAAAAGACATTTCTAAAGGTATTTCGATCCAGGGACTTCGAATCTAATGTTAGTTTTTTACGAAAAAATGTTTTTTGATATAAAATTTGACGAAACAGTTTTTGAGGTCGGGGAACACGAATGTGATGTTAGTGTTTGCAAGTTATATAAACAAGAGGCCCCGTAGCATTGCAGAACACCATTTCTACGAGAAAGAGCTAAGCAAGTCCTTAGACGAGCGTTACTTGTTATAAATTATGAGATTATAAGGATTAGAATGCAATATGGCTAAGTTTTTTTTATAATCTTCACAGTGCATAATCATGAGTTATAAGATTTTATTTATTAAAGCATTTTTTTGTATACTATAGATGCTTAGGGCAAAGGTGAGGATATCAATTTGTATTACTACAACGAATTAAAATATAATACAGCGGGAAAAAAACAATTTATATGCAGCTTGGAACATTTATGATACTTCTATGCAAGCATTTTAACTAGGTTCTATTAAAGATTATTTATTTTCAGTAGTTCTTATTAAATAGCGGATAGGATACTTTTATTATCTCATTAAAATCTAACAATAAAATCATTCCTACAGTATAATAAGACACCTATTTCATTTAGAAATGCGTAGAGATTATATTTTTTTCCATTATTTTAGAACACGTTCAGGCTCGAATGCCGTTGCTTCGACATCTGAACGAAAATCATCATCAAGTTCATCTTCTGAAGACGAAGAAAAACGATCAAGTTCAAGAAAGTAAATTTGAAAATATTGATTTCAATTTAACATTTATTTTTATAATAGATCTCCAAATGATGAATCAAATCGAAAACATTCAAAAAGAAAAACAAGAGAATGAATATTAAAAATTCAAAAATAATCCTGTTTGCTTACTATTTCACTTGCTAATTACATTTGTGTGTGTGTTTTGTCTATTTCCTATTGAGCATTTGTCATAAGATGGTTCCACTAACTACTTCGTCTTTTGCTTGTTTCATTTTGATAAATCCTATTATTGCGGCTATTATGTATAGTATGAAACTATACATATATTACTTCAATGATATATGATTGTTATTAGTTTTTTTTCTCAAATAAAATGAACTGTGAACATGCATAAATTTATAATTGAAAACTATTTTAAAATTCATATTACGAAAAAAGATTTTGGAATCAATAATCAAGTATATGTAATAATTGACTGAGGCTAGATGAAATTAAATAGAATATATAGTATTTTATTTTGCAATTAAGTTAGTTAAAATATATTAAATCCAATAAAATGAACTATTTAATCTAATATTATTTGAATGAGAAGGAATGCGGCTATCTTCTTAAGCATACGATTCAATATTTTTTTGACATCAAACAAGTTTAACTGCGAATTCTATAGTGAATTGTTTTAAAATTGAAGAAAAGTTACATGACACAAATTGGACTATTTTCTACGAATAATTTAATTTGCTTTCATTAGGATATCATTTAGTTCATTGATGGTTCAAATGTATACATAAAATTGTATCGGTTGTATTTCTTCCATGTAGTGCAAAAGCAAAGCACGGTAAATCGACCCTTTCCGTCGAAATATACTTATATCATTGTCTCTCTTGATTCATACACCAAAAAACGCTTTGGTATTTTTATCTCTATTCCAAAACAATCGAAGATATATAGTAAATTATATTGAACAATATTCATAATCCTTTTCTTAATACTACAACAATTATATTTCAAACGTTATTTTTACTTTAATATAATAAATAATACAAGACAACATCAAAATTGACAACACAAAATATAATCATAATGTCATCTTTTCTTTCTAACACGATCTTTCTATTTTGTTAATTTCAAGCATCATGGTGTTTGCTCTTTGTCGTTCCATTGGTGCATTTGTTCCATTCATGGTCAGCGTTTGTCCATTCGAGTTCATTTCAATGCGTGCATGAAATCGTCGATATATTGAACTATTTTTACCAAAGATACAACCCATCATTTTAATTATTATACAAAGAAATTCTTTTCGATATACACTTCCAGACAGGGTAAATCTATATTTCGAAAAAAGAAAAAATATATATAGTAAATTATACTAAACTATATACATGTAGATCACTTACACATAAAAGCTTGTACTGGCGTTAATATGCACAAATATCCTTAACAATATTGTTATAAAATTTTCAATTGCTACTTGAGTTGCTCCTTTGACTACATTTTGTGTGAATGTAGCATATAACTTTTGAATAGCAATAGGTAATGTTAATGTAATAATACAAATAAATTGTATACATGTCATTTTGAGTAGTTGTCGATCTCGTTTTTTTAACTGACCACTATTTCCATTATTTGTCACTATGGGAGCAACATGTGAACGTGTCTGACGAACATTATGGTAGGTTGCTAATCCAAGAATAATCATAATTATAGGTGGTGTAAAACTAAATGTTGCAAAATAGAAGAAATCATAAAAAACCCGGTAAGGTCCAACTAAAGCATAACAATACGGGCCAGTTTTGAGTTGTTCAATAGTAAATAAAGCAAGGGCATGAGAATATATAGCGAAACCTATGAATGTTGTTATAGCAGATATATAACGTGAATACTTGAGATTGCTTAGTTGACGACGATGTGCATTTCTTGAACTAATACAAAAACGATCAATACCAGCTAAGATAGTAAACCATGATGAAAGTACCATTGAAGAATGAAGAATAAAATAACGAAATCGACAAAGTATCAGATAATTTGAGGCAGGATCAATACCAAAACCATCAGAAAGAGAACGTAAAACTAGACCAAAGAAGAGATCGCCAAAATTGGCGAATGATGCGCAGATAAAGTAAGTTGAACATGGATTTTTTATAAGGAGAGGGCGTGTAAAAATTAGAATGTTGAAAATGTTTCCAATACAGCCAAGAATAAATATTGGCAGTGGTGCATATCGACTGAATTGAGCACTAATAGTGTTGATTAAGCTGGCAGCAGACATTCTTAAGTACCTATTCTCTATAATGAGAAGATAAAAAGTATTAGTGAGTGCTGTGAGACATGTTAATAAGTCAACATGTTATATAGTTTACTTCTGTTTACAGAATATACATAATTCGGTAGATTATTTTGTAGCAAGATATGACAAAGAAAGGAAAACTTTTTGTATCATCATCATCGACGATGATAGTTTAGTACAGTAATATGGAAGATTGTTTCGACAAGTACAAATTAGGTATACTCACCTACATCTCTAAGAAATAGTTTGTTCATACAATTAAATGAAATAGGAGAAATATACTAGGAAACTTTTAGAATACACTGTATATGAATTATAACTATTCTTTTAAATCATAAAAAGGAATAGTTTGATCTTAGATAGGAAAAGTTATCGAAAAAGGAAAAAACTGATACTAAGAAAACGCTTGAAAGAATTTTCTCTATTTATTTTGTTTTATTATGAAATGAAAAAAAAACAAAATATCCTATCATATTATATAAAAATAGTATGCTAATAGAAAAAAAATAGGAATGCTTTTATTCATTTCTCTCCTATGATAACCTAGTTTCTTCCAAGAATAATTCTTGGCGTCAGAAATATTATTCAAATAAGATTAAAGTCAAACATAAAGCAGAAAGTAGTGTATTAATGTTTTTTATAAATTCATGTCACATAAATATCATATGATAAAAGTCATGAGGTTTCAGACTGAAAAATTAATTAAAATAGCTGTAAATTATTTGAATTTACAAAAAATAATTAGAAAATAAGAAGATAAATATTAGTGTCTATTGATAGAACTAATCTGTTTAGAGCATTACTTCTGTAAAAAACTCGTGAATTGTATTTTCTAATAATAGTGTAAATAATAAAAAAATATGAAACAGATTTTCTATGTCATAGGTGAATAATATGGAATAAAAAGTAGACTAAAACCATCTATAAGTAGTATGGGCAAAGTGAAAGAGAATAAAATCTGATTATGTTAGCAAAGCTTTTCAGTAATATCTATGATTTGAACTCGAGTATTCAAACTTTTTTCTCATGATGAACTTCATCAACTCTTTTCTGCAAAAAATAACATGTTGATGTTAATTATGTATTATAATCAAAGAAAAACAAACAAATTTAAATGAGAAGGAAATGGAGAAAACACATTATAATATTAATAGTAAAAGAGAGAAATGATTACTAATATAAACTACTTTTAATATTTTTGAATAGAAGTCTCATTATTTATGCTTTAATGATGATGAAGTACCATTTTTGTTCTATTCATAATACAGGTTGATGACGTTATCTTTAATACTTTTGTCTAATTTATTCTATTTATCTGAAACACTGAAATTTTCTTATTTTGATACCGTTGGATAGAGCATCTGGTACTCTATCGAATTATATAGTTTACGTTTTATGTTATTCAGCACTAATCTAAAAACTTTTTGAAGTAGCATACGGTACGTTTAATTAAAAACAAAATATATCAGAAGATGCAGCGTCAAAACCTCGACAATATGTACGATCAAGCGTATATTAATTGTGCATTCTTTTATCGGAATAGAAGATTCTTTTTTCTAATTTCGTATTTTTGTCACATAAAATGTCTTTGTAGAAACAGAGAAATATATCAGAAGATGCGGCGCGAACAGTTCTGCAATTTACACATTAAACCTTTTTTTTATAATTGTGAAACAAGGTAAAATAATGCTGTAAAATCAATTTTCTCGCATTCGAAATTTGGCTGCTTAAAATATTGTCAATTTTTTTAGAACAAAACTAAAAGTAAAAAACAAATGGTTCCATGTAAGTTGTAGAGTTTTTCACGCTGCATCTTCTGATACATTTTGTTTTTAATTAAACGTACCGCATGCTATTTCAAATTCTTTTTAAGTTGTCTTCAGAGATTAACAAAAGTTTTTGGACTAGTACTGATTTACATAAAATGTAAACTATATAATTCGATAGAGTAGCCGCTGCTCTATCCAGCGGTATTAAAATAAGAAAATTTCAATGTTTCAGATAAATAGAATAAATTACACAAAAGTATTAAAGATAACGTAATCAGCCTGTAAATGCTGATTCGTTAGATGAAGTTGCAATAATAAATTGAATTCATCCTTACAACTTACTATTTTCACCTAATAAGCATTCAATGAGTTTAATTATCAATTGACTAAATTCATATGGAAACCTACTGCGAGAAAAAATAGACCTAGAAAAATGAATTTTCATAAATTAAGGAAAACACTTCTTAACCTATACATAAAAACTTGCAGTAGAGTTAATATATATATAAATAATCTCAACACTTTCAATATGAAGTTTTCAATTGGTACCTGATTTTGTGTGTGCGTAGCATAGAATAACTTCTGAAGAACAATAGAAAATGTCCAAATAAATTGTATAAATGTCATTTTTATTTGATGATCTAATCTGTCTTATCGTTTACAAATTAAAATAGGAGCCCTCTATTATGTGCATAAAAAAAAGAATATTTTCTTGCTACTATTAACTGTGTGTTTTTTCAGAAGTCTTTCAACGTTCATTATATTATTTTTAAAGGATTAATGAACTTTTTGACAGCATTACAGTGAAGTAAAATCGATATTATAATAAAAGAAAATTTCATAAAAATTAGCATTTTAATTATTAAATGTGAAAAGTCATGTAAAATATGGGAGTATTTTTCACAGAATAAAACAAATCGGTCGTAAAATAATATAATTTTATACAATCAAAACGGAAAAAAGTTTACTTTATACACATGTCCTTCAAGCTAAACTGTGTATGTCGGAGTTTCATTGTTGAACCTATAATTTCAGTGCAATCTCCATTGGTCATAAATTAGTCAATTAGACGATTTGTCACTTAACTGTTACTCTCAATTCGTCCTATCTCAATTTATTCCGAATTAGTTACCAGATAACTTTAATATACTTAAAAAGTTATGTTTTTTCATCATAAAGTTCTATTTTACAAAAATACATTGATGTCCATTGTCATTTTGAACGTTTCCACTACGTTCACACAATGTGAATCAAAGCATAACAAGTCAGATACAGTGAAACCAAGAAACTATTTATTAAACTTAACCGACGCCCTTCACACACGAAATAGCGGATATTTATATTACACATTTTGTCAGTTGGGATATTTCCATATATATCTTAATATTCAGAGAAAATACCTGAGCAATCACATACAGAAGAGAACAATGGAGAGAAATAATTATACCTGGTAATATACGTACATGTATGTAAGAAAGAAAAAGAACGAATATTTATGTATAACACGTCCTTTTTACGATATATGATGTTACTTTCAATATACAGTGATAATAGTGGCTATTGAGCAAAGTTAATCGTATTTAAGACTTTTCAGTCATAGATCAAATTGATTGATAGTTAGAGAAGAATCAAGATAGGACGAACTCAGAATCAATTTTAAATATCAAAAAGAACAGAAAAACAAACTTGTGAAGTGTAGTAAAGAAACATATAAGGAAATAGCGAGTACTAACAGAATAGAAAAACAGAATAATCAACCATTAGAAGGGGGATCTTCTAATGTGTCGCCGGCTTTAGTATGTTATTTGTCACCACAGGAACAATATATGAACGTGTCTGATGTATATTATAATATGTTTCTAATTCAAAAGTACCCATAACCATCGGTTGTGTAAATGTAAATGAAGCAAATTAGACCGAATAATAAAAGATTGGGATACATCGACTAATTTGAAGAATAGTATTTGTCACAATACTTGCATTTGATATTTCTAAGATGTTTTAGATAAATTATAAGATGATCAAAAAAGCCGATGAGGCTCATATGAATTGTGTAATAAAATAACAGGAGAGCGAAATATCTAAATAGTTCGATCAAAAGAAACGTCACAATAAATTATATTGAAAAACTACCATATTTAACTCTCCAGTATAATTTATTTTTCTAGTTGGTTACTTTGTATTTAGAGATCAAGTTTTATGATAAAACAAAACTAGTGTATATGTAAAGCTGAAATATAACGTCAAATAAAAACACATTGGTATATAACTTACAAATGAAATATTACCATAGTTTCCTGAAGTTATGCATACATTTATTCTATTGTGAAAGTAGTTTATTGCCACACATTTTCATTTCTAGAACAATTATATTCGCAAACTTCATGTTAACGAATAACTATTTTAATTTGTAAAACTCTAAAGTACTAATTGCTAATGCTACTATTTGAAAAAATGGAGTAAAAATTCGATAAATACAGTGATCTTCAGTAACATAAAGATGAATTTTATCTAATAATTAGCAGAAAACATATACTATTTTGGAATAACCTTTATTCTGTTTACATTATCACTTAATCATACTAAAAATTCGTTGCAAGTATCATATTCTAACTGATACTTTTTTTCAACATTTCAGTTTTATATTATTTTCTAAAATATTCTACTTCATAATGAATCTATTTCTTTTGAACAGTTTTAAGAACCATCAAAAGTTCAAACTAATCGTACAAATAAGTATGTTTCACATATATGTTTTTGAGTCTCAGAATATTTCTATATAATTTAGGGCATTATATTATCAATATCACTAACAAAGAATTTCAACTTTTTCTTCCAGTATCCTTTTTTCAGTATGTCATTTCCACCAAATGTATTGAAACGCATACACCTTCAAGATTTATCGTCTTGTTATTAATGATAGAAGGAATATCTTCCAAATGTTATTTTTATTATGATACAACAAATAATACAAAACAACATCAAAACTTAGAACACTAAAATATAATCTTGATGGCATACATGTCATATTTATTTTTTCTAACACGATCTTTCTGTTCTATTTACATCAAGCATCATAGTATTTCCTCTATGGCGTCCCGTCGGTACATTTGTTCCATTCATGATTCCTGTTTGTCCACCTATGCTCCTTTCAAACTGCCCGTGGAATCGTCGATATATTGAACTATGTTTACCAAAGATACAACCAATCACTTTGCTTATAATACCAAGAAATTCTTTTCGATATACACTTCCAGATAAAGTAAATCTATATTTTCAAAAAAAAACAAAGATATTTACAGTACATTATTTTCAACACAATATATATGTAGATTACTTACATATAGAAACTTGTACTAGCATTAATATAGACAAATACTCTTAACAATATTGTTATAAAATTTTCAATTGCTACTTGAGTTGCTCCTTTGACTACATTTTGTGTGAATGTAGCATATAACTTTTGAATAGCAATAGGTAACGTGAGTATAACAGTACATATAAATTGTATACATGCCATCTTTAGTAGTTGTCGATCTCTTCTTTTTAATTGACCAGTATTTGCGTTATTTGTCACTATGGGAGCAACATGTGAACGTGTCTGATGCACATTATGATAGGTTGCTAATCCAAGAATAATCATAATTATCGGTGGTGTAAAACTAAATGTAGCAAAGTAAAAGAAATCATAAAAGACTCGATAAGGTCCAGTTAAAGCATAACAATACGGGCCAGTTTTGAGTTGTTCAATAGTGAATAAAGCAAGAACATGAGAATATATAGCCCAACCTACAAATGTTGTTATAGCGGATATATAACGTGAATATTTGAGGTTGCTTAGTTGACGACGATGTGCATTTCTTGAACTAATACAAAAACGATCAATACCAGCTAAGATGTTAAACCATGATGAGAGAGCCAATGAAGAATGAAGAAAAAAATAACGAAATCGACAAAGTGTCACATTATATGAAGCAGGATCAACGCCAAAACCATCAGAAAGAGAACGTAAAACTAGACCAAAGAAAAGATCACCAAAATTGGCGAATGATGCGCAGATAAAGTAAGTTGAACATGGATTTTTGATAAGATTTGGACGTGTAAAAATTAGAATATTGAAAATATTTCCAGGAACACCAAAAATAAATACTGCGAGTGGAGCAAATCGACTAAATTGAAGAGTAACAGCGTTAATTATGGTTGCAGCAGACATTCTTAAGTAGTTATTTTCTAAAATGAAAAGATAAGAAGTATTAGCGAGTGTTGTCAGATATATGGCTGAAAGTCAAAATGTTAGATAGTTTAGTTCTATTTACAGGATATACGCAATTCGTTAAACTGTTGTATAGCAAACTATGATATGTACAGTGTATCTGAAAAGTGACTTCCTAAAAGTTCTGTAGTATATCTTTTCTATTTCATATAAGTATATCAATAATTTTTTTATAAATTGTTCGTTAATGTACTCAACTTTTATTTATCAAAAAGATCTTCTATATTACTATGCAAGACTATTATCTTGGATGATTATCGAGAAATTTTGCTTTATTTTAATTTCAGAAAAACCATCTGTATCGTATTTTCTTTGATTATTTCGTAGTTCTCTGGTAGCTTTCTACAGATTTTATTTCAAAGAAAAGATTTTGAATCTTTTCAATATACACATTTTTTTATAACTCAACAAACTGTATTTACCTACATGCAAATATAAAAGAAAAAACCTTAGTCCATTTCTCAGTTATCCGCATCTTTAAAAGAAAGGAAAATTTTCAGTATCATCGTTGAAGGTAATAGTTTTGCACAATAATATGAGAAATCGTTCCGATAAATAAGAATTTGGTATACTTACCTACATCTCTAAGAAATAGTTCGTTCGTACAGTTAAATGAAATAGGAAAAATATACTAGGAAACTTTTGGAAAAGAACTTTTAGAACACACTGTATATAAACTATAACTATCCATTCAAATCATAAAAAGGAATAGTTTAATTTTAGCCAGGAAAAGTTATCAAAAGAGGAAAAAACTGATACTAAGAAAACACTTGGAAAATGTTCTCTATTTATTTGTTTTATTATGAAATGAAAAAAACAAAATATACTAAGAGTTTATATAAAAATAGTGTGCTATTAGAAAAAAAAAGGAATGCTTTCATTTATTTCTCTCCAATGATAACCGTGTTTCTTCTAGGAAAAACTTCTGACGTCAAGAACATTTTTCAAATAAGATTAAAATCAAACATAAAGCTGAAAGTAATATATTAATATTTTTTATGAATTCATGTCAGATAAATGTCGCATGATGAAAGTCATGAGTTTTGAAATATGAAACGCTTTTAATCTCCATCATCAAATGAAAGTTAATTGAAATAGTTATGTATTGTTTGCACTTATAAAAATAATTCGACGGTAAGAAGATAAATATTAGTGTCTATTGATAGAACTAATCTGTCTATAGCATTACTTCTGTAAAAAAACTCGTGAATTGTATTTTCTAATAATAGTCTAAATAATAAAAAAATATGGAATAGATTGTATATGTCGTAGGTGAATAATATAGAACAAAAAGTAGACTAAAACCATCTATAAATAGTAGGACCAACGTAAAAGAGGATAAGATCTAATTACGTTGGCAAAGTCTTTCAATAATATCTATGATTTGAACTCGAGTATTCAAACCTTTTCCGTCGTAATGAACTGCAACAACTCTTTTCTGTAAAAAATAACATGTTGATGTTAATTATGTATTATAATCAAAGAAACACAAACATATTTGAATGAGAAGGAAATGAATAAAATATATTCTAATATTAAAAATAAAACAGAAGAATGATTACTAATATAACTCACTTTTAATATTTTTGAGTAGAAGTCTCGTTATTTATATTGTAAATGATAATGAAGTATTATTGCTGTTCTTTTCACAGTACCTGTTGATTCTGTAGACGAAGTTCTAATAATAAATTGAACTCGTCTATACGGCTTACTGTTTTTACTAAATAATCATTCAACAAGTTTGATTATTGATTGACTAAATTGATATGAAAACCTACTGCGAGAAAAAATAGGGCTAGAAAAATAAGTTTTCATAAATTACGGAAAACGTTTCTTTACTTACACTGGAGTTAATAGATACAAATACTCTCAACACTAGTACTATGAAGTTTTCAATTGATACTTGATTTGCATCTTTTACTAGATTTTGTGTGAATGTGGCGTATAGTAACGTCTAAATAACGATTGATAATGCCAGCATAACAGTACAAATGTCATTTTTAGATGATTACTTGTTATTTTATTTGTCGCTACAGGAACAATATATGAACGTGTCTGATGTATATTATAATATTTTCCTAATCCGACAGTACCTATAACTATGGATGGTGTTAAAGTAAATGAACTGAATTAGACCGAATAATGAAACATTGTGATGCATCAATTAATGTGAAGGATAATATTTATCAGATTATTTGCATTTGATATCTTAAAATATTTCCGATAAATTATAAAATGATGAGTCTCATGTGAATCCTGTAACAAAATCACAGGACAGCAAAATATGTACACAGTTCAATCAAAAAAAACGTCAAAATAAATTATATTGAAAAATTACCATCTTTAACTGTTCAGTATAACTTCTTTAGATAGTTTGATTACTTTGTATTTAGAGAACAAGTTTTATAATAAAAAAAACTAGTCTATATGTAAGATTGAAATATAATGTCAAAGAAGCACATGGGTATATATATATGTAGAAGGAAATTAAAGACATTTATTATCTGAAAATATTTGTATATTAGGATACTTTACCAGTTAAGTATTAGAATGATTTATTAAAGTTGAATGTTACACATATATATATATTCGTTTCAAATATTATATCCTAACTGATATTTTTTCCTTCATTTCACTTTTATATTATTTTCTATAATAGTCTACTTCATAAAACTTCAATTTTTTGCTCTAGTATCTTCTTTTGAGTATGTTATTTCCACTAAATGTATTGAAACGCATACACTTTCAAGATTCATAATCTTGCTCTTAATGGCAGAAGAAATATCTTCCAAATGTTATTTTCATTATGATACAACAAATAATACAAGACAGCGTCAAAACTTAGAACACAAAATATAATCTTAATGTCAAACATCTAATATAGTCTTTCTAACACGATCTTTCTATTCGTTAACTTCAAGCATCATGGTATTTCCTCTATATTGTCCCACTGGTGCATTCGTTTCATTCATGGTTACTGTTTGTCCATTTATGGCTACGGTGTTTCCATTGAAGCTCCGTTCAATTCGTCCATAAAATCGTCGATATATTGAACTATTTTTACCAAAGATACAGCCAATCATTTTAATTATTATACAAAGAAATTCTTTTCGATACACACTTCCAGATAAAGTAAATCTATATTTTCAAAAAAAGAAACAAAGAGATTTCTAATACATTATTTTCAACACAATATATATGTAGATTACTTACATATAGAAACTTGTACTAGCATTAGTATATAAAAATACTCTCAATAATATTGTTATAAAGTTTTCGATTGCTACTTGAGTTGTACCTTTTACATCATTTTGTGTGAATGTAGCGTATAGCTTTTGAATAGCAACAGGTAATGTTAATGTAATAGTACAAATAAATTGTAAACATGTCATTTTGAGTAGTTGTCGATCTCGTCTTTTTAATTGACCATTATTTCCATTATTTGTCACTACAGGAACAATTTGAGAACGTGTCTGACGAACATTATAGTAGGTTGCTAAACCAACAAAAACCATAATTATAGGTGGTGTAAAACTATATGTTGCAAAGTAAAAGAAATCATAAAAAACTCGATAAGGTCCAACCAAAGCATAACAATATGGACCAGTTTTGAGTTGTTGCATAACAAATAAACCAAGAAGATGGGAATATATAGCGAAACCTATGAATGTTGTTATAGCAGATATATAACGCGAATATTTGAGATTGCTTAGTAGGCGACGATGTACATCTCTTGAACTAATACAAAAACGATCAATACCAGCTAAGATACTGAACCATGAAGAGAGAGCCAATGAAGGATGAAGAATAAAGTAACGAAATCGACAGAATGCTAGATTATTTGAAACAGGATCAATGCCAAAACCATCCGCAAGCGATCGTGGGACTAGACCCAGGAAAAGAACATTTAAATTGACCAGTGATGCACAGAAAAAATAAGTTGAGCATGGATTTTTGATAAGATGTGGACGTGTAAAAATTAGAATATTGAAAATGTTGCCAGGAACCCCAAAAATAAATACTACGAGCGGTGCAAATCGACTGAATTGAAGATTAACAGCGTTGATTATAGTTGCAGCAGACATTCTTAATGGATATTTTCTAAAATGAAAAGATAGGAAGTATTCGGGAGTGTTGTTAGATATATGTTGAGAAGTCAACATGTGATATAGTTGACGTCTGTAAATAGAATATGTTTCATTGAGTAATCTGTCTTGTAGAAAAATATGACATATTGGTGTGGTGCAATTATTCTTTCAGGTCATAAAAAAAAGGATTTTATTTTAGACATAAAAAGATTAATATTAATAGAATGCTTTAAATAATTTCATCTCTTAATTTTGTTCTATTATAAAACTGAAATAGCAAAACGTCATACGACTATATATGAAAATAGTATATTAGGACAGAGAAAACTTTAGCAACGTTTTTACTTATTTTTCTTCTATAACAACCTAGTTTCTTCTAGTAAAAATGCCTTATGTCAGAAAAATTATTCAAATAATATCAAAATAGCACATAGGATAATCGTCAAGCGACACGTTAATTATTTTACGAAGTTTAATGTCAAATGAATGGCGTATGATAAACGACATGAATTTTGTGACATAAAACAGTTTTACCTTGCATCAGCGACTTAAAAACTAACTAAAAAAGCTAAAAACTCTTTAAATTTCTCAAAATACTTTGAGCGTAAAAATATAATTGCTAGTATTTATCGATAGTACTAATCTATTAAAAGCGTTACTCTCTCACTAAAATCATGACTAGTATTTTTTAATAATAATAAAAAAGATAAAATAGGTTGTATATATCATCGATGGATAATATGGAATAGAAAAAGAAAGAAAGAATAAATCTAACTAGTTGAATCAAATTATAAGAAAATAAGATCTAACTGCGTTGTCAAAACCGTCCAGGAATATCTATAATTTGAACTCGATTATTCGAGCTTTGTTTTTATTATAATAAACTTCATCAACTCTATTCTGCACAGATTAGATGTTAACCGTAGGTATGTATTATAATCAAACAAATACTAACAAAATTGAATCACAAGGAAATGGAAAAAGTACATTGTAATATTAATAGGAAAACAGAGGAATGATTACTGCTATAAACTCCTTTTAACAGTTTTGAATAGAAGTCTCTTTATTTTATTTTAATGATGATGAAGCATTGTTGCTGCTCTACTTATATCATCTACTGGTTCTGTAGACATGCTCCAATAATATATCAGTGATGCCATGGCGGCGCGGCACTGGCAATCTATTTCTGTTTACCGTCGCAGCACGGCAAGTGAAACTTGTTTTTTTCATCATTGTTTTCCGACGCGGCAATCATTGAGTTTTTCTAAAGTTTGTTTTTTATTTGTATCGAAAAACTCTATAATCTTGGAAACTATAGTTACATCATGATTCAGTTTAAAAAGAATCTGCTTCTTTCAGCACTTTTGAATGACTATATTAATTGCATCACCACAATTAAGTTTATTTCCATTTCGTCGCTGTGGTGGTGCAAAATCAGTTTTTTAAACATATCCGTTCTCAGACAGTCATTACTTTCACTAAATAAGCATCCAACAAGTTTCATTATCAATTGACTAAATTTATATGGGAAACCTACTGTGAGAAAAAAAGAAACTAGAGAAATAATTATTTATAGATTACGGAAAACTTTTTTTTACCTACACATAGAGACTTTCAATAGCGTTAGTATATATGATTATTCTCAACAATTGTGTTGTGAAGTTCTCAACTGTTACTTGATTTGCATTCTTGACTGCACTTCGTTTAAATATAGCATATAACTTTTGAATAGCAAAAGATAATGTTAATATAACAATACAAAACAAATCTCGTCATTTTAATTGACTACTGTTTGTGTTATTTTTTACTACAGGAATAAAATGTAAATGTGTCTGATATCTATTTTCATATGCTGCTAATTCAACAATAACCATAATTATTGATGATGTAACAAGAAATTTTGCATAGTGAAAGAAATCATAAAAGATTCGATAGGTTTCACTTTGAGTATAACAATATGTTTCGCTTTCCACTTATTTAGTAGTGAATAACTGAATAACATGATAATAATGTTAATATTTAAGATTACTCAGTTGACAACAGTGAACATTTCACTAACTAACACGACGACTATCAATACCAGCTAAGATAGAAAACCATGAAGAGAGAACCATAAAATAATAAAACCGTTAAAACTCTAGATATTTTCACTATTGAAACGGATCAATGAAATTAAAACAAGAAAAGTGAACTTATGTATTTTATATTCCAGAATAATTTTCTATGATTTATAACATTATATTATCATTATCACTAATAAAGAATTCCAACTTTTTATCAAAGTATTTTCTTTTCAGTATATCATTACCAATAAGTATATAGAGATATCCATACGGTCAACTTCATACCTTCACTAGAAACATTTAATATTGAATTTATGCCGTAGTTCGATGTACTTCAGATGTTACATTGATACATTTTAAACGCATGAAAATATTATATACATTTCATCTAAATGGTTACATATCCGAAAGAATTCTTTATTTGAAGTTAAGTTCTTTCAAAAAAATATTTCAATATTTCATAATATTACAACAATTATGTTTGAAATTTTCTTTTTTATTATGATACAAGACAACATCAAAATTTACAATACAAAATATAATCATCATGTTATATCTGAGATTTTTCTTTGTTATACGCTCTTTCTATTCTGTTAACTTCAAGCATCATGGTATTCGTTCTGGATCGTCCTGTCGTTGCAATCGTTCGATTCGTCGTTACTGTTTGTCCACCCATGCTCATTTCAACTCGTACATGAAATCGCCGATATATTGAGCTGTTTTTACCAAAGATACAACCAACCATTTTGCTTATTATACAAAGAAATTCTTTTCGATACACACTTCCAGATAAAGTAAATCTATATTTTCAAAAAAATAAACAAAGATATTTCTAGTAGATTATACTAAATAATATATATGTAGATTACTTACACATAGAAGCTTGTACTAGCGTTAATATAGACAAATACTCGCAACAATATTGTTATAAAGCTTTCAATTGCTACTTGAGTTGTACCTTTTACATCATTTTGTGTGAATGTGGAATATAATTTTTGAACAGCAATAGGTAATGTTAATATAATAACACAAATAAATTGTAAACATGTCATTTTGAGTAACTGTCGATCTCGTCTTTTTAATTGGCCAGCATTTGTGTTATTTGTCACTACAGGAACAATATGTGAACGTGTCTGACGAACATTATGGTAGGTTAGTAATCCAAGAATAATCATAATTATGGGTGGTGTAAAACTAAATGTAGCGAAGTAAAAGAAATCATAAAAAACTCGATAAGGTCCAACTAAAGCATAACAATATGGACCAGTTTTGAGTTGTTGCATCACAAATAAACCAAGAAGATGGGAATATATAGCGAAACCTATGAATGCTGTTATAGCAGATATATAACGTGAATATTTTAGATTGCTGAGTTGACGACGATGCACATCTCTTGAACTAATACAATAACGATCAATACCAGCTAAGATGGTAAACCATGACGAAAGAACCACAGAAGGGTGAACCATGAAATAACGAAATCGACAAAATGCTAGATTATTTGAAACAGGATCAATACCAAAACCATCCGCAAGTGATCGTGGGATGAGACCGAAGAAAAGAACATTTAAATTGGCCAATGACGAGCAGAAAAAATAAGTTGAACATGGATTTTTGATAAGATTTGGACGTATAAAAATGAGAATGTTAAAAATATTTCCAGGAACCCCAAAAATAAATACTACGAGTGGTGCTAATCGACTAAATTGAAGATTAACAGCGTTGATTATAGTTGCAGCAGACATTCTTAATGGATATTTTCTAAAATGAAAAGATAAGAAATGTTGGGGAATGTTGTGAGATATATGTTGAAAAGTGAAAACGTTATATAGTTGACGTCTGTAAATAGAATATGTTTTATACAGTAATTTGTCTTGTAGGAAAATATGACATATAGATGTAGTACAACTATTTCAACTTATAGAGTAATTTGATTTGAGAAATGAAACTACATCAAAAGAAAAAAACGTTGATATTAAGAAAACGCTTAAAACAACTTTGTCTTTAATACTGTTTTATTATAAACTTGAAATAGTTAAATGTCATACAACTATATATATGAAAATAGTATGTTAGCACAAACAAATTTATAGGAATGCTTCTCTTATGGCCACCTACTTTCTTATGATCAAACGCCTTTACGTCAGAAATATTATTCGAATAAGATTAAAATCGTATATAGGGTAAGCTCCAAATAACGCATTACTATTTATTACGTAGTTAGATGTCAGCCAAATGGCGTATGAGAAATGACATGGATTTTGAGAGATAAAACAGTTTTAGTTTTCATCATCAAATGAAAATTAATTGAAATAGCTATGCATTATTTGATTTGAGAAAAAAATAATTCTAAAGTAAGAAGATAAGTATTAGTATTTATCATTAGAGTTAATTTATTAAGAGCTTTACTGTTTCACCGAAATCATAAATTGTATTTTTTAATAATAATAAAAAAGATAAAACAAATTGTATATATCATAGGTGAATAATATGGAATAGAAAAGTAAAAGAAGAATATCTCTAACTAGTGGAATCGAATTGTAAGAAAATAAGATCTAATTACGTTGACAAAATCTCTCAGGAATATCAATGATTTGATATTGAATATTCAAATTTTTTCTTTTCATCATAAACCAGGCCTACTCTTTTCTGCGCAAATCAGATGTCAATCTCAAGTATGTATTAGAATTAAATAATCATAAACAAAATTAAATCATAAGAAAATGAATAAAATGCATTAGAATATTAAAAATAAAACAGAAGAATGATTACTATAAACTACTTTTCATATTTTTGAGTATAAGTCTTATTATTGCTGTTTGTTTCATACTACTTACTGTTTCTGTAGACGAAAGTTGCGATATTACACTGAAAGCCAGTTTGAAATCCAGTGCTCGCTAATAAAGTAATGTCCAATGAATATTTTCTAAACTAATATGACAATGAAACAAAGAGAAGAAGATCTGACAAAGACAAAACATGATATTATAAGTTAACACGAATGATAACATTGAGTAAATAAGTTTTATAGAATCTTATTAATCTATTGAATCTCCAACGTGATGTAGTAATTAACTGTAATTTATTCATATGAAATACTGCTTATCGTAATTGATAATAGTTCATTGAACAAAAAACACAATAGCATAGTTTTTCATACTAATCCAGCTTTCAGATTGTTTTTGAAAACATCTTTGATTTTAAGTTGTATGTAAACCTTTACATAATTGACATAGAGCTGCTTCTTTTTGACGTACGAGCATGTGCTCATCTAATGTAACTGAATATGAAAGAACATAAGCTCGACAACGATCATTTAATACATGCATAATCCTAATTAATTTACTGAATCGATTATGTAAATAAACATAGAAATTATATTCATCGGTTAGACGTTGAAAAGGAGTAAAAAATAATTTGTTATTTGATGTTGTTCTTGATGAAAACTAGAATTAATTTCAAATTCTAACATTCATATTCTTCAGCATATAGCTGTATATATATATATGACCATATTTATTCAAAGTCAAGATGATTTAATAAATAATTACTAAAAGTTACATCCTAATCAAACATCTAATGATGTACAAGGTAATTTATGTTCATATTGCATGCTTCCTACAGTTAAATAATATCATAAAATATTGATCTATTAACAGATACTTGATGTTTATGATTACTTTTTTTTATTATACGATTTTGAATTTCTACTCATTTATGATCATAATTCAATAGATCGAAATCTAACGTATACACGCTCTAAATGAACATGTACTCGATTCATTCCTACTCATCATTAAACTGAATTCAATTCAATATAAACATTAGTAATACGAGCGCAACATCTCATAACTCGATTTCAGCAATTATATGATACTAACTAAAGATCAAGTTGCTTCTCGAATTATTAAATAATCAAGAGTATTGATATTTTATTAAAATATTCACATCTCTTCACCTTCATCCATTGTTATGCAATGTGTAAAATGCTCACATTGTAAAGAGAAGAACCACAAAATCAAGTCTAAAGCATATATTTCAATATTTACTATAGAAAGAACTGTAATATGTCTATTAAGGATTATAATAAATACATCTATGAGCCAAAATAAATATCTGTAATTATGATGCATTTTCGATAGGTTACTAGGGACATCTATAATACTTTAAAAAAAGGATGAGACTTTTTCAATGAAATGTAGTTGTTAAAAAATTAGATTTTATCGATTTGTCGAATACAAATATAAAGAAAATCTACTTTGTCATTATTGATTGACTATTGGTTATTTTCTCTGAAGTCAACCTTAGAAGAAAGAAAGAAAAATTGACAAATGAGTCATTTATCCAATAGGATAGCAAAGAATAGTAGAGAGAATAAATAATAGACAATACAATAAACAAACAATTACTGACAAAAGTGAGGAGAGAAAGAGAGAAAGAGAATCACTATCTAAATATTCAATTCACTTTTGATAGTAATAGTTATTAAAATATATATAATATCCATATGTTTTACTTTTTCTGATCATTTTTATTCTTCAGTTTTTAGATGTTATTGATAAAATATCCAACACGATGAAACAGAACATCAACATATAGTAATTAGTTTTTATTGATTTTTAATTTTCATTTATCATGTAAATTTCAAGGATAAATCAAAACTATCTTCGACAAATATGGATGCATCAGGTCAAATGCGTGGTTGGTTTAAATTGATCGAAACAATTCGTAAAACAGATCCGCCATCAAATGAAATACTTAAAACATCACCGAACAGTACTATAATAAATACAAATGGACACTTACCAAAATCTCCTGAAACAATTCATATGGATAGTTTTCTACCAGAATCACCAGATCTTATTTCCTCTCCTCCTCAAATTACTTTAGCATCAACACCAATACAATCATTCGATGATACACCTGAAATTCATCCTGAACCAACACCGAAATCAACAGGTAGATAAAGAATCATTGAATAGAAAATAAATATTTCTAGCAAAATAACGAATAGAGTTGTACTTTAGTATACGTTCAAGTGAATATAATTCTCTATGGTGTGCGCATTGTCATTCTATTCTAGTTATAACCTAACAATCATAAAATTAACTAAGATAGTATTGTTTTGGAAACATTTATCTCTTTCGAATTACGATATCACTAAACATTTATATATCCTTTTTCAACCTTTATGATAAAAACCAAAAGTTTTATATTGATAAAAAAATATCATAAACAGTGGGTTAAAGGTTATATGTAATGTCTTTTACAATGTAGACTATTTACTTATGAATGTCCCTGACAGCAAGAAGAATACGATTTATATGAATATCTTATTTAAACGAGTATATATGATACTTTATACATATTTTGACTCTGACTTTCTGGTTATAATATATATTAATTTGATACAACCTTCAAGATCTGATAGTCAAAACAGTAATTGATCGTTTTAATCTGTATACATGATTCGCGAAAGCTGTAGGAATAGACATACATCAAAAGAGAAATCTAGCTTATATCATATTTCTTAGACAAAAACACTAAATACATTATATTTTTGTCGTTTGTCCTATTCAATGATCTTTGCTCTATTGTATTAATTATCGACTTTTTTTTATTCAGCTTCAAAACGTTCATCAACTCGTCATAAAAAGATAACAATTCGTAAATCAACTAGATCTAAAGAATTCTCTTCAATTACTAATACATCCGATGATTCTATTATACATCAACGAACACGACAATCTGCTGATACATCATTAAATATTTCGATTATTCCATTGGCAACTGATCTTCAATCTTTACCTGGACATATTCAAAATGAATTACGTGATCAACGTTTTGTTGATTATTCTGATATTGATACATTATCGATGCATTTAAATACATGTTTATATATTGATAAAAAATCTTTTTCATTATCATCGTTAACTAGACAACATATATTTAAAACACGTCATAATATATTAAATAAAATCTTTAAATTAGATCATATGAAAGCTTCACAAAAAACTTCTTCGAAGAAAAATGAAGAAACACTAAACGGAAATAATTCATCATCATCAATGTCATTTAAAACCGATTGGTCAGTTAATCGTCGTAGTTCATCATCACATCGACATGAACCAAAAAATATTTTTCATATTCTACAATTAAATCCGACAAAACAAATATTTTTAACAACAAATAAAGATTTTAGAAAAAATTTAACAATTGAAGAACAACAAAATATTCATTATGAACAAATGAAAAGTCTTTTAATACGGACATATTATCCACATTTTCATACAGCTATTCAACGTGGTCAATATTTTGGTTCAAAATCAAATATTTTAGTAAAACATCATGATGTACCAATTATTATTAATCCACAATCACCTACAGATATTGATGAAACAATGACAATTAAACTTAATTCACCATTACCTATTCCTCAACAAGAATCACGAAGACGTGGACGGAAACGAAAACATAAGAAAGAGAAAGAGAAAGATAAACCATTACCATTAGCATTTACACAACGTCGTGTAAGTGAAGAAATTCCACCAGTTGTTATTTTAAAATCACCACCACTACCGCCACCGCCATCAATAGAAAAAGAAGTGGATGATAATATGAATAATCGAAAACGTAAAACATCAATGACAATGAATTTAAATATAAGTGAAACAAAGAAAAAGAAGAAAATTATACAACCATTATCACCAGAAATTCTTATCAATGACTATCAAGATGTTTCATATTCGGACAGGTATTAATTAAATCATAGTATTATAATCTGCATACTACATCGTTCATAAATATTTGGCGAATGAAATTTTCTATGACCTAGATGAATGAGAGCGGATATGTAGTACGATTGGTAGTCTTGATTCAAATTTTGCTTTAGTTAATTTTCGATACAGTAATTCAATACGGTTTTGATCTATGTTTGATCATTCCTATTGGAATTTCAATAACAAAGAAAAATCATGCAGTTGATAATTATCACAAAAGTTAATTACGTAGATAGAACTCGTATGAAGCTTCATGTCATTAAGTGTTTTCTTTAAGATTATGCTTGTTTGACTGAATTGTGGATTTAGTGCCCTTATTACCTCACTTTGTCATGTGCTGTATAGATCAATAATGTTAAAACTACTTTATACACTTGCATTGCTTTCGGTAAAGACTTTTCTTTTATTAAATAACTCCTTATGAAATATTTGACTCGAATAAACTATTTATCATTTGATGTTAAATATATAGAGAATTGTTAGTATTAGGTTGTCAAGTTTTTACCTTGAAGTACATTTATATTGCTATTCTAGTGATGATGATATATTACCTGATGAATTACCAAAACAAACTTATATTAAGAATGGCCTTCGTTCAAATTATTATAAAACTACAAGTGATATTGATATCAAATCTAACAGGTTTGTAGCTAATAACATGTTTTTTTTAAACGAAACAGATAACTTTTTCTTTGTTTCACTTTCAGTAATAAAAACCGTCTTTTACGTCAACGACGACAGTCTTTAGGTGCATTACCATCATTCTATACTGGTATATTTCATTCCGAAGATGATAAATTATCTATTATTAACTATCAACTTCCATATGATATTTATTGGTTTAGTCAAAAACAAGGAAATACAATTCTATCACCTTCAAAACCTATTAATCAAAATAAGAAGAAAAAATCCAGTGAATCAAAACAAAAACAACCAGTACCTATTAAAAGAATTATAAATAATAATTATATAGATCCATCTGTTCAATCAAATATTTTATCTTCTAATAAAAAACATATTAATAAAGATTTAATAAAAATGGAAGAATTAACTACTGAAGAAAAACAAATTATTTTACAAACATCTATTTTTCTAAAACGTAATCTTCAACGAATAAAAGACCAAAAAGACTTAAAAGATAAAAATAATAATCAACAAAAACAACAAATAGATGAACAATTACCATCATTATTTTTTCCACAAAATTATTATCATTCAAATACAATAAACAAAACAGATGATTTAAATGAAAACTTAAATATATCTCATAAAGGTAAATATTTTTATACAAAGCATCAGTGTTTTATCTAGTAGGTGGGCGGCGCCAGAGGCGATACCTGAGTAGGGCGGGGGGACAATTTCGGCTCAAAACGATTTTTGAGTCGAGTCGAAGTAGTGCGAAACTATTTTTTCGTTCATTTTTGCTGTAAAAAAATCAAAAACAAATTCTGAAGAGGGCGGGAGGAGAGGGGCCGACTGCTCCCATCGCCCGCCACTGGACGGCGCCCATTCTGAAACGAGACTTAGACAAAATACCGATGAGCGGCGCCCACACGGAATTTTCATTCCGCCCATCCGAAAAAAGAAACCTGGGTAAAATACTGCAAAGCATTAGTATAAAAGCTATGAATTCAGACATCTATATCATATACAATCATTAGTTGATTGTTCGGTATGCGACTGATCTTGAGGGTTTGGGTGGGTGGGTGTGTGAGTATGGGTACTATCCTTTTTACTCTCACTCACATTTTCACCCACACTCTCACCAACATCGACCCACTCCCACGCCCATCCTAATACCCGAGCCCGAGAGGCTGGAGCTCGGTACATCCCTACTCGAGACTTTACATTCTTTATAATCAATTCAAAACTGAGAAGATGAACGTAATACTTCTATGAATAAATATATTTAGATCTACTAAATTTATTTTACAATTATATTCGTCGATCACATTTTGGTAAAACTCGTCAATGTTCTGTTGAATTAATTGATAAAACATGTTATTATGCTCAATTAGCACAATTAACATTAATTTTAAATGAAATATTTGATTTATTATTAAATTATAAATGTCCAAATAGTGATATTTATCCAACAAATGCTTTAAAAAAATGTCCATTAAAACGTTTATTTCCAATGTATTATGAAATTATATCAAAACCAATTGATTTAACAATAATACGTAATAAATTAGATAATGGAGATTATTTTTCATATAATTCATTTGAACAAGATTTATTATTGTTATTTACAAATGCTATTGTATGTTAATTTCTATTTTATTTCAAATAATGAAACTTTTTTTGTTTTTCTAGACTTATTGTGGTGAAGATTCTGATGTTGGACGTGCTGTAAAAGATTTACAAATCTATTTTCTTGATATTTTAAAAATTGAATATCAATCAACAATTGATTTATTTAATAATATGAATGAAGAAAATAAAAATGAAAGAAATTTAAATATTTTAAAAGATTTTATAACACGTTTACACGAGAAAGAAGTTCTCAATGGGCAATGTAGAGAAATTCTTTATGATGCTATTTTTACTATAGATAATTCTTTATCAATAACAATTCCAACAAATACACATCAAACACCAAAAAATACTTTAATCAATAAGTTCATCATACATTGTCGATGTGGTTCTTTTTATGATGAAACTGCACTTGTACAATGTTATGCTTGTCATGTAAGAACATTAACTCCTTAGTCATTTAAATGAGTTTTTCTATTACTTTTGTGATATAGAAGTACCGAAGTACTTATAGAAAGATGAAACAGAGTGTATTTATTATAAGGAAATAAATATCGTCTTTCTCAGGACAAACCCATACAAAAAAAATAATTGTTTTCTTACCTAGAAAACTGCGAAAAACCTTAATAGTATAAATTCTTCCTTTTGAATACTGATGATAAAAATATTTTTGTTTATTTTAGCTATGGCAACATATTTCATGTGTAACAATAACTGATACATCTCGGCCTTATTTTTGTTTTGAATGTCATCCTTTATGCGAACAAAATCCTTCAGATTGTTTAAAAACAAATGTTTGTATTTTGGAAAATAGTCAATCTTCTTATTTAGCTATAACACGGTCAGATGGTTTTATAATTCGTATAAATGAATGTTATTTTGTATCAAAACAAGAAGAAAATCCAACATCATCATCATCACAATATGATATATTTTTTATTGAACGACTTTGGATGGATGAAAATAATATCGGCAAAGCATCTGGATTTTATTATTTACGTCCATATGAAACATTTCATGAGGTTACTCGAAAATTTTATTCAAATGAAGTCTTTCGTTTTCCATCAACAAATGATTCAATTGAAATCAAAACAATTATTCGTCCATGTTATGTATTAGATACGAGCACATTCTGTAAAGGAAAACCAATATGTGAATATAGTAGCCGAATATTATCAACGGATTTATTTATATGTGAATATCGTGTAGATAAATTAGCAAGAACATTTACACGTTTACCAAAAACAAAACATATTGGAATTAATACAAAATCTTATTGTTTTGATAATTATATTGAAAAACTTTCAATCAAAAGAGATTATCAGGTATAATACAAGTTTTATTTCATACCTGAATCTAATCATTATGTTTATACTGAGCGAACCGTGAGGAATTGATCTCCTCAGATAGAGTCCGAGAGTGGGTGTGGGTTTTTTCATCCCGATCCCGATCGTCTCTCGCTCGACAGAAACCCGTCTAAGTCCCGATTCCAGCAAAAAAAATTCCAGGGTTTTTGATACCGTTACCATTTTCTGTGAATACAATTCATCCAGACTTAAAACCCATTAATGTATTTTCTCGGGATTCTGTAGTCTGTATCCCATTTTTAACAGAGATATCCGTTCCGATAGGATTGGGATTGGGTCTGGGAACAAAACAGGGATCAGGATAGTCCCGCAGGCCCCTACCCTCTAACCTAAGTCTCTGTTGAATATTTTGCCCCGTCCCTCCCCCAAGTCTTATAATATCATTGAGTAATCATACATTTGTTTTTTAGCCTCATCAAAAAGAATATTATAATCAACAACAAACTTCTCGTCGACGTTCTACAACTCATCCAACTAAATTAACAATGAAACAATTAGAAGAAAAATCCTCTCATATTGATGGTCTTATCGAAAAAATTTATTGTCGTTTTCATCATCCAGATTTAATTCCAACTGAAGCGAAATTTTCACCTAATCATTTTGTTCAACAAACAACAATCAAAGAAGATATTAATCGTGGTAGTAAACGTTTACGAAATCGAAATCTTTCATCATCAAATATAGTCAATAAAAAGTGTCGAACAAGATCTGTATCATCAAATGATAATCATACTGAAGCTATATCAGATAATAATAATCATCAAGTTGTCTTATCAATACTAGATGAATTAATTGAATCTATATCATCTCATATTGTCTAGTCCGAAAAAAACAAATATTCTTTTTTCGCTTTTTTTTCTTTTTTTGTTTTTAGTTTTATTGAATATTGTAAAAAGAATATGTATATTTTATTATTCGTAATATTGACAATAATTTGTAAATAAATAAATAAAATTTTAGATAAAAAGAAAAGCAATGCATGAATCAACAGGTCGACTTACGAATTCATCATCATTATTATTATCATCGAATGCTAATCGTTCATTAAATATTCATCCACCTAAATTAACTCGTACATTACAACAGGAAAATGCGACAAAAAAATTAAAAATTGGTCATACAAATGGTGTTAAACCAACAGTCGATGGGATTTCAACTGTTCGGAGTTAGTATATTTTTTTTCTGAAAATATTTAATTTAATTTTTGTTTTATCTTAGGTTCAAAAGTTGATACATCTTTAAGATGTCCTTTACGACAAACATTACCAATATTTAAACAACCTGTTACACACTATCCAATTGAACGTGATGAAGTTAAAGCTCAAGTTATTAATCCAAATCATCAAACAATGTCGAATAATGGAGGAAAACCAAGTGAAAAAACTAAACCAAGACAACTTTTTTGGGAAAAACGATTTCAAAATATTCGGCCCATTGATATTGATGAAAAGCCATTTGAACATGTCAAATTACCAGAACCAATTAAAAGTAAGATATTATTTTTCAATTAATAATCAACTAAAACATTTCAATGAAATCATAGAAACAAAAACAACTTATTATAATCTGAAAGCTACTAAATATAGTGCATGACATATAATTCTATATTAATGAAAGTACAAATGCATGATTTCTCATCTTCCCATGATTTATATATCCGATACAAATTTGCTCGTAGATTAAGAAAAATAATGTTCGTAGTATCTGATGTGTATAAGAACTTATGCATTCCCACAACAGTGGCGGATTTAGGTAGGGCGATCGCCCCCACCCCTTGAGAATTTTTTTGATTTTTTCAGCAAAAATAGGTTCACACTACTTCGATTGGGCCCAAAAAATAGTTTTCAGCCGAAATCGCACCCCACCCCTACTCACATATAATCCCTTCCCTTCCAAAATCCTAGATCAGCCACTGAACCACAAATATCATATGATTCGTAATAAGATTACTTTTAATTGCATTTAGTTTGAAAACAATAATATATATCTTTTCTTTCCTTTTCCAGGTGTCGGTCTTAATATGTCGCCAGAAACGGTTGTTATAAGTCTTGCAACATCTCTTCATCTCTATTGCAATTCACGTGCATTATTTGGTCAAAATAAACAATTTCAAAAGAATCCAACAATTTATATTCAACGTGATCAACCATTAATTGATGTTAGTTTTAAGAAAGAAAAAAAAATAAATATCTAATCTTTATTTTTTTTTATTTCTAGTATGTTAATATTACTGATGAACATATTCGTGCTCAAGAAGCAAAAGTTAATGAATTACGTAAACGTATTCAACAAACAATGTGTAAAAATGAAGTTTAAAAAACATTTGTTATATGTATTAAAAATATTTCTCTGTATATAAATGTGAAATGTTTTGGATGAATTCGTAAAATGTATATAAATAAATATAGATCATGGTTCGAATCTAATCGAGAGCATTATTTGTTGTTGCCCATGATGATGTTCTATATCAATGGGAATCTCTCTGAAAATAATATACATGTTGATTTTGATATCCTGAGGCACAACATTTATTTATTATATTGAATATTCTCTCGAAAATAGATTAATATACATATCCTATTTTTGTTTTACTTCAATGAATACTTGCAATACATTCATCTAGATCAATATGTATATAGGAACAAAAGGAATTTCTTGACTAGGATGTTAGTTATATTGCCAAGAATAATTATTCAAGCATATATCTATACTCATGTGATTCGATTATAATTTCTAAAGAATCGACATATAGAATTATAAAAAAACGTGCCTTAGTGCTTTTTTTCGAGCATTGCTGATCGATGAATATTTTTCATAGACATGCGCATAGTATTGCGTTATTAAGGTCATTTCTTATACTGACGTATGAAGATAGGGTGCGTAATAATACACATGAACCCAAAAACTTATTCAGATCACTAGTGTACTCAAACTATTGTTATCAGCTCGTGTTTTGTAGGATAAAAAAGAAGAGTTTGAGTATTTATGATAATACATGTATTCAATATAGAAATCATCAAACAACAATAATAATAATAATAAAAATGAAAATAATTCTTAGTATTTCAAGACACTGTTTTTATCTTTCTCTTCATCGAATTGTTCTAGTTCTATCTCGTAATGCCAACGATTCACTTTGTTTGTCATTACGATGTATATCTTGTTGTTTTTGTGGTGTTGTTTTAGTATATCGAATACGAAATGATTCTTTAAATGGTATTAATTTATAAAAATCATTTCGAAAATCAGTTGAACAAGAGAAATAAATAAAAAATCGAATTGCGTGTGTTGTTGTTGATAAATTTGTAAATAAAAGTGATATTGTACGTCGTAATCTTAATGGTTCAATATATGAACGAAAGAAAGAAAAAATAACTGTTGATGGAAATGTTAATATAAAATAAGATAATGTTATAAATATTAATGATAGAGTTAATTTTCTACTATGTCGATTGAGTGATCTTCCAGGACTTTGTTTATTTAGTTTTCTTGTGGAGGATGATGATGACGTCATTGTCGGTGTTCGTATAGTTTTTAATATTAAAGTTTCTTGTCGGCTTTCTATAGTTTCAATTTCAGGAAGTAAAACAACACGTTGATGACTATTTAATCTTTTTTTACTAGCAAATATAATACGCATTAATAGAGTATTTAAAATTAATAAAACAATACTCGGTAATGCCGAGTAAAGACATAAATGAACACGTTGATACCATAGCATATAATTTGGATAATTCATATTTTGATAACATATAACATCACTTTTTATTGAATGATAACCATTTAACCATAGAATATGTATATTAGTAAGAAAAAATAAACTTGTAATTAATAAACATATGACAATCGTATAAGATCGTTTACAAATAAATTCAAATAAAGTTAATTTTGATATTAACAAATAACGATTCAATGAACCGAATGCTAATACCCAAGATGAGGTTTGTAAAATTGAAAATGCTAAAGAGAAAAAAAGGAAATAAATCAAAGGGTTTCTATAAAGTTGATTAAAAATGATATTTATTACACTTGAGAGATTTTATGATATATATATTTCTTACCTAGATAAGACAGAAAACGACACATAAATAATGAATATTCTTCAAGATTTTTTTTATTAATAATTATATTTATATTTAAATTTTCATTTTGAGAATAATCTGAACTTTGTTTTGTACTATTTATATCTTTATAACGAACCAATTGATAATCAATATTAAATTCACGAACAATATAATTTAAATTAAATGTATATAAAACAATTGTATCAAGTATAGCTAAATAACCAAATACAATTTTAATTGAATTGCAACGATTTGATTTTTGAAAATAAATTAAACAACATATGAGATTACATGGTGTACCAATCAAAATAAGCATAAGAGAATATATAGAAAGTAAACGATCAGCTAAATATGTATTTATACCATTTGGAATAGAATTTATATTGTTGTTTGAATCATTCATCATTAATTTGTCTATGATTGCTCAAGTGAATGATGAGGAAACACAAATGAGTGTCATTCATTTTTTTCTATATTCATACTTATTTTTTCTTTCTTCTTTTTTTTTTGTTTCTTCTTCGTAGTTTTCTCTTAGCATCATCAGTTCTCGCTTATCTCTCTCTCTCACACACACATACTGATGCCATCATTTTCTTTTTTTCTCATGAAACTGAGAAGAAGAAAAAAAATATGAAGGTGAATGAAGCCAACATTAGTAAAATAAAAAACTTAGAATTAAAAAAAATAAATATTTTCTAGCTCAATATTATCTTCCATCAGATAGTAACTATAGTTAACGATATGATCTTAACCTTGTTATCATGTGTTGTCTAAGTGTCAATGTTGAATGCTCACAGCAGTTAATCTATCTTCATTTGATATGAAACATTCCTGTTGGAATCTAACCGCAACTTTATTCAATCGAACAACATTTGCTTATTCGGATAAGAAAGAAGATCTGATGTATACATATATATATATATATAAGCAACATATGATTTTTATCGGTTATCATCTTGTCATATTATATCGAAATGATATATTAGTATTATTTGATTGACAAGACTTCCGATTTATTTCCTTAAAATCTAAATATAAAATTATATTATCTTCATGAAATAACAAATTCATAATATTATTTTAATTTCTAAATAATTTATAAGAATCAAACAAAGCGTTTATTATTGTTTCTGACATGAAATAGATAGTTTATTTTTACTTGAAAACAACCTTGACGAGATATACAGAATTTCAAAGTATATTTATAGAATATATAAACAAGCATCACAACATGAGGAATAAATATGTTGTTTCATTTATTCAATTATACTTATGATTGAATGTGAGGTCATTTTATACTTTGTTCTCTTATATGAACTCGAAAGCCATTCATCAGTAGACTTCTTTTTTTATTATCAAAAAATCATCTACTGCTCGCTTTGTGTTTTATCTTATAACTAGTAAAAGCATTTTGCGACAAATATAGCTTTTTACGTTGATCAATATATCCATTGAGAACATTAATGAACAACAAATCAAACTTGCAGACGTATATGTCAATAAATACTAGAGAAAAAAAAGAATTCTTTACTTTTTCTTTCTTTCGAGAGAATATACTTGATTTTATGATCGAGTATACAGATCATAAGAAAAACTCGACAATATACTCGTCATTCTAATGCAAAAAAATTACTTGCAGCTGTTAATCATACAGGATGTAGGCGGCTAAACTAAACTAATACTAGTTTTCATATTTCTGTTTATATAAAAGTGCAGATTACTTATTTGTTAAATAAAGCACAAAAAATAATTGATTTGATTGTTGACAAAAGTTACGAAATTAATCAATAGAAGTTTTCCCAATGAACAGATTGTTTACGTACATACAGAAGACTTTTAACTTGAACTAATTATTCCGAAGTACTTTAGAATAAAACGATAAAAGCGTTCATGACTTCTGACATCATTATAATAATGCACTTTCTTATATTTGAAAAGTTGAGTTTTATTATTGCAAATTAGAATAAATTATCCTATTTCTATGAGATTAATTTCATTTAACGACTACTGATTTTCGATGACTGTAATGCTAGAGTTCAAAAATGTCCTGGATGAATGAACAAGGATATAGATCAAATTACTGCAAAAGTATATCTTAATTCATAATGAATATGATATTTTGACAATTATGATTATTATAGAAAATGACATCATGAATTAGATATGATCGAACTTTAAATAAATTATATTCTTCATTCATACGTGTACGACTTGAAAAACATTCATATTTCTCTAGTTCTATATTTAGTCAAATTAACGAGTTGAGTAACTACTCTCCTAATGAAATAATTTTCAATTGACTTTGATCGTTATTCTCTAGATTATATTTCAATTAGTATCTAAAATATAATATTCAATACATGATCTATATTTTATGTTAAAAACGATTATAGAATATATATTACTATAGTCAAGTGACTGAATTTAACTAGAATATAAAAAGGAAAATATATTGAGCTATATAAGAATTGCAATGAAAAAATGTTTCAGTTTATTGTTTTTGACCAATTATTAAATTATGATAATCCCATGTATATTGAATTTTAATATTGAGATTTAAACATAAATATATATAATAGAGAAGTTCTTGATCATAAACATGTTGATGTAAACCACGATTTTTATAATTATTTTTTGATCGTGTTTTAAAATTTTCAAAATTTACTATTCCTTGATCTCTTTTTACATCATGTAAAAGAAGTATTTCATTTAAATGAGAAAGATCAGCTTCACTAGTCTTATTATGATAATCATTAATTAAATGTTCTATACGAACAACATCACGTTTACGATCAAATGTAACATTCTTAAATGGTACAATAATAAGTAATAAACCACCAGATTTCATAATTCTTAACCATTCTAAAAGTGCTTTGAATGGATTAGCAATATGTTCTAAAACATCTGTAGCACATACAAAATCATAATATTCATTCGGTATACCCTGTAAATCTACAGCGTCTCGTATATATTGTTTTCCTTTAGTTTGATTTTTCCATATAAAAGATCCACCATCTTTTAGTCCAGATTCCCAAAAAGTTTGAGAAGCAAAATTTGTAGTATCTACTACTCTTGCAGCAGCATATACACCTAAATTACCCCAAGTTGTAACCGAGGGAGCACCAATTTCAAAGCCAGTTTTATTTTCAACGAATTGACTTAATTTTACTGGAATTCTAAAGTGTACCATTGACATATAAAAAATAGATTTATGAAGTTTATGAGAATCGTAAGATTCCAAACATGTCGATGGTGATGAAGGTAAAATATGAATTGTTGATGGTAATATTGTATTTTTTAATGTTCGATACTTTAATATAATAATAAAAAAGAACAAACATAATAATAATGTAAGTAATGGCTTTGTTCTAATCATGACAAGATGAATAAACTAATCCATAGTATGTTATTTATTTCTATTTCATAAGATTCCTAAAATAGAAAGAATAATGAATTTCTTTGTTATGCTATCAAAGAAAAATCTTTTCTTTTGATTACTTGTGTCTTTCAAAAGAAAATGAATTAGTTTTTATATATCCGTCTATAAATAGGTAACAAATAGTGATTTGTTTCAATAAGAAAAAAAATGGTGTTTGAACAAACAAAAAAAATCAGATTTTTCTTTTGATTTAATTCAATATCTTTTTACATGTATTAGAAGTAATAACTTTATGAAGCAGAATTCAGTGTGATATATATGGTTGTAATCAATTCTGAAAGACTTCGTGTATATACATAGAGAAAGTTCATTGTTGTAAAGAGATTGTTTGCAGTGAAGTATGGTGAGAGGATTCTTGAGAATTTATTAGTACTTCTGCGCATTTTATTTATTCTTGATATATGTAATGTCTTATTACGCAACAATAATAATCAGTAAAGTTTACATATTTTCAAGAGTTTCTTTGTTAAAAATAAAAATCAATAAGTATCACTTAAAGTATTTTTCTTATAATGTATTCTATGTTTGATATCAATCATCATCATGTTTTACAATAGTTTTTTATTTACATATTCATGTAGTAATTCTATCCTAAAGTTCGTAATGATAAACTCACTTACTATTAATTAATAAAAGATATATCTTGTCAAAGACTGACTCTATTCAAATCATCATAATAAAATTTCGATTCTATGTGTTTGGGTATAGTTCATTTATAATAAACATATCACTTAATCATCCTTATTTTATCGATACATTTAGTTTCATTAAGGATTTAAATATTTACCTGTTTGCATTGAGTTTTTTGTCAAGAGAACCATCTACTTCGAGTGGTTTTTTAATATGTGAGTTCTGTTAAAAACAATTTATTTGCAAAATCCTTGAAACAAAGGTGTCGAAAATGTAATTTTTTTGACAAGACTGTCTTCCGGCAGTATGTAACTACTACTCTGACGGTATGCTTGAAAGTGTTGATGTTATAGAACATTATAGTATATTTTCCTTATTTCATTTTAACCTGCTTCTTCTCTTTTCTCTTTCTCTTCTTTTCAACTCCATCATGTCAGTGCGTGGTCGATGGTCACACTATCGGTTATTGCGTATATATATTATTTGATACATATATATACATGGAGTTTCCTCTCTCTGTTGTTCTTCTTTTTCTATTTCTTCTATTATAGTTAGTTAGTGTTCTTGTGTTCTCATTTCAAATATATCGTACTCACACATACATATATAGTCGAACATTAACAGAAAGAAATCGTTTCTTTTCTTCACAAAAAATGTCTTTCTATGCTTGAAGAATAATAATTTCACCACATGCCTAGTTAAAAGATTTTTCTTAAATAAGAATATATTCTATGAAGAGTAAAGTCTATGCTTGAAAGAATCTTTCTTTTAGAAAAAAAATACATTAGTATATTGTTCGAAGGGGTACTTAAAATAATGAAATGTGTTTATTTCATCATATTTGTTTGTAAAAAATGAGTGTACGATTTTCTTGTATATCTTTATTCATTGTGCGATGAAAGAAAATGTGATATTCGGTCTTTTAATATTATTACAAATATTCATAACTAGTATAAATAATACATTGATTTTCTGTCATAGATGTTTCTACCGTGCGGGAATCTGTCTAATTTATTAGAGTATATTAAAACTAATTTTTCTATCTACCTCGAATAAGATTATTTTTGCGAAAATCAATTATAGATGGAATAGATAAGAATGAAGTGCATATTCTAGGTCACCTGTTAAACAGAAATTTTCGTAGAAGCTAACAGATGTCAAACACAATGATATCAATAAATAAATAATCCCCAGCAGAACCTTTCTCAATTAATAACTTGCATTATAATATCATTCTACTTAACTAGATTGTTTATATCATCAAAATCCGCACAGTATCTCGATATTCAGTCTTTAGATTTGGATTAGTGATATCTTCCTAATAAAACGATATAGATTCTTTGTACATGAATGCTAAAGCACATGTGTTCTATATAGAATATGTATTGAGAATTTGATAAAACTCAAAAAAAGAAGACCGATTATATTCTAGGAAAATTATTATTCTACGAAATGATTTTATTAGATATTTAATTTAAACAACTAACATTTATTTATTTTTGTTCAATATCTGGAAATATATTTATTTATTTCAGATGTAAAACTAAATCTAACATGAAATCATTATTCATCCAAATCAAATAATACAAAAGGTATTCAAACTCAAAAGAGTCCAATAACAGAAAAAAATGCTACATGTAAAAAGATTGAGAATTGAATATAAATGTACAAAAAAGAAGAGAATTTTTCGGAATGTTTTGATTAAATTGATTGATTGATATGTAAATAATATTTATACTTCGTATTGCGAAAAACGATTACGTCCTTGAGTTAATTGAAGATGAGAACCATTTGATGGTGAATAAGGAAGTGCATCATGATAATGTTTGTCATCAATATAATCATCATATGGTTCACGTAAAAATTGAATGTCAGCAGCGAATAATGTACCTAAACAAATAACAATCTTTTTAATTCGAATTATTTCTTTCTTAAACTTACAAGCACCCAAAGCAAAAATAAGCGCAGCAGCTTCAATCCAATAACTATATGACAAATAATTAAATTCAGGTCGTGGCATCCAAAGACGATCTTGACTATAAACACCATAGATACACAAAGAAATTAATTCACATGCGACTGAAATAACAAATCTTTTAGTAGTTCATTTGTATAAATAAAAAATTGTTAATACTTACAAATAACAAATGATAGAATAGACCAGATTAATTGATATCGCCATTGCCAACGAAATGCTGAAAAAACTGCCACAGCTAAACTTGAAATCGTTGCTATAGTAAAGATAAATCCTAGCGTTGCAAATGCTTGTACCCATTTAAACCAAGCTATATATAAAAACAAATAAACAATAAATTCTTATTTTCTAATTGAAATTTTTTTACGTGGAATAATCCAATCACGAAAACGATACATTTCATTTGTCCAAAACCAAAAACAACCAGTATATGGAATTTGTAAATCATCTTTATAATGACGATATTTATATAAACATAATTCCCATAAACCAATATTTTGAAAATCTTTTGGTGTATCGAGATAACGTTTTGTCCAATAAGGTGATGCAAATGCTGATATACAACATAATGTACTTAAAAACATAAAAATTGTTCCAACAAAAAAATGTGTTGAATATTCAGCATTTCCAAAACGAAAAATGCCCATCTAGAAAATAATCTTATCTTCTATTTTATTCTAATACCAATAAAAATGAAGAAACTTTTAACAAATAACGGAAAACAAAAAACAAGATTTTCTTTGACATTATTTCTTTCCACCGGTTTTTCGATGAACAGTCGTCCATCCATCTTCATCAACATCCATTGATTGTGTTTTCCCTTGTTGACGTTGTTGTTCATCTTCTTCCTCTTCAATCATATCATCATCATCGTCATCACTATCATCGGATGTTGAACTATCATCATCATTATTTTCATTTCGACTAGATGTTTGAATAGATGAAGCCATAGATTGTTGTAATTGTAATTCTTGTTGAACATCATTTAGTTTTCCTTGTAAAATTAACTGAATATATCGAACAAATAATTGTGCTAATTCATAACTTGACCCGTCATCCAAAACAGTATTGAATTCTTCATCAAGAATTTCATCTAAATATTCTTGAATATCACTTTCATGAAGTGATATTGTTGGCGTATTTCGAATATTTCGTGTAAGATATTCACCAAATGCATTTATAAATGCTTCATATTTCGATTCACTTTCTGAACCACCCATTGAATGACTTACTGCTAATTGTAAAGCTGTCCATCGGGAAAATATCGATCGAATAATTGGATCAATAGTTGATAATAAAGACATGATGATTCAAAAAGAAATAAAATTTCTTTCTTAATCTCCATTTCTAACCGTCGTTGTATTGTCCTCTTCTTTTTTAAACAGCGCTAGGTGTAATTTCATTTTGATTGGATTAAATAAATCATTCCGCAAATGATAAATGAATACAATAGATCAAATCGATAAAAATTTATATTCATAAAAAACAAAATGTTAGATTCAGTTAATAAGAAACTTGACTTGCATAAATATTTTAATCGAAATGCAATTGCCTCAATTCTATCTGGTGCTCTCGTATGAAAAATTACAGAATAATTAGTCATTTTTTATATATTTATCTTTAGTTTGCATTTGCTTGGTGGATAATTATTGATCTAACTTATCAATATCCATTAAAATCAGATTTCAACAAAATTTACTATATAATTGGTATTGTTGCTACATTTGCACTTATTTTGTAAGTTGAATAAAAAAATTTTTTAATAAAATAATTTACTAATAGATTTAAATTAGAGCCAATTCTATATCGAATTCACAAGTTCTTGGTGATACTAATGAAGACAATTGTCTTGGCCAATTTGGTATATTGTTAAATTATATATCAAATAAGATTACATCTTCTATTTTATAGGCGCACGAAGTCTTCTTTTCATTTCATTTTTACTTGCATTCGGTTCATTAATTGCGAGTGCTTGGTTATTATTTGGTTACTATATTTCTCATAAACAAGGAAATCTCTATCCAATAGTTATGATATTTGTTCAAAATCTTATTATCTTCATCAGGTTTGTCATCCTATTCGATGTATTATACTTAGTATGTGTGTTTGTTTTTAGCACATTGATTCTAAAATTTGGTCGTCGTGAAGAAGTTAATTATTAATTGAAATGAAATGTATTTACTTATGTAATTATTTCTTTTTTTTTGTGTAAACTATTGTCTCTCTGTATATCACACACATAATAGATATTGTATATTAATAATATGAAAAGATGATTGGTTTTGTTTAATAAAAGATTATTTTGTTCATATTTATTGTTGACTTTCTTTTTTTAGTATCACAAGGGAAATCAAAACCTGTGTATAATTGTGTATAAAACTAGAGGAGAAGAAGAAAAAAAAGAAAAGATATACTCAAGAGTAAAAACAATTACATAGAAGTATATGACTATTTCTTCCATATATAACAATAACCCATTTACTAACTTGTCATGGTAGAAGATCGATTTTTTCCTCTCTATATCATCTTTTTCCCTTTTTTTCTTTTTTACTACGGATGTGCGGACGCAAAACGACAATGCGGAAAAGTCGAGCCAAAATCGATTATTTGATGCACTCTCTCGTTTTTCTTTACTATCGTCATTCATCCTACTTGCGCTTTTCTTGACTTTCATTCGCGCTTGTCTTTAGTAAAAGAAAAAAAAAAAAAAGCCAAAATGAATCTCTCAAATTGCAGTCTACTACATGTCGACCGCCCCTCAATTAGCGTGTTAACGAGAATAAAGTATAAAGAAACAGAAAAGACTGATTGATAAAGTGTATATGCAATTTAATATAGTCAGGCGAACAAGTAGCCAGCGGCAGCGGACATAGTGTTCTTTAGATGTTCTCTTGCGTTTCCATATCGTTGTATATATAGATATGTTGTTATGATATCGTGACCATCATTGTAGGGACGGGAGATTCACACATAAAGTCGTTGTCATCAACTTGTTTAGTGCTTTCTCTCTCTCTCTTTTTTCTTCGTCTTCTTATTTGTTATATGCACTCACTCACAAAAGAAAACAGACAGACAGCTAGGAAACAGCAAAATCGTACTAGACGACAAAATAATTTTGATCGATTCTCGTCGTTGCCGGCGAACTATTCGTAATGTTGGTGTTTTCTTCGATGCATTACATAGTACAAAAAAAAAAAGAATTGCTTGACAAATCAAGGTTCTTTGTTCTCATTTAAGATAGCGTATGCAGAAATAAAATGCGTGCTTTTTATATATTCCTTGTTTCCGTCAAACTATTATTGATATCATAGAAGAGAAAAGAAATGGCAGTGAGCTGAAACATAGGAAAATAAGTTTTTCTATAGCACGTATCAATAAATGAACGGACATTCTTTTCCCAAGAGATTTCGTTCATAAAGAGAAAGGAATATTTCTTTAGCGATGTCGATCATCTTTGTACTTTTTTTTTTTTGGAATTTCTAAGTGTAGACAATATGATAGTATAAGAATCCTTTTTTGATTGAAGCCAATCAGCACATACATCCAATGCTTTTCCTTTGTCAGCTTCGTCGTCTTAGGCCTCTCTTAACTTGTTGAGTTCGATTTTTCATCGAGTGCCATCCTTCCGCTCCTCTTTTTCCTTCTCTATTTAGGTGTTCCAATAAGAAGAAATTTCGGCCTTAATTGGACTTTGTGTACGTGTTTACTCCTTTTTCTTTTTCTCTTTGAACTACTCGTCATAGTCTAACTAAATCTTTTCTAGTGCATTCATCTCCTTAAGAATAATCATAAATTTGCATGATTGAGTTTTTTTTTTCCTTTACGATATTATCATCGTCACAAAATAGATCTATAGCTTTTTTTTCCTAATACTATTGCGTTTTTTGCGATTAGTCTTGAACGGAAATACATATCAATCTTTTTTTTCTCCCTCACGCTCTTTAAATATACACACACACACACACACATATATATATATATATATGTATACAATATAAATATATCAATAAATGTATTCTAATGTGTAAAGATATTTCAATAATGAAAACAGTTCCTTTTCTTTCTATTCTCTAGTTCTTTTTTACAGAACCGACACATTCATTTCACATTCCATTCTACATTCTATTAACATTGCTCTCGTCGCTTTTCCGGGTAGAACACAGAAGAAAGAATAAATTCTCTCTATCCTTCGTGTCTTTCTCTTTCTCTGTCTCTCTCTCCCTCTCTCTCGTTCTGATAGCTTTTTTTCACTATGTTTTAGCAACAATCGCGTATGCACAGCTCAACAAGATCCTTTTTTCATCTATTCTAACATCATTTTCATCAACTATTTTTACTAATAACAATGTATAATCAATAAAACATCTCTAAATATTCGCGTACGTATTTTCTAATTACTTTTAATGTTAGAAAATAGACGAGTTTAAATTGACGTAAGTTATTTATCATAACTTTCTATTCGATACACGTGAAAAAAATAAATTATCATCTGTCATTTTGTGTATATATATATATCATGATGACAAATTATAGTCAGAAAATGTTCATGTATAGAATAAATATAAACACACATCGTTTTTTATGATATTTACATCTGCATTTATATAAAAAAAAGAAAAAAGAAACTACAATACAAATGACATCGATCTTCTTCAAATTTGAATTTATAATATAAAATGACAGAAACTGATTGAGAGTGATCTTCCTATCATCATCAGTCAATTATATCCCGCTATTCACGCGTGCATTGTCAAATTAAATCGCTTAGTCTACTATATGAAAACAAATTTTTTTGCGCGCATGTAAGCAATTCAATCTATGTGTGCTTTATTTATTTGTTTATTTGACTAATGCGAGGAGACTTCGAAGGAGAAAAAAACATATATTCTCGTTTTTTTTCTAATAGTATTTTACTTTTTTTTTGTTCTATTAGATAAAAAGAAAATGATAATCATTACGACTAAAAATCCTAAAGTATTCAGAAGATTCCGCTTTCTCATCATTTGATGAATATACTGCCTAGAGTAACCCATAGTCTATAATCAAAACAATTCGTCGACTCATTATGTCGATTGCTTTCAAGATGCACCAATGTGTTAGGATAGAACATAGCATAGCATAGAGAGAGAGAGGGAGGAGGGGGAAGATAGAGCTTTTGTATAGAACTGATGATAGCAAGAAACAACGATCCGTTTGTATGTTATGAAAATAAACGAGAAAAATGAAGAGATCTGTAAATGATTTGGCGTACAAGGGCGCATAATCAGAATGGACATGCAGCAGACTAAGCATGTATATCTTGTTATCATATTGCTAAAATACGACTGATAATTGCATAAGCTGATAAATAAAACATATTTTCCTTCTATTAGTAAAAACAACTCTATGTTGATTATAATCATGTTATGTTTTTCCTTGAACCCCTTTGATGTTTAGTATATAAGTACTTCAAAAGTACCAATATAATCATTTTTATGTCTACATACGTATATATACATATGTAGATTCTCAAGAGAATTGATGGTTTTTTTTTTCAATAGAAAAAAATTACTTCTGTAATAATAATTAACATTCTACTTCTTTTTTTCTTTTTCTTCTTCTAGATCTGAACTGTATCACAATGATTTTATCATTGTAAGCAATGATAATAATTAGAGTAGAAAACAACTAAGCACATAGGAGGCATACATCCGATGTAGGATGATGGTATGGCTTCGGCCTGAGTACATCCTGGCCTTTGTTACCAGTTTGTACTATTGCTCTCAATTAGGTATGTGTTATTTGTTTATTGAATTGAATATTTATCACTTTTTATGATATATATGCCATCATGACATATCTATGCTTCATCTATCAATGAAACAATAGATCGATTTTATCGATAAGATATCTAAAATAATGTTAACAAATAGATGCATTGACATAGATTATATTTAAAAGAGAAGTATGATTTTTCATTAGTTGAAAATTAAGTCATTTTATTTGAGTAAGAAAAACTAATAATATACATTTTTAGAGTAAAACCCTAGATAAAATATTGTTTTTTTCGAGCTGGATCTTAATTGTATTGTTAATTATATTAATGAATTGTTTCTCCATTTAAATCTGATAGATTTATTCTGAAAATATTTTTTTTGTCGCATATTTTTATCGGTAACTAGTACACTCCATATATTTCATAAACAATTTCAACAATGATATTACAATAATTAAGTTACAATCGACTTCTACTTGAAACTATGAATTCGTCGGATCCAAAATTGTTTTGTCCTATCCGATAGGCTATAGTCTATACTGAATTACTATAATAAAATTTTTTTTTTCTTCTCGAATACATCAAAAATTCTATTAATATATTTAGACAAGCTTCTTATTATTCTTTTTTTTTAATTTTTTAATTAGTTGCATCAAAAACATATGATAGATTTTGGTGTGCAACAGAAGAAGGTCATCATCAAATATCTTGTTCTGACGAACGTGCTTTATTAACTGATATATCAATACGTAAAGTATATCGACGTACAGGAATGTGTGAACCCGATGATCATTCAGAATATCTTGTAAATTGTCAAGCATTTATTGATGGTTCGTCATGTGAAGGAAATAAAACATGTTCGATTGAAATATCTAGTCGAGATTATGTACAATGTGGTGATAAATCCTATGCACCAACATATTTTTTTGTTCAATATACTTGTATACAAAGTAAATATTAATCTTTTTTTTTCAATTGAAATAAATAATAAGAATATATTTTTAGTTCATACAATGTGTACAGATACAATGCCTATTCGAAATACATTATATGGATATATTCTCTCACCAGCATATCCACATCCAATGGGTGATAATTTAACATGCTCAATGACTATCGGTTTGAATTTTTTTTCTTTTTTTTTTGTAAATTTTTTTTTTTCGTATTTTTAGAAGCTGAATCTTCTATGTATATTGAATTATCTCCAATTCAAATACGTTTACAAGAAACAATTAAATGTCGTAGTGAATTTATTGAAATTCTTGGCTACGATTCATCATTGGATGATAGTAAAAATCTTAATTGGAAAGGATATCATACATGGTGTGGTGCTGATCGTTCATTAAATAATCCATTACCTAATGCACGTTATCTTATTTCTTCAAATTCCTTATATATATCTTTACGAACAAGTATATCAAAAAAACCAAGATTTTTTAAAATTCGATATAAAAGTAGAAAGATTTTGAAACAAAAAATAGATTATTTAAAATTTCCATTTATTTTTAATTAGTTGTCCCAGCTACAACACGTTCTCAATATAATTCCGATGGACTTGCTATTGATTCAATAGGCAAAGGATCTATACCGTCAGTTATATCCGTACAATCATCAACAACTATTATACCAACAACAATCATAATACCATCGTTAAATGAAAGTGATATAAGATATGGTAATGGAACAATAACAACAACAAAGCGATTTTTTAGAAAAGGTTAAAAAAACAATTCTTTATTAAAAGTTATTTTGCAAGAAAATTTTTTTTTTATTCTCTTAGAAGTTATTATTGGAATTATTGCTGGTGTAATTGCTTTACTTTGTATAGTAGCTGCTGGAATTATCATTTTTATTTTTATTAAAAGGTAATAATTATTAATATAATCAGAATTTCATTCAATTCAAAATAAACTACTGTTATCAATCTTTAAAAGAATCTATTAAATAGAAGGAAGGAAAGAAAACCTAATTTAAGATTCGTTCTTTTCTCTTTGTCTCTCGTTAGTTGTTGTCTTCATTCGAATGACGTTAGATAGAAATTGAATTTGTCTCTTTTCATTGCGGACTTTCAGATCGTATCTTTATCTTTTGTTAGAGTACAATCAAAGTGACATGTTGAGAGAAAGAAAAAGAGTGCTACAACTCATTAGGGAACTACTTTAAGTAATTCAAAGTTTAGTACAGTTGTTTTTCCCATAAGTAGATCACAATAGAAGTCTAAACAAAAGTCAAAAACAATAAATTCTCATAAGTCTGTCTTACTTGATTTATTACTTATGACAATAAACACATCGAAGAACAAAAATTCCGATGCAATCTAAATGGCTTAGTTATTGTATATACTTTTTTAGAGTATTTCAGGAAGAAAGGCTTATAAGTAATTCATATTGTCTGAGCTGTATTTATGAATAGAAAAAAAAACACTTGAATGATAGTCTCGTTTTTATTTTTGGTATTGAACTTGATATATTGCAAAATCAATCTAATGTTTTTCTGTAATTTTAGACGACGATCTTCAGCTGGTTCTAGCACTGGAAAGAAAAGTGCGTCTGCAGCGACTAGTAGTACTGCGTCGAAACCACCTGGTAAATCATCTGATAAAGCTCCACTTCTTGAACAAAAAAATAATCCACCCGCAGCAGCAGCAAAACAAAAATTAGTTCCTGAACGAACTGTACCAGCAGGTGATACTAGCCGATTTAAAGCTAATGATCCAACAGGTGCAAAGGCTGAAGCAAAAGCTGCATTAACCGCAGCTGATAGTGGTATTTATGGTGCTGATACATCTGAAGAACCTAAAGCTCCGTTAAAACCAGCATCACTAGCAGTATCAAATCCAGCCAAACCTGCTACTACTACTACTGATGTACCTGTAGTATCAGAAACGAAATCAACAACTGAAATTAATCCTGTATCAGAACCGGTAGCAATTGTTGATATTAATCCAATACCTGAACCCATAGCAACAATTGTTGATGTTAATCCAATACCAGAACCTGTAGGAACAGTTGTTGTCAATCCATTAAGTGAAAATACAACAATATCTGCTATTGTTATCCCTAATAATGTTGAAATAAATCCATTATTACCAAATGACATCGAAGAAAAACGATATTCTTTAGATAATACGATTCATAGTGCTTATTCAAATTTAATTGATGCAACAACAAGTGAAAATGAAGGAACAACATGTGGTAGTGGGTTACAATCACGACGTACGTCACATTTAAAACAACCGTTAGTTAATCAAGAATCGAATAATATTGAAACAGTTGTTATATCTGAATATGCCGATACATCATCACATAATACAGTACCATTCAACCCATTACATGTGATATTAAAAAAAGATGCCCATAAATATTATACTACAGAATATATTTAAATTTTCTTATTTCGGAAAAAAAAGAAACATATAGAACTTTTTTCTTGTTTGTTTTTTTGTAAAAGAAAATAAATAGATGTCATTTGTAGGATCGTTTTTTTCTCTTTATTTAATAAAATTCATACAAATATAATTCTTAATGGTTTTTAAATACTTCCTCAAATATTTGATGATTGTCAGTCGATACAAACCAAATTTGATCAAACGCATATCGTATAGATTGATATGAATTCATTAAAGGATTATTCAGTACTTCAAAAAATAATTCAGCTATCATTTTTTTATCATTCTTAAATGCACCAGTTCCAATAGGTCCTAATAATAAATATGTATCACCACCATCGCCTTCTGTATTAGCAACAGCAGAAGCAATTATTGCTTGAAATTTTTGAAGAGTACGAGAACGTATCTGCTGCATATCATTAGATAATGGTGGTATATAAAGTCCTTCTCCCATACCAGATAAATCATAGCCTATACAAAAGAAAAAAATCTACATCAGTTTTCGAAAAGTATTAGAAATCGTGTAAATGATAAGTAGAAAATAATACATAAATAAATAGTTTGTTTTTATTCGAAACAAAATTAGATATATGTCAGTCAATAAAGTTCCTTGTGACATTCATGAATATTGAATTACTAGAACATGTTTATTATATAAATAAACAACTTTATTAAGTTACTGCTTTATTATGATGTTTTCTTTTCTTTTCTAGGAAATTTACAACATTTTTAGCTACCATCATACTTTATCTTATTGAACGTATGTAAATCAACTTACAAGCAGCTACTATTAAATCTGTAAGACGTTCATTATTTGATTGCTTTTGAAAAAATCGTACTCGTTTTATATAAGCAACGCCGTATTCAGGTAACATATAACCACCATCCATCATTTTATATTTTAGGTCTAATAATGCTTGATAACCATCCGAATTATAAAGAATAACCTGTATTAACAATAAAGAAAATTTGATAATAAAATGATTATTCTAACTTCTTCTTGTGTCATAGCATTTTCTAGAAAATAACCACCAGGCATACGTTCATCGGCAAAATCTAATACTATCACTTGTTTATTCTTAGGAACTTTAAATACAGCATGTTGAATTCCTGATATAATAAATTGTATTTTGCCTGAATGCTTTCGTTTATGAACAGGTGATTTTGATAGAGCATTTCTTGCATCAGTATCTGTTATTGGATTATACTCAAAATATGATTGAAGTAAATAAATTTGATTATAATTCCAATAAATTTTGAGTTCATCTGGTTGAAAACCCTTTGAACGATGCCGATTTATACATTTGCGAGAATGAATTGGTCCAGAAAAATGATTAGCTATTTTTAGTTCCCAATAACTTCCTAATTTTTCTGCATGATATTTTGCTTGATACAATTCTACGACATTTTTTAAATGATGATAATGATTCTCAACAATTGACCAATTTAATTTTGGATAACATTCATCAATAAAATGCAGTACACGTGTATTATTTGATTTAGATTTAATTGCTAATAAAAAATAAAGCATTGTTCGACGACTATGATGAGTATCAACACGAATTTTGAAATTACTATCATTTTTCAATGGTAATGCAATACTTAATATGGAACATATATCAGATTTATGTAAATAATTTATTGGTACATATGCAGAAGTATATGTGACTTCATCTTGAGTAAACTCGACGTAAAGTGATAGAGAAAAAAGTAGTATTAAAGCAATCAATAGACTCATGATGTGTGGAAGATTAATATTTAACTAACGTGACATAGTTATGCATGAAAATTTCGATTATTCTCATTTTTGAAGAAATTAAATAATAAAGCGCGAACAATGAAAGTTTTACATAAAAGAAAAAGGATCAACATTAGATTTTGTTGTTGATTATGAATTTTATTCTATATAAATAAGAGGGAAAGACTTAAACGATCTTTCAATAGTATTGACTACATCGATATTGCATGTTCATTCTTTCAAGATCAATAACACGATTCTTTGGTCTGTTATAGTAATTGTTTCATATTTTATCCACATCAAATATCATGTCTTTTGAGCATAAAATAGTATAAATAAATGTCTTCAATTTGCCATATCACTTTATACAAAAAAATCTATTTAAGTTTTACAATAGAAACGTGTGCATTTTGCGCTTGATTAATAAAAATATATAGAGAAATAATACACTACACATCGATTACTAAAGATAATAAAATTTTAGTATTTTTCATATAATTGGAAAATCAATCTGATACATTTATACAATGCATTATCAATTGATGAATTCTTGGCAGTATTGCTCCTCTCGCATGAAAAATATAAGTTCAGAAAATATCAAAAGAATAATGATGTTGTCGTTGACGATCGATGGAAAGTTCAACTATTGACAAATAAGAGACACTTAGAAAAAATGATGATATGGTAACTTTTTCAACACACATTTAAAAGAAAACAGTCACTGATCATAAAAGCGAAGGTACAAGCAGAAATTAGTTCATATGCAGTGAAATGTACAAAGACAATTATAAAAACAACATGAATATATAAACCAGTGATTATATTTATTGAAATACGAACGATCTATTAATTAATACAAACACGTAGTTTTCTAAATCTATACTGTATTATAGCATGTTTATTAATAAGTATATGTATACAGAATCGTCTGGATACTATTTCTGCTATACGTCAGCTTTAGTAATTAATATTCGTACGGAATATGAATTTCTCTTAATACTAGGTTGACAGTTCAATGCTAAGTCTTTTGTTTAACGTTGAAAATGAAGAAAATAGAACCAATATAAAATATTAAATAAAATAAAACTAGCTGGAAATCCAATACGAGCAATAGTATCGAGTTCACTACGACTATTTATACCAAAACGTGATGTACGTTTACGTAAGGAACTTCTATACTTTGTATCTCCTGTTATACAAAACCAAAATCGCCATAAATAACGAGTACTATTTCCGGTTCGTGGTTCTCGATTTTTTGAATTAATATTTGTGAAATCAGTATGAAATATTGATGGGCGAAGATTATAATCGTTTCCTTTTGTATCATTTTCATCTAATAAATCTTCATCGAAAGAATTTTGATAGCATGTCAATGGTTCACCAAATCCAAACTATAAAAAATAGAGAATATTTAAATTCTAAAAAAATATATTCGAAAGAAAAACCTTTGTAAAATAATGAACAAAAGCAAATTGAAGTAAAGAAGCAAGTAAAAATACATAAGCCATAATAATAAACCAATCAATTGCTGTAAGATACGATACAGCAGCAGTATAATTTCGTATATCAAAATTTAATGTAGTTAAACTAAGAAAAGTCATAACACCAATATTCACTCGATCAGCTGTTGCTTCACGATGAATAAAAAATGAAACCCATGAAAGCATAACTAACATTGAACTTGGAACATAGACTTGAAGAATATAATAACCCATATGTCGTTTAAGAACAAAATCAGCACGAAGAACAGAAAAATTTCCTAGTGTAAAATAAAATAATTCAATATTTTATGGAGATAAAATTCTTAAAAACAATAAGTGGCAAGTCTTTTATTCAGATTTACTGATGAGTTTGCTAATCTTCATTGCGATTTAACAAAATCTGTTTTCAAAAAAAGGAAAAGTGTGATCAATACGATCTTATTCTAATGATTTTAATTTATCTTTCAGACAATTACATGAAGAATTTATCTGCTTTATTTTCGAGTTTAAAAATCAAATTTTCAATTTATACTGGAATATTTAATTGCTTCACGTCGTATTATCATAGCTATTAATATGAAGTAGATAACAAAAATTGTGAGCCTTATGTGTGTGCGTAAGTTAATTTGATAATTTATGTTAATTTTAAAAGATTTTTCTCACATTATATCCTTTGAGATTTTTAATATATAGACATATATCGTCATTTCAACTGAATAATCATAATCGAATGATATAGTTAATTATGCCATACAAGCGAATTAGATTTTTCGGATTGTATACGGAACATTGACTCTATTGTATTATAAAAATGCACATCTAAATACAAATCTTCTTTTTCTTTTTTTATTACGTACGTCCATTCGTATTAGTAATTTCATCGTATTGTGGATATTGAATAAGATCAAATTGTGATAATAAAACTTTTGTATCAAAATTAACACTTTTATTATTTCCTAAACGCCAGTTATATTGAATATCTAATGCTGAATTAGCAACTAAAATAAAAAAAAACTTTCATATGTAATTTTTTTTGCTTTATTTTTCTTACAACTGCCAATAAGTAAATGACAAATTTGTGTATCAACAGGAAAATTCTTTAAATTCATATTACATTTTGCTTTAACTGTTATTCTATAAATAAATACATTTTAGGAAAGAAACGATAATTAAAAATGTATTATTCTACCGTGATGAATACCATATTGAACCATTGGGAAAAAGTCGCCATAAACGATTACTTGTTGGTATTCTATGTAAATAAGAATACTGTGAATTATAAAATATTGTATCTGGTCTCCAAAGACGTTCAAGCATTTTTGTTGATAATGAAAGTACACCAACTTCTTCAGCAAATTGTAAACGTTCATCACGCCATCCTTGTCGAAAATAACAGTTTATTGTATAGGACTATATAGAAAATCATAATAATAGAGCAAAAGATATTTTAATTTCTTTTTTTCCTGTTAAATACAAACCATATCCATATCTTGAATAGGACCAAATGAATTTATTAATATATCAAGATGAACCTTTGTTGGACCATCTATTTGTTTAATAAAGATACATGGATATATATTTAACTATTTATATTACCGCCAAAATTTGGTCGAGTATGTGCTTGATAATCTTTTAAAAGTCCATCAAGAATTGTACTTATCTGATTTGTACGTCTTGATACTATTGTTGTATGATCATACTTTGATGTTTTATTTGTAAATAATTGGACATTATTTATCATACATATGAAAAGAATACATTTTATCATCATGATTATATGTATATTTTGATGTTTCTCGAAATTTTAGATATTAGATGTGTATATTTAATATTGTTGTCTGTTTGTTACTGAAGCTTGAAGCAATTTTAAGAGAGAGAAAATAAGTAACAATTGTATTCGAAAAATATAATTATGTACATTGATAAATCTTGTTCGTCTATTAGAGAATATGTTTCCGTATTGTTCTCTTTTTTTTTTGTTTGTAAAAAGCTTGGAAAGAGACAGAATAGAATGTATATATATAGAAAGAGAGAGAGGAATATCTATTAAAATAACAAACTTAACTGACGTTCTTAACAGCTGGTTTGCTTTTGATTCGAACAATTAAACATAAAACAATAATATTCGTCTAATCAAGATTATTCGTAAAAAATATTCTATCATTTGTATTTATCAAATTCATATTAGACAAGGACAAGTTTCAATTTAGTTTCTCGTAAGTAAATCAGAAGATATGATTTTCTAAAGGTGAAAACTATATTAACGGCAAAGTTTTTATTTCTGATTTGCTAATAATTATTCAACTGTTATAGATATGTTTAAAGCTATACCGGAACAAAAACGATTTGGCACAGCATGTGTTTCAAAAAACAAAGAAAAATTTGTTTTCTTCAGAAATTTGCCAAAGTAATAATTATTTATACAATTAGTAAAACATATTCTGTTACTTCGATCTATTCAATTTTGTATTAGCAATTGTATATACATTAAGCATGAGTATCAATGTAATATAGTTTTCATTCAAAGTTTAGCAAGGACGAAGAATATATAGATTATTGTTATACTTTTATAGGAAATCGAATCATGATGAATATTATATACTTGCTCTATACTAGAACGGTAAAGGTGTATATTTTTCATAACATTAATATGAAACAGATTTTAACCACATTCTAAAAGACTGTTTTTCTATATCTAAATAATAATCACCATATATTGTTACACTAATGAATAATGCATAGAAAAATTTTAGAATCAAAATCATATTTCATATTTGTTAGCAATATAATTCATTTGCATGTTCTTATTGACAACTAATACAGTCAAAATAAAATGTATTCCGCTAAGATATTTTATCATTTCTTTTTTTTACTAACAAGTATGATTAACTTTGAGTTCAGTTTAACCTTATAAATATAAAGAAAATAATTCATGTGTCACCTTCTATAACTATAATTTTATTTTTTTTGTTCTTAAACATAAAATAAATATTCATAAAACAAACCGGGTAACACAATCGAAAACACACACCGATATTTCCTTAACAAATAACAGTATAATATCTTAATTCATCGATGACATATGCTATTAATAATAGCATTTAGTCAATTTTCTTTATATTTTCTTCTTTTGCTTTTTTACTTTTTGATGATTTAAATATATATGAACCAAGAAAAAAATGAGCAAATAATATAAAATATGTTCCATACATTACAAGTGAAACTTTTAAATTTTCATCGGTTACTTGACATGTTTCACCATTTTGTTTATATTGCCATGCTTTCAAATTAATCCAACAACCAATAACCATTTGACTTAATTGAAGTAATGTTACTATCATTGATATCCATCGTGGAAAACGAAATTTAAGAGCACGAAATGCATAATACTAAGAAAAAGAAATAGAATTTTCTAAAAAATTAAGTTGCTTTTTTTAAAATCTCTTACAGTATACATAACACCATGAACAACATAATTCAATCCACAAAACCATCTAAAACAAAGATATTTGATTTTATTTTTGTTTTCATAAATAATTTATTTGCTGTTATATTCTACCTTCCTGTTGAACTATAATCTTGATAACTAAACCAACAATAAACTAATACAGATGCATGATGATACCAATGAAGAAAGATTAAAGGTTGTTTACGAAGAACTATAAATACGGTATCGATTAGTTCTGGTAATTTAGAAAAACAAAATGCCCATGTCCTTAAAAAAATAATTAATAAGAAAAAAAAACATTTCCCTTTTTTTTATGTTATAATATTTTTCATACCAAAATCCAACAACACCAAATGCATTTGAATTGCTACAAATCGAATCTTTAATTCCATGTCGATAAATAACATAAATCAATTCTGGTAAAACTCGAAGTGCACCAAAAATAGAAAACATAGCAAGTAATCCACTCCATGCAGCTAACCATAAACGTAATTCGAATCGTGGTTTATTTTTCATATACATTTGACCAGCTAGAGAGATTAAAAAAATATGTTCGAAATAGAATATTGCATTTTTCCTCTTCATTTACCATAAATTAATAATAAGTATGCAATAGCATAAAAGAAACTATTATGCCAACGTTGAATCATAAATGTACGTAAATCATTCAATGTTCCTATTTTATCACTATAACGTTCAAAATCAAATACATAATATAAACTAAGATTTTTATCTGATGATAAATCATGTGCTGTTGATTTAAAATCATTTGTTAATGAACTATTAAATTGTTCGAAATAATCCGAAATATGCGATGCTAAAGTAACCATGTTTGATCTTATCGTTACTCAAATTATCTATAAAAATAAAAAGTAAAACTTTCGACTTATATACACTGGTTAAACCATGATGCATCCATAATCGAACCATATGATAAAACATGAATCAGACATTAACATTCCATTTTTTATCTCATTTTATCAAACATCTATTTAAAGATTTATATCGACTAATTCTCTTTAGAATATTTGATGATTATAGATTAACCTATACTTACATATCGGAAGAAATGAAAAAGAAAGAAGATGCATGACTTACATCATATATTTATTATCTAATATAGGACTTTAATCTTTTCCTTGCCTAGAGAAGAAAAGAAAAGAAAATTCATAATATTTAGAGATGCACTTGAAACGTGTGAATAATGACTAAGAAAAACAAATTGTATAAATGCATAAGCCAATAATAATTCTAACTATAAATTTTCATTTTTATTTTTTCTCGTTTTTTTTTACTGTTTATATACATTGAACTTCACAAGAGAATACAATAAAAAAGAAAAGTAACATAGTTTATGTCTATTTACTGTATTTCACTGTAATAGATACAATAGACAAACAAAAAATGAAATAGTATAAGAAGAATTACATAGCATATTTTTGGGTCCATTGTCGAGCAGTCTAAAACAAAAAAATATCAATGACAAATATTCCATTTTCAATTATTTATTTACTGTATTATATCCATCTCGATCTTGTTTATATTGTCTAGCGATATCTGGTACAAGTGGGTCCTATAAATAAAAAGAAAACTTAATTATTTGAAATATATTTGAATTTAAAAATTCTATATACATCAGGATTTGCATCACATAATAATGAACAAATAGATAATAAAACTTTTGAAATTGTCAATGCTGGTGACCAATTACTACGAAGAATATCAAGACAAATTGCACCATTTGAATTTATATTTGGATGATAAATTTTTGTTGTAAAACTAATTAATCGAAAGAAAATTTTGGACTTTTTTAAAATAACATATTTTGTATTTACGTTATTTTTGGTGGTTTAAATGGATAATCAGTTGGAAAATTAATTGAAAGAAAAAATACACCAGATTGAAACGGTGAATCACCTTAATTATAAAAGAAAAAGAATTTTTGATATAAATATTTAGAGAATCATGCATACTAGGACCAAGAATGGTCGCTTGCCAATTAAACATATCAGTTGGTTGTACCTTGATAAATTGAGAGAAAAAATAGATTCATTTTTAATCTAAATAGTAAATCTTACTGGTCCAGCGCTGACATTAGCTGGTGGTTCACGTTGTAAATCTTGTAATTCTTTCGATATACGTTTAAGTGCCATGTGAAAATTATCTAGAATTTTTATTTACCTAAGTTGTTAGGGTGCTTTATCAGTTAAAAGCATGATGAAAATGATTAACATTCGACTAAGATTTTTTTTTTGTTACATAAGGGAATTACACATAAAAACATTTCGTAATTAATTTCAAACTATTATAAGTAAAATGATAACCAAGTGTCTTAGTTTATTAATTGTTTATATATGTTTTCTTATTTTTCTGTCAATCTGTCTGTTAGGAAGGTCAAAAAGTTCCTTTGAGAAAAAGGAAAGAAAAAAATTTCTAGGATAATAAAAACGTTTATCAACTATAATTAAAACTAAAGTATTTCTCTAAAACAATTCTAGTAAAAAAAAAACTAAAAGTCATATTGTAGAATATTCTTAACAACAATATATTAATCTAAAATTAGAATATTTTAATTTATTTCATATTCCCATTGGTAATAACTCTAGAATTTCTATTAGAAAATAAAATATCATCATATTAATCATATTAGATAAATACAAAATTGAATAACCTTAATAAATTGTAATAAATTAGTATAAAACTAATATCTAGAAGGATATAATCTATATCGAATTTATTCATTATTGATTTTATAATAATCTATAGTGAATACAACAGAATAATAATAATATAAAATCTCAACTATTTTAATTTCATCATTAATGAATCATCTGGTTTTTTCTTCTCGAAATAGTAGTTGTGAAATATGACATCAGAATACATTAATATTACGTATTTACAATATGTAGAATTGCAATAAATGACTCAATCTAAAAGCATACGAAAAAATATAATATGGAATATTCAACGAATACAAACTGAATTCAGACATTTTTAAATAGCTAGACGTCGTGGATTAAATAATGAATGCAATGATTTCGTCTTTCTTAAGACAACAATTGAAACATAGGGCGATTTGTTTTGTTATTTCTTTCTTTCTTTTCTTTTCTTTCCAGTTTGTTGGTAAATACACGAGTGACATGAATTTCGTTGAATTTGTTTAGTCAAAAAAGAAAAGGAAAAAGAGATAGACAAAGACAATAAACATACAGATGCAATGAACAAA